>OY783225.1:30602080-31202080 GCA_963678685.1 Patella ulyssiponensis | reverse complement strand
TTATCTCTTGGGACATCGTTTTATATATTTTATTACTACTAATCGATTTGTTTTGAAGCAATAAGTGCTTGATGGTTCATAGTTTGATCAAAGGCCGTCGTATTGACAACATTATTAACCCATAGGCAAAGATAAACGATCGTCGTACTTGTGTACCCCCGTTTTATAACCACGGTACACCATTAATTCTCGAGGTCCAAGTAGCACAAGTTCGCTGGTCCGCCACCATACAGAATACAATAAACGGGTCATTAAAAGAACCAATAGGGGAGGATGTGGTGGCCTAGTATTCTAGGGTGACGCGCTTCGAGCTCTAGCTGGTCGGCCACAACTGGTTGGCGTCTGTGGTTCCCATCCCTGATGTGGGCGTATGTGACTTTGAGATTGGACACGCCTTCCCAACCAGGTCGCTTTAATCCGGGTAGCCTATTCCGAATTCCTCACGACAAGATATTAAAAACAAAACAACGTAGAAAATGAGTGGCAACACGTTAAAGACCCATCTCCCCAACCATGTGGAATTCTCCACATTATTATTTGGCTCGGTGAGTATGGGGTTGGTTCGATAACGAAATTGGTGTTTGGCGCGACAGTTCCAGTCTGGATTTTATTTCATTTCATTGTACACTAGTCACTCAGAAATAAACCAAGACATAATATTTGCCCCACAGAAGATCTCCAGAACATGTTTGTGTGAGCTAATCAAGGTAGATTGAATAAGTATCGAGGTTGGCCGATTGAATGACATCGGTCAGAGAATGAAGTTGATTACAGATCATGGTTAATATGGCGATATAACTGGATTCCTGTGTGTGTCTAGACAACTTCGCTCGTTGAAATTGTGTAATCTTTATTTACACAAGGACTAATTTATTTTAAGAAAGATTAAATCACGAAAAGTCCGTCATTATAAGTGGTGGAGAGACCGTGGTCCCTAACTCTCCGGTATTAAGTCATCTCCAGCTAGACAACGATTTGTTGTGATTAAACATAATTCATGGTCGTATATATGTCGTTCACATATGCTGGGCACGGAAGTTCAAGTCTGTGGTACCTAACACCCCGGTATTAAGTCATCTTCAGCTAGACAACGATTTGTTGTGATTAAAATTAATTCATGGTCGTATATTCCTTCGCCTAAGTTCAGGCCTGGTTTTCCCCCTTCGTGCAGGGCGAAATGTCAGGCAAGGATTGACGTCTAATCGTTTCGACGGGTAGTCCTTTGTAAACAGTGACGTACATGTAAAAAAGCCCTTGAATGTTCGAATTCAATGATAAGTAGGCGAAAACCCTCGGTTCCAGACAATACAATTGTCCTCAAGGCACACATCATGGTATATATCCGTTTCCATTATGCTGATCGCTGCATAAATGTAAGATCTTACATCCCATTAGTTCATGTGCGTATATTTTGTTCACCTATGTGGTAAAGATGCATTATGTAAGAGCTAAATCCGCGTATTACAAGGTTTTATTTTTGCTTCAAACGATATTTGAAATATTATTTAGACTTTCATTTACACGTCAGCCTAAAATAAACCTTCTAGACTATTGGATGGGGTGTGGCAGATGTAAAGTAAACTAAATAAATTTTCGATATAGTATTTTTGAAATTAAATTTTTTTAACTATAATCTCAAGAACGACCAGCTTCTAATTATCTAAATCTTACATAATACATCTGTAAGAAAGCATTGACCATTATTTAGGAATGTACGAAAGTAAAATTCCTTTGTATGTTTCGGTCTCACGGAAAAACAAGCAGTGTCATACATTGGGATACCAGAGCCCGGGGAAATGTTTTCTCGCTATAAAATAGTATAACCCCGATTCCTTCCCATGAATCCACGCCAAGGTGTTAACCGGACCTCGGGTTTGAGCTCTCTTTGAACGACTAAATATTATACTTTGCCAGGCTCTTGGTCAAGCAGGACAGAGAAGGTGAAACGACGCTGATAAATCCAGAAGTACTTCCTTGGTCAACACCGGGCTTGGACGTCGGACCTTCTGGTTATTAAGACGGTGCCGTGTCCACGGAATCATCAACTGCCTCCCCGCGCTCAATGGACCGAGTGTTTTACCCACAAGAACATGCACTCGGGCAGATTCAATTTATGGGTTGACAGAGCTGTAGCATTAGATATTACCAGTTTCCCCGAGGACAACGCCACGTTATCTTGTCATAAATATTGTCTACAAGAATTTGAACCACGGTAGATTCATTTCATGGGATACCAGAGCTGTAGCATAAGCTATTTCCAAGTTTCTCGAGAAAACCATAAGCGAGGAGAACGTTAGACTTTCTTGGCATAAATAATGTGTATTGATTATCTCTAGGATATGCAGATGTTGCTTTGACAAAAAGCCGATTATGTTCAGTTAATCAGAACCATTTCATTGGTTTTAAATAATAAAATCCATGTCGTTTGTCCCAAAACAACAGACAGACGAATTACATCGGCTTTTTTACAACTTTCTTAGAGCATGGCTCGACATATGTTACTGTCTTTCTTCATACTGCTTCGGTTGTCTAAATCGATAGGGCTGTTAGACTAGTATTCATCGAGCTCCAACAAGCACAGAATTATATATAGTAAACAATAGCTGTTAAAGGAATACAAAAAATCATTTGTCTGGAGTAAGCTTTAATTCGATTCATTGACGACGGGTCCAGTTCGGATTAGTAAACCTAATTGGTTAATAAAATACACTAAATGTTCTTTTTTTTTCAACTTCAGTGTCTATTCGAAGTTAAAGCCAGCTAAAGTAATGAATTGCTTTTTTTTACCACAATCATAAATTCAGAACCTTAATCGGAAAGTCAACCAAGCTTATGTAGACGAGCACGCACTGTGCAGTGTGCTCTGGGGGGGGGGGGGGGGGTCGGAGCTATTGCCAGGCAGCAGCATTTAAGCGTATTATTCTTCGAATTTCTACTGCTTCTCACATTTGTGTTTAACGTCCACTTCCGCATTGCGTGTACGCTAACATGTATACGCGGCATCCAGTTGTAGTTACATCTGCACGACTTCGAATGACGACATTGGACTCCATTGCCAATGATCCACTATGGTCACATCCTTTTAGAGATTAGGAGAGTGTTCTGGGTTAGCAGAATTAATTTCTACTTAATGATGCAGCAGAGTACTCTAGTTCACATAATCAAGAACAATGAGGCAAATTTTGGATAAAATCAAAAACTGGGGCGCCTAAAATATATAATCTTAACTGAGGACAGATAGACAAAAACTGGGGCGCCCCATACATGTAATCGAAACTAGATACAGGTTGACTAAGAGTTTTGAAAAGGGACTCTACAACAAAGACGAAAACACACTCAAATTTATTTTACATTGATTACAAGGATAACGCACCTCGGGTTATTATTTCCATTTAAAATTCCATGATTTATTTTCAAATGCTAGTGGACTATTGACATTCATTCTTGTTCCTCCACATTTCATATAAATATATTTTTTAAATAAGGTATATAAGAAAATGTGTTTTACCGGAAGGTTAATGGATAATCTTGTGTCGTCTAATTTCCGATCAAATTAAAATTTCTTGATTACTTGTAATCCACAGTGAAAAAAGAGAAAGTCAAAAGGTTAAAAGTTTAAAAAGAAAGTTAAATATAGCTTTCACCGTATTCCAGCCCAGTGTTGACCAGGAGTTTACAGTGTGGTTTCCGGTCGTCAGTGGTGTGGAATGATGGCGTGCCACAGAAAGAAACCTTGCCACATGGAAATTGTGGAAGAGTGGGCGGAAATGCCGTTGTCCGGACAACATTTCCGTCACAGCTCACTGAATGGGGTATGAATGTTTAGCAAAATATAAATCTGTTCGCAAGCTACTGACTTCTTACGAAAATGGGCCCCAAGGGATTCCCCATCGTGCTTTCAGCTTTCCAGTTTTGTTTGACAAGGACATTTGTCTAGTCGAACGGGTGGTATGAAAGCCGAGGCCACGTCGTGTACACGTTGGCGTGCACGTAAAACAACCTTGATAGCTGGAATTATATTGCTGTCCGGATAAATATTCATCCGCCATAACACACTGTATGTTCTAAGCAAGTCTTCAGTAGCCAAACAAATAGGACGTAAAACCCAGTATAGGACCCAAACCCCAGTATATTTTAGGCGACAGCTATCTTTCAAGACTCCTACTGTGTTTTATTTAAGATTTGAAACTACTATTTTGGTTGTACTTTTCGTTGACTCTATTGGATTTTTTTCTAAAATCTTAAATGACTATTTTGATCTATTTTTCTGGTGTGAAACCGTTTGATTTCCTCTAGCTACATAGTCGACTGATAACAAAACAAGAAAAGCAATTTGTATGTGAAATTAGTGTCCGGGAGAGCATCATCAATTCCTGATATATCATTTCACCGCCTGCAGAGTTATAACGCGGGTGGGTGTAGGACGTGTTCGTTCAAATTCATAGCCAGTACCGAATCCAGTCAACAGCATCTTAAAGTGCATGTCGTACTGTTCCTATTAAAAGTGCGTTGTCTTGTATGAAAGATGCATTAGTAAGATTTAGATAAAGAGCTGGCTTCACTTGTTCTAATAGTTCAAAACTGTAATGGAAAATGAATAGATTGAATCTGTCAGTCAAATTGACAAATGTTAGAAGTCATGGTCGTTGAGTGGGTAAGACGCTGATTCACTAACGAGATATTTTGCAGTGGTATGTCCCTTTGCCAATGCAGCAGGTGTAGTGTTTAGTTGTTTGGGTAGCCTGTAAAACCAAGGTTCCGTGTATACTGTTCTGCCACGGCTGGGCTAATGTCGACGGGCATACTGTGTGCTATGCGGGAAATTTTGCCCGAACTGCGAATTCCAACTGACAATGGGAGGTTGGGTGGCCGAATGGTTAGCGTGCGCGCGCTGTATCATACGGTCTGCCATTGAGTCAACTTGCGTGGTTTCGAATCCCCGGTTGTACGTGGCAAGGAGTAGGGTCGCTTGTCCAGCCTCGTGGGTTTTCCCTGGATACTCCGGTTTTCTCCCACTGCTAAAGACCCCTACGCGCAAGCGAATTATTGAAATAAAATTAAAACCATATGTTAGTCCTGAAATTACCTAGTTTCTGTCGTGTGGACGTTAAACCCCATTTATCTATCTCTCTCTCTCTCCAACTGACAATGTGCTTATACGTGCACCGGGGGGGGGGGGTTGTTTTGCCCAATCCGAAGGACTGATTGATTATAAACAGCTATACTTATGTATTTTATTGTAAATAGTGTACATACTTCCTTTGTTTTATTAGTTTACATGTTATGATCTTGGGGAGAGGGATTATATAGGCTTTGCCTGTTTCCCAATCCTAACATTCAATAAAATATTGTTTAAAAAAAAAAAATCCGAAGGATTAGACATTGTCCTTGCCGGGCCCGCTGCTCCGCATCACTGACCAACATAGGGATCGGACCCGCGACTTCCAGACTAGCGTCTTACTCACTTACACAGGCGTAAAGAATAAGGGCCTCTTAGCAGTTCGAATTTGCCGTATGGCCGTGTTGATTACCCTTGTATAATGTACAAGAGTGGGGTGCTAATTGCTAACTGAATGTGAAGAGATCTCTTGGCACTTCGATGTCCGGTCACCTCGTGGGTTTTCTCCCGGTCCTCCGGTTTCCTCTCACTGCTAAAGATCCCTACTCACAAGCGAATTATTGAAATAAAATGGAACCATGTATTAGTGACGAAATGACCAAGGCTGTGTCGAGTGGACGTTAACCCCCCCCCCCTCTCTCTCTCTCCCTCTCGATGTCCGCTCAACCCTCTCCACTGGACTTTGATAAAGATCGCGAAAAACAAGAGGATTAATGACTGTGTGTTAGTTTCAAAATGATAGGTATACCTATTGATTTGCGTCGTCCTTGACCTTCCATACACTTTACACGTGCGATCGTAATGCCCTTGTTTTTAATTGAAATTTAAGTAAAATTCGTTCAATCAAGTTCTCGAAAGTAAATATCGGAAATTTAATACGCTATTTAAATAACACTTAGAAGTTTCGTTTCAAGAGAATCTACTGCCAAAGTCATCTAATAATTTTTTGCTGATTTTTTTATTTCTTGATCATCGCCCTGTGTGTTATATATATTGACATAATTGATGTTTATTCAAATTCGTAAAATAAAATAAAAAATAAAAACTTGGTTGCGGAAATGTTTAAGCTCGTATTACCATTTCTGTATTTTGCAATATTATTAAATTCATCGCCCTGGATTGAAGTTGTATTCCCAGACAGCAAGTCAGTGCTCTCACTGATCGCTAGACCACTGTGACTCCCGATATCAATAAATGCATATTGTTTTATTTTATTTTCCGGGGCTTGGGTGGCCAAATAGATTAAGGCGTGCTATTAAGACCAAAAGGTCTGTCATTGAATCAAGTGGCGTGGTTTCGATGTTAGGCTTCTACGTGACAAAAAGTGGTGTCTAACGTTCATGTTTCTCTCTAGGACGTCCATTTTCGTCCCACTGTTTCTAAATCCCTTACGCGGAAGCCAACTATTGAAATAAAATGGAACCATGTCCATGTTAGTACCGAAATGGCCGCGTTTTTGTCCAGTGTAGCTAAAACCCCATTGCTCTGTGTTTTATCTTTGACCCGGGAGTCCCTCTCATCAACGTGGAATGAAATAAAATGAGGTTTAACACCCTAATGTTCTGGTCCGATTTTGAGCATGCAGCGTTCTATGGGGAGCACTACGAGCTCCTCGTATTTGAGTCCGAATTGACAAGCTTTCTTTTACATCCACGCTAATGAGTACACGGGACGGGACCTCAGTTTCCTCCTATCTGGACAACTATTCTGTCCCTTGCTATACCCTTCAGTCACCACCACTGACAAGGAGACATTACGTCGAAATCGAACACGGCTCCACTTACTGAGCCACCACGGCTCCCACTCATCCACGTGAACAACGACCCAGGTCAATATGCATGGAACAATTATACCCAATATAACGGATTGCAACCCTAAACTGAACAATTATACCCCACTAACAAGCACATTTAGAAAGTCCAATTTACAGAAAGTGGATATCGACTGCAAGTAATACTTTCTAAATCTTTAGCGTTATAAAAAGAGAAAGGTATTGAAGGAACAAAATTCATCTTCAGATCTTAAAGTTGGCCACGAAAGCACGGAAAACAAACATCTTGACGAATAAAAGTTATCGATAATACCTAAAGGTGTTAGATTATTGGGGGTTCGTTATCCCAAATCAATCGCGGTATCGATCACTACCATACCGTTTACTGGAATCAGAAGAATCTTGGACACATGTGGAAACACCCACGTCGGATTTTGTTACATAAAACACTCGATATTCGTCAATACAGTGAAACAAAGTAAATATAGGATTTAGATAAAACCCGTAAATACATCGAGGCCACCATATTAAACATCATCTAATGAGTTTTTGTTATATAGCGTCAATGTCACGAGATATAAATAGAGTTGGGTTTAGTGAAGCAAGGAGGCATGACAACGGCACCACCTTATCGTTCGGATGGGTCGAAAACGCTTGTGCGCAATTGCTTTACGAGCAATATTATTACAGTGCAGTCGGAGCAGAAGAACGTTAAACCCTGGTTCATTCGCCCCTTCTTCCTCTCGATGACTTTTCCCAATACAACAATAATAGCCTAAATTGAATTGACTCTTCAGCTGCGAATTTCAAATCTCAATACAAATGAATGTAGGCGTTGTCGTGCTTCGAGATTTACCCATTTGATAGCAAAATCCAATTGGTGAACGCTTTGTTTTATTAAAGATTTCTAACTATGACAATATGGACCTTGAATGTCAAATAAACGAGCATTAAAATCGCCACTAATGGACGGTAATTAATTGTTTTCCATCTTTTAATGTCATCTTCACAAAATATTTTCATATCGTTAATTGATGAACCAAGGTTCAAGGTGTCCATTTACATAAACCCCGGAACAAAGAATTATCGGAAACAATTCGTTCTTCGGCATCTAGTGAAATAATTTGGCCATTTATTACGATGTTGTTTTGGGAATCGGATAAAATAGAAGATCAACAACCGTTATCATTAGTGTCATTGTTAATATTTGTCATGTTTCGATTTGTTTTAATTGGTCCTCTGTTCTCACTATAAAGACACTGTGTAAATACACTTAACGTTAAAATGTTTTTAATTGTCCCTGATTGTTCAAAGAAGCAAGGAATTTGTATTTGAACAGGTAATTTGACTTTCCTGAGTCAAATGGCTCCCATACAACATCTTCGAATTGGAAGATTCTCAAGAGACATTAGGCAACAGTTCTCCCGTCCAAAGGCAACACCTAGTAACTCACTTCTTTCTTATTTTGAGAAAACAAAGGAAAACGTAGTGAATGAATATTAATCTCCAGCTTCCCCATTGATTTTACTATTGAGTTACTAGGTTTTTACGTGGCACTTCTAGGCAAATGAACGAAGTTGCTAGGCTGTGTCATGGGCGTAACTGCTTACAAAATCAAACGATTGGAATATCTAGTACATCAACACGATGCACATACCATAGTAACTACAAATTTGGTCATAACTAAATTTTGATAAAAAAAAGTGAGTTACTAGGTGTTGCCTTTTGACGGGAGAGCTAAACTCTCTATTGCTGGTCCTTTTCTGTCTTCAAATGTCGTGTAAATGATTTTTAAGACATTTATACACATGACAAGTCAGTATTCAACTCTCTAGATCATCGTAGAGCTTAGATATTAAATGGATTAGGCAATGCTGGCCATATCTATAGTAAATTATATCTGACGGAACACAAATGGTTTTACTGTATTATTTGTGGACCTTTCCATTCTTCTGTAGGACAGTTGTCATATACATCTATCGGTTGATTTTCTGGGGAAAAAATTTGGCAAAAAATTATCCAACAATTTACACAAGCCTCGATGTTTATAGTTAATGGATAGCAACTAACGACAAAATACAATCTTAAATTACCCCTTCCCCCCTTTTTACTTAAAATATATTGGGTGTAGCTGTCTCCTGATGTTTTGAGAGCAAGTAGATAAATATAGATAAATTAATTTGAATCAATGTTTTAGTGATTAAATCCCACGGCATCGTTAAGATAATTTGGGACATGATGTTATGTTTTTTGATGAATATAGTGTTTTGTCTTGTCAAATGTCTTGTGAACAGCGAGTAAGACACTGGCTAGCTAACCAAGAGGTCTTGAGTTTGCCTCCCGGAAACCACGGGTGTACAGTGAGTAGGACACTAGCTCATTAACCAGGGGGTCTCAAGTTCGCTCTCGGTACTGACCGAGATAATCCCGCTGGAGTTTCCGACACGACATCTTCTTGTCTGTAGAAATTGGCGTGCAGATCCATTGACAGTTGGAATACAACATAAGAGTAGGCCGTAGCGCCGCTGTCCGGACAAAACTTCCCTCAAATCATACTGTATTGCGTATACCCGTCGCAGGCGCGGATCCAGAGGGGGGGTCCAGGGGGTCCGGACCCCCCCCTGCTCAGGCTTGAAAATTTTTTTATGCGATTTTATTGGCGATTTAGACCTGTTATTTTGGAATTTACCTTCCGGAAATACGTCAGAATGAACCAAATTGAATCTAATTTACCAAATTATCGGTTGAGCGCAATTAGTTAAGCAATTATCAAACCTAGACCCACCCCCCCCCCCCCCTGCAAAAAATCCTGGATCCGCACCTGCGTCTTCATTAGCCTGTTCGGAGAAGAACAGTAGGACGTTAAACACCATATCATTTCTTGTCTTCGTGTACTATAAGTCTATATAATACGGACAGTTCTTGTCATCTTGAACTGTCACATTACCATAGACACCTGTCAATGGATATACTCATCTTATATCTAGCACATTTCTAGTGTAATCACTGCACACTCATTAGCTACATAAAACTTCGGACACATTAAAGGGATTTTTGTGTGAATGGTTGATACAGACTCGATTATAGCCGCATGGTGCAAGACGGGTGCCCTGGTAAGAAAGCTTGAAATCCAATATAGAGTAGGGTTGCGTGACCGAATGCTTTAAATAAAATCGAACCATATATTGGTCCTGAAATGACCTAGGTTTTGTCCTAAAGGACCTAAAGCACACATGTTAGACAACTTGACGGCCCAAATCCTTGCACATAAGTGCACTTAAATAAATATTTTTATTTAATTCATAGCAATCCTCTTTAATATTCCCAAAAGACGCCATTTTGTTCGTCAGCCATTAACCTAATTTAATCAATCAAAAGGCTTCTTTTTATCTGGCGCGTGGAAGTGATTAATTAACATGAATAGTTGTCAATCATCCGCCATTAATAAGATCACGTGCACCTGGCACCATGATCATCTTTGAAATATATGATATATTTTATACACAAAAAAGCCATTAGTTCATACAGGCAACTGACAAGCAATCTAGACGAGAGAAAAAATCATGGAACCTCCAATTATTTTCCTTGAGAAAATACCATATGCCAATTTTCACGGGTGCTTCCAGATAGATCTTAGACATATATAAGAGAAAGGTTATAATACATTTTTTGGTGTAAAACGCTCTTGAGAAGTTGAATGAAATTAGCGAGACGCATTCAAAAATAAACAAAATTGATTGAGAAGTTTTTAACCTTACATTAAATTTGTAATAGTGACTCGTTAGTTAACTGATTTTATTATTTTTTAAAAAGAATTCTTGTTGTTTTTGGTGGTTAAAGATACAGTTTCGACACCAAGCCTGTATATGACAGGCAGCATCATCGCCTGCCTAATCTTGTGGGTTTATGTTGTGACAACCGGCTTTCCTCCCACTTAAGACCCTTCCAACCAAAGCAGGGCCCCTAATGCCACGAAAAGATTATTTCATATCCCTTTGCTTCATACCCCTTTGCGTACACACAATTAAGTGGTCTGCAATACAAGAATAATAACAAAATATCTGATCTCAATTCCGAATGACATACAAATCTAGAAGCCTAGACCGATCAACAATGTTGTACTTAAGGATGGGAGATAGCTCAGTCTCCGCACCCGACCCGCTAGATGGATTACCATGAAAATTTCATCTGAAATTTGATTTTTTTCTCTCTTTTTGCCATGAATCGCGGGGCCCTGGGCCTGGGTCCCTCAGGCCCATGCCTAAACTGGGCTTTGCTTCCAACACAAGGGAATAATTATTGCAATATTAGAGATAAAATTAATGGTGGAGATATCTCTCTCTCTCCCTCTCTCTCTCTCTCTCTCTGGTAAATTTAACAATACCATGTTTACAATGTATATGAGTGGATATTAAATAAGACGAGAAAAGAAACAAGTCTATCAAATCATTAATAAAAGATTAGTCGCTACATTATTCTTCTTGTTACATTTACATTTTCCTTTCATTCGGTGACGCCAACATCTTCATCATGACGCACAGATTGTCATCAAAACCCGGTGGCCAGAAATGATTTTGTAAATGAACCAACACGTAATTTATGATAATGTATTCCGATCTAGAATGACCTTGCTGGTGCTATAAAGTCTGGACACTAATCAGCTTTATTTATTAGATATATTATATTACATTATTAAAGATGTATTATGGAAGAGATAAATCTGCTAAATGCAGGTCTTTCATTGGGCCTAAAATGTTATATAAATTATTAATTAGACATTTATTAACTTGCAAAGACCAATATGTCATCGTATGTTCCAAAACTTCAACGGATTTAAACATGACTAGGGTTTAATGATATACTTTAAAAATTGATAATCGAGAATTTGAATACTATCGTAACTACGGTAACTATGAGACTCGACTAGTCCCGAACAGCCCTAACGTTGCACAGAATGTAGCAATTTGACTGAAATTTTCAACATGTTCCCTGTCCATTACCAATTTGTTGGTTATTATTATAACTGGCAGCTCTTTATCCAAATTGTACACACTGCATCTTGAACATATGATATAATTCAGTCCAACTACAGTCCCGGGGATGGGGTCTTCTTGCCGGTGACAGTCTTATCAATTTATCAAACCCGACGTATTTTCAAGACTAAAAAAAATGCTCCCAAAGAAATTCACAATTATCAGTGAAAAATTCTTTTCAAATCATGAAATGGGTTTCCTCTTAGTTGGTTAATCATGAGCGACGCTATACCCTAACAGACAGAATTTACTGGGGGGTTTTCTTCTGGGAGCCACTGTGGCTCGCTAACCTGGGCCATAAATGTTCATCAGGACTTTTCTAAAGATAAGCGATGGGTTGTGTTGACGAGGTGTTTTCAGTTCGTAAGTGGGTAAATGTCAGGTTTATTTTTTTAATTTTACAGTGACATTTTCTTTCGAAAATGTACACATCTATTGGCAGCTGAAGAGGTTTTGTTGCTGCCGGGGGGTGGAGAGAATAATAAAGAAAGAATACTGTCTCTAGTTACAGTTAAAATAAACTCGATATACTTTATAATTATTGTTTCCATAAAGTCTGTAATCCGCGCAGATCCGCGTATAAATGAAGAATAGCAAACAAATTCTGGAAGCCCCCCCCCCCCACTCCACACGGGGAAGGTATGAAATCAAGGTATTTAGACTGGAAAACCCTGACGAACGTTTTCAGACGTCATCGAATTACACCTGAAACGTGTTCTTGTGCTTGCACGCTAATAAGTATATCGGTGGGCCTTGGTTTTTCGTAACATTCGCACGACCGGGCACATTATCATCTCGGTCCATACCGATATACGAAGTCTAGCGCTTTATAAACCACCCTCCCTCGTGACCGACCATCGTCATTTTGAATGAAATTGGGTTTAACGTCCTTTTTCTGCATCGACGAGGCTAATAAAAAAACGAACATTCGGTGTGTTTTGAGGAAAAGTCGTCCCGAATAGCGGCACTACGGGAAACATTTATTTCGAATTAGTCCTAGCTGAACAACTTAAAGAGTTCCTTGTCAGGTCCCGCGTCCTACTGGACTGACAACGCTGGACTTAGGAACTTCCTTGGTCAACCCCTGGAACGAACATGAGATCTCCATGCTAGCAAGCTAGCGTCTTACTCACTGAACCACCATGGCTCCTTTGAAAATAGAATGGTAGCAATATCTGTTAATAAAATGAAACAACAGATGTAATATAACATGTATGTACGAGAGCAGGTCATCGTAACAAGTTATTTTCGGTAAGTTAAGCATGGAGTCGTCGTTGATTGATTAGTCTGAAAGAGTTAAAATAATATTAACATGGTGAACATGATACCAAGAGAACGTGGTCATGTTCACGTACCTTACACCAGTACAAAAAGTACATAGCACACAGTGTTCTACTCTGACCTAGTCAGACGGGAAACCATCGTGGCTCGGTGAGTAGTCTACCAATACAGAATGGAAATTCACAATGTCATAAAATGTTCTATATAGACTGACCTAGTCAGACGTGAACCAATGCTAAAATTACATAGCACACGGTGCTGTAGACTGACCTACTCAGACGAGAAGATATGGTAGCTTGGTGAGTATTGTACCAATGCAAAAAGTACATAGCACACTGCGTTCTAGACTGGCCTAGTCGGCTGGGGAGGCATGGTAGCTTGGTGATTATACTACCAATACAAATTTACATAGTCAGACGGGAAGTCATGGTGGCGTGATGACTAAGGTGTTGACCCACATATAAGGAGGTCTGGGGCTGAGAAAGTTTCCCATGATTTTACAGCAAAACTGCCTCCTGGTGGCTCGTTGAAAATGGTACTAGCCCACTAGTACGGAAGTTCCTCGACTGCTTCATTGTACGTGGTAGGGAAGGAAATAGGTCTAGCAGTTTGGTTGGTTCAAAAGTCTTTTTGCAGCATGTTAAATGTTGCAATCTGGCCATATTGGTGAATGATAATATGATGCTAGCGCACTGGTTTTGATTCTGGTGTATATAGGGTGTGGTCGTACAAATACAACAGACCATGCATGTTGGGGGGGGGTCGTTTTCCGGATACAATTTCCGTCATCCATTTCCTTGGTGCAGAAAACCCAGTTCATTTCATTACAAGTATTCTACGAATTGACAATTTCATAGCTCAATGTCAACTCTTCATATTAATTGTGTATCAAATGTAAGCTATGGTTGGTTACTCCGCTTGGTGAAAATTGCGATTATCCACAATTTCAATTGTCCATTACAATAATTACATCAATTATCAATAATTTCTATTATCCATTTTCTCAGTTTGTGTTATAAATTCATTTAAATTTTGGTGTACGTACAGAATATGCATATTATTATCTGTAACCTATATATTGAGTTGAGATTGGCCGTCTTCATTAACCCAGTTGGACGTTAAACCCGATTTCATTTCATCTTGAGATTGAAATTGCATGTACAATTAGAATAAAATTACCTCTCTACGAATCCTTGCTACTGATGGTGTATGAATGTGTGGGGCGTGGTGGCACAGTGAGATGTCGGCTCGCTAACCTTGGTGTCTCGTGTTCAACCCCTGTGTTCATCGTGATTTCCAGGCGTGGTTCCCACTTGTCAGTGGTGTAGAACAGAGGGCCTGGCAGGAGACAACGTATAGTCGTTGTGATGGGACGAAACACCGAGGTTCCGTGTACATATTGGAATGCACACAAACGATCCCGTGGCAAGTCGAATTAGATCTAAAAGTGGGCCGTGGCACCGGTGTCCTGTAAAAATGACCGATACGGCTTGTGCCCATCTTCATTAGCCCAGTCGAAACAGAACCAT
This sequence comes from Patella ulyssiponensis, assembly GCA_963678685.1. Lineage (NCBI taxonomy): Eukaryota > Metazoa > Mollusca > Gastropoda > Patellidae > Patella > Patella ulyssiponensis. Next base: position 31,187,347 of record OY783225.1, on the reverse strand, counting down.
AGAACATTAGAAATCATTTGATTTCATTTCCTAATTGCTGCTGATGGTTTTTGAATGTTACCATGGATACGGGTATATCACAAGGCTGTATACTGTGGTCAATTTTATTCGTTTTATTCAGTGCTGTCATTATTTTATCTTATAACAATTATTATGTAATAAATTACAGTTTCATTATTTACCATACAGACACTTCTAGTGCTATTCATTGCAATAAATAATAAAAATAAATATCATAATATATTATAGAATCATAAATATGCTTACATTCATATACATCTATAGGCTTTGTTATTTAAGTTAATACATAATAAAACACAGATGTGATATCATCCTTTGATGTTGGCGTACCATAAAGGTATAGGCAACGTGCCAATTGTACAATATTTATACAAGAATGACAATATCTTTGAAATGCACGTACGGGATAGTGTCTGTATTTTAAGTTATTTAAATCTCGAGCAAGACATTGCAAAAATATTGAAACAACACTCGGACTAACATCCTCGTGCAGTATCAAAATGTTACATAATGTCGCGCTCTGGATCATTACACCACGCATAAATCAGTTATATAAGTAATTTAAGACACTCTCCTTTACTTATTATATTATCATTTTGGGTCAGGTTCAATTATTTATCAAATTATACTTCGGTCTTAAAAAAACAAAAACGAGTTTATTAGGCCTATCTGAATTAGAATAGATCATGACGTCATCGCCCGCCATCTTGAAATTGTGACTTTGCAGTCCAGCATTCTAAGGGGGTTATTTTTGAAAAGCGTCGTCAGGAGACGAAGCGGGTTACCTAGTGTATGGAACCGGTTCCACCATCTAAATTTGGCAAATAACACGTAGCATACGTACATCAAAGGAAATATTTGAGAAAGGTATGTACATTTTAATTAAGGTGAGAAGAAATTGCAGGTGGGTTCGTTTTGCCGAATTGCAAAAAGTCTAAATTACAAAAATGCGTATTTTTGTTCGAGATCGGAGGCTTCGTTAAAAAACTAAAATGTTCGACCTAATTCAATTCAACGACATAAGATTTAAAATGAACCAACCGACATCAGAACTGTATAAATTGGCCCAAATAATGGAGCGATGTGTACACTAGGTGGGAGTTAGGATCTCAGGAAATAGATTTATTTCATCTCAACAAAGAATATTATATAACTTTAAAAGTAGGCCTAATCCATTAATGTATTAGTAAATATGTGTTAAGGTGTTAATTACACTTGTAGAATATAACTCTAGGATGATTTAAGTATATGTGTACACATTCGTGAAACTGATCATAGACACAAAATATAATTACACAAGATTATTTAATAATACATTGTACACATTTGTGAAATGGGCTATATATGTAAAATACAATAATTATGAACTATAAACACAATTAGTTATTCATAGCAGTGTGTGAATCGTTAATTATACATGTATACATTAGTGAAATGAACCATAGATAACGAATATATAAATAATTATGATTTAAAAAATGTGTTCTTGTGATATGTATTTCAAATATACAAATGTATTATACATTTAATTCATTGATAAATACAATAAGTTGTGCAAATTTATAATACAATTATGTATACAATAAATTACAAGGGAGAAAAGTTTTATTTAATCACAATATATCTATAAGTAAACTATTTCTTTTGATTTGATAACATGAGAATTATGGTATGCATAAAAAAAGACAATTAGAATAATTAAGTATCAGAATGAAATATATACAAAGCATCAAAATGACTGATGGATATAGATCCAATATGGCAGCTGGATGTAGATTCAAAAGGATTCAAATGTCGGATTAGTATGATTATGATAATAAGGTCTGTGTAAATTAACGAAATTGAAATATTAAAGCAGTTTATAATATATACATTAAAACTGATTATGTTAATTAATTGGTAAAAATAACCATATTTGGTAAAAATAACCATAATTGGCAATCTGATACATACATATAATTATAAATATACACATCATATATTATAAATTTGTATCTATAACATAAAGGGACATGCCCACCATCAAAATGCAAAAAATAAATATTGAAATATTGATAGATACACTCACTATAAAGAAGAACTTTAAATTGGTGTTCAAACAATCACAATTAGCAAACATACTAACTCGAACATCTACCATAGAAATACCTTCTTAATCTAATTTTGAGAAAAAAGGTTGCTGATAGATGTGACAAAAAGGGTAATTCATAAATCCACAGATGACCCTGTCTGCCCAAAGGTGATATCAAATTACAGTTCATTGCTTCTGAATGCAGATATTATTATTCCAAAAAAACGAGAGGATTCCTGATTGCACAGTATCTTTTTATCTCAGCAGGCAACTTTATAAAATTCTCTTCTTGAATATTTTAGGGTTTTCATCATTCTTATCTGTCTTCAAGTGTCGTTTAAAAACTTGTTAGATGAAATGCCATAACATACACATAATTTTGATAAATTCAAGTGTGCTTCAAGCAGGATTTAAACAAACATGACGAATATGAGCTATATAAATAGGGTTATTATTATTATTATATACACAATGTATACATCTTAAATATTCATATGAGAAAACAATCACATAATTACTAACGAATTGAATGAAAGGGGTGGGTGGGCTAATAAATAGGTCAAATTTATCACAGATTAATCAGTACTGCAATCAATTAGTGATAATCAATTAATTAGCAGACTGATCAGTTAATTAAAGCACTAAAAACACACTTTGGCAATGTCATTTATAAAATTTATTTCTCACAGTAGCAGGTTGTCGTTGATAATAACTGTGGCCATTTTAAACAAACATATCTTGTGTTTAAGTTTGAGAATTATTTCTCATTATTTCGTCATACGTCAGACATCAGTGAATAGTGTAGCCTACCAGTGACTGACTGTGGCCAATCAACTGGAATTTAATCGAGATTTTGCTTTTATATAAGGCAAAGAGTAATTTCTCTGACACTTTCCCTTTAAGATAAAGAGTAGTTTATCTGACATTTTCCTTATATGGTAAAGAGTAGTTTCTCTGACAGCTTTCTTATAAGGTAAAGAGTAGTTTCTCTTATACTATCCTTATAAGGTAAAGAGTTGTTTATCTGACACTTTCCTTACAAGATAAAGTGAATTTGATTGGTGTATTATTGACTAATATAGAAATTCTACGTGAATACGACGATACAACCAATTGTAATCTAAGTTAAAGGAGATTATTCTTCTTTATCCACCAGATATTTGTCAATAGCCAACTGTATGTGGTCAACGCCATCTTCAGCTGGAGCATCTGGGTGGTGATAATCGTCTAAAAAGTATGGAATACTACGAGACTCCTCTGGATAGCCGTCCGGTAAAGCGTCCAGACCACGTGCAGTGAAACTAAAACCAGGCATATTCTTAATCAAGCTGAAAAGTAAAGAATGTTATTTTTAAAAGGAATGAATGGAACAGAGGTATAATTAATGTCAGTAAACTTTTGCACTGACTGGCCTATTGAATAAGGTGCATAGACTTGGACAGCAATTGGATTCCAACAATCAAGGATTCTATTTCAGCAGAGTATGTCTGTCAGTGAGCAGGACTTTAATCACTGAATCACTACAACTCCCTGTTTCAGTTGTGTTTGTGTTAATAAAAAATGTAGTTGTATGACTCCTCATCCTGTGACACTGAAAAGGTGGAAACTTGAGTGGAATATCCTGAGGAACTATCTCTAGGCATCATTGCTCCTGAGTCCGGAGGCATCTAGCTTTATATCTTTTAGATAATACAATTGTATGATTATATGAAAATATATTGAATACAATATTGTTTAACAGATATAAAAACTTACTCATATGATGTAGGACTGAGGTGGATTCGTAATGGTTCACTACCAGATTCAAACTTGTTGGCCAGAGTAACATTATTACCAAACAAACAATATCGAGGCATCTTCCTCCCAACAACCCCAGCCAGAACAGGACCTGTGTGGATTCCAATACGCATCTGTAAAAACAACATTACAGCATCAATACACATCAAGAGTAATGTTTTCAAGAATGTTTAACTCGGTTTCGGGTTCAATTGATGGAAATATAAATATGCCACATGTAGGGTAGGATTGACATAGTGGGTGGGTGGTATGTGGAGTGCAGGTCAATGGGAATGGAGTCGAAGTAAAAACTAAAGAATATTGTCCTGTGCAGCACCATAACCTCCTGAAAATTTGGAAAAAGAATTCCATTTGGTGCATTTTGGGCCAGTTAAAAAGTGAAATAAATTAAAAGTTGAACTAAGGTATGATTGTTCTCATATTTGTCCAACAGGTAATGGCCACATGCTAGGCCTTGATACAAGACAATCTATATTATTTTTGTGACTGGTGTCTGTCTTGGTCTGTTTGTCTGCCTTTTTGCGTGTCTGCTCAGGGCTAACCTGGGGATGAAATTGTGTGCATAGGGGTAGCACAGATCGGGGAGTAACATATAGGACTGGTGGCGATGGCCTACCACTTCCGATTTCAGAGTTATTATATGATGCGTCTGGTTCATGGCTGTAGCCATGCTATGCCTGGTCAACATCCAGTTTCTTTCCAAAATCACATTTTGTCACTTGGATCTAAACACTTAAAAGAGAGGATGGACAAAATTAGAGAGAGAGAGAGAATTAGGATTTAACATCCACTTGACATTTACTAGGTCATATGACGACTGGCATAATATTATGGTTAAATTTTGTCTCAATAGGAGTCTTTAGCAGTGGAAGAAAACTGGAGGACCCAGAAAAAAAACCTCACTAGGTTGGACAGATGACAGACACTACTCCTGATAAACCATGCCAGTTGATTCAATGACAGACCTTGTGAAAAATGTGCATCAAACCCTAGTCCCAACTGCACATGTTGACCACACAAGCTGAGGATGTCCTGCACTAACTATAAAAGGACATCATAACTCTCACACAAAGAGAGGGAGCGAGAAATAGAGTTTACTGTCCACTTGACACACACTAGGTTATATGGGGACTTACATATGGTTTGGTTTAATTCCAATATTTCACTAGCGTAGGACCTGGAGAAAACTCAAGATGTTGGACAGCCGATACTAATCCTTGTCACATACAAGCTGGGAACCAAAACTCACCATTTGACTCAATGACAGACCTTATGAGCCAAAGTACACACAAAGAACCCATTTTAATAGTCACCTACTTTCGTCGAAAGGCGGGGGACAATAAAACATTCTGCCAGCTCTAAAGGCCAGAATGAGACGTTGTTGATTATTACACCATGTGATTTAAAGTTGTTGATAATTACATCATGTGATTTAAAGTTGTTGATAACTACATCATGTGATTTAAAGTTGTTGATAACTACATCATGTGATTTATAAGTTGTTGGTAATTATTACACCATGTGATTAGAAGTTGATAACTACATCATGTCATTAGAAGTTCTTATTTTTCTTGTTTTATTCTTATTTATGTAATTTATTGATTATACTAATGTGAAAATTTTAACCGTGTCTCACTACTTTTTAATTTCATGTAACTATATGTATTAATCTGAATACATGCAGATGGTGACACGTTAATAAAATATATTTTATCTTTTATCTTATCTTATCTGATAATTGCACCAGGTGATTAATAAGAAGTTCTTCTGTTTGTGTGTGGTAGGTTCTCCAACAATTACTATTAAAGAGGCACCATCACTCCCAACAAGAGGAATCTTATGTAAAGATATAATGACAATTACTATTTAAGTAGCTGACCATCTCTTTCATCCACACGATATTGATATTCTTCAACAGACAAATAGGACAAACACTTAACACTTGACCATGAAGAAAAATTGACAAAACTACTGTCGGAAACTAGGCTAATGGTATAAATTAGAAATGAACTGAAATGGGTTAAATGTCCTATTGTTTCACAGCTACTGGGCTAATGAAGAGAGGAGGGAGGGGGTTCCTCTGAACACAAACTAGGTCATTTCAGGACTAACATATGGTTCAATTTTATTTCAATAATTCACTAGTGCATAGAGGATTTTAGCGCGCAGTGGGTGGAAACCGGGTGACTTGGAGAAGCAACGAAACTCCTTGTCATGTACAAAAGGGGAATTTAAACCATACCACTTGACTCAATGACGGATCTTTAAAGTGTTTCAAATTGTTTTTCTTACGATCCAAACGGCTAGCTCTTTTCTTGTCAGGGGGAAATCAGGGTTGGAAAATGTTGATGAAATTTCTCGACCCAAGACCTTTTGATTAGGGAGCCAGCTGTAATACTCAGTTAATTGGCGCCTTACCAGTGAGATATAGGTCCATCCATATTGTATCACATCATACAAAATTAAGTTATATGAATTTCATTATCGTTTTTAATAAAAAGAAACCCAGCAAAATAAGGCCATCATATAATAGAACTTGAACCGTTACAGAGATTCTTCCACTCTTCTATCACTTGCTTCATTGAAAGGATTATTCGTCACTACCTTAGAATTTTATACACTAGAACTATTGACAATAATGTCCATGAGTATTAATTTTCTTGGGAACTGGGACGCAACAGATTACATAAAGAATTCCATGTAAAAGGCTGTCCAATGAATCAATGATAATTCACACAGCTTTATTGACCATGGTTTCTAGAGATTAATATAATTATACAATCTTTAATAATATTAATTTACTCTAATAATGTGTAACAGACAATGTAACCCAATTATATAAAATACTATAGACCACAAGAATATAGTACAGACAATTTAATAAAACCCACAACACCAATACAGTAGACATATCAAACAAAACAAAAATGAATAAAGACAGGCATACGCAATACAGTGTGTTATGAGGCAAGTTTTTCCCAGATAGTGGCACCCTCATGGTTCTCGAATGACTATTTGATTTCCCTAGGTAGGCCCTCTGTAAATGGGACCTCGTTTTTGTTTGTTCCATCCAAATGATTATACGATGTCCCTTGCCCTGGCAATAGGGGAACATGCCAGAAAATCCTGAAGAACGTTTTCAGCCAATACCGAGACTGAACCCAGGAACTCAGGTTAACAAGCCAATGTCTTACTGAATGAGTCACTGGTGTCAACAAAACAGAGAGAGAGAGAGAGAGAGAGAGAGAGAAGTGGGGATTAACTTTCTACTGTTCACCACCAACTGTGTTAATGAAGACAGGTAAAATACAGAACAAACAGTACACAAATACAGTGCAGCAAAAATAACCCAACATGACAAATTGAATCAAATATTTACATACAGGACATTTTGACCAGATGACTTCTTGCCCAGTGTCAGATTTCCTGGAAAAAAGTCAAAGTACCTCCTCCCCCACACATATTTGGCTTCTTTAAATCCACACTCACTGTACAATTCCCCTTCTAGAGATAATATATACACGCTTTAAAGGGACAATAACACTCTTGCTGGCTTGGCAGCTCTAGAAAATAAATAATAGTCTTATTCTAAGTACCAGATGTTTATGTGTCCTTCCTGTTGTGTAAATTATCCATTACATCATATTTTACTTGTCCAGAGGGTTCGAAAATATTTTAAAATCCAAGTCACATTTGAAAAGGTTTACGTTAACCTTTTCAAATCGTGTAGTTGAATTTTTCCAATTTTTTAAATTAGGTGTGTTACGATGAAATTTTTTCATCAATTTATTTGAATATTGTAAAATAATACAATTTGCTGACCAGAAAAAAGATTGGGACATATTATTCAATTACAAGAGTGTTATTGGGGCTTTAACATAATGCATCTGACACAGACATTGTCAGACACAAATTATCACACAACTTATTTATTATAACATAAATGTCATGGGATAATTTGTGTCTGACACTGTGGGTACCTCGTGTGATAATTTGTACTGGGAATAATGAGGATGATAATCTGAATAATGATAATCTGGTGCCAGCAATCACTTAATCTGTGATTGCAGACATAAATTTATTTTATATTTGTTAAAGTTTGTGTATCCAGTTTTTTGTACTGTAAGGGGGCGGCAAAGTTGATGGCAAAAGGAGAAAAAGCTATTATATTTCAGATGAAGGTTCAACTCATTAGTCTAGCGGCGCGATGAGCAGAGACTGGGAGACTAACAAATCAAGACAAGGTTCTTTACCCTTTAACTACTCAAGAACCAGGTGATTATAACAGTTCCATGCCATTATATGTCATTTCCATGCCATTCTTCTTGTACTGCAGATCGTTTAATTGTTTGTTACGCATGCGAGCCATTCAAAAGTACACGAGTTCCTCTAAAAGAAAAAAAAATATTCTTTTCATGGCGGAAGGGGCCTTGTAATTCCGGCCTGGCCTAGGAGCATGTTCCCTTTAAGCTGGGCTTTGGTTAACTTGTGAACAAATGATTTTTATTCATGGAAATATCTACCACACACAGATTCACTGCATAATGTTTACTTATCATACAGCATTAAAATATCTCACTAGTTTTATAAATAAGGAGAGACATGGGGTTTAACCTCAAATCAACACAAACTAGGCAATTTTGGAACTATCATGTTAAACAGTAAAAGGCCTCGATGGCTCGATCCATAAGTAAATGGATTCAGTATTACTGGTATATTGGGGTTTTTTTATTCGTAAAGTCTGGGCCATTTCGGTTAAATCTTCCTAGCCGCCGAAATTGGAACAGGTTAAACAACATTACGGTAATCACAAAGTCATGAAACGAGATCTCTTTTTGTATCTTTAAAGAAAGGTTCACCTTCCTTATACATTTGTGGTCGTCTTTAATTGGCGTAAAGACGCTGCACGAGGTATTAAAATAACTTGGGGCATTTCGCCTCAATCCAAATCAGCTTTTGTTGTCGCCATTTAGACATAAAATCACACAGCCTCTAAATAAATGTTTTCTTTGTTGCTACTTAAGTAGCCAGCGATGCCGCAAGGATCCAATTAACTACAAGATCTCAGTGTCTTAGCGGAAGGGATTTGAACCGATTTTTACACAGTTGTAGCGCTAACGAAATAATAATGTTTAAAATTGCGAAGAATCACATTCATTCTCCACAAAAATGGCAACAAAGAACGGGGGAAAATAAGACCCGGGGCTGACAATTAAGAAATAAATCTGGAACGTGTCAAATGACTTTCTGGCTATGAGACTTTTAACACACGTTGAGTAAGTTATTTCTGATTAATAATCCGCAAATCACAGCCGTCATCCTTCACGGCAATAACACGTTTACTAATGTCTTGTGTTGGCAGCAATAAATGACGTCCAATTTGATCGTGTTCACCTTAAAATACCCATCATGTCTTTTCAACTCATTTTTTCCAAAATATTTAAATTTCAAAAAATGTTTTCAACGAGCATCAGTAATTGGATAACATTTTTTCCCCTATTATTTTTCCATAAAGATTCAGAAATTTTATCAAAATATTTGTTTCTAGAAATAGTATTGTCTTGAATTGGTTGGAAAAAAATGCAGTATAATAATTTGAATTATTACAAAAACATGACCCCCGGATCGATTCTTGTGAGTTGATATTTGTGTACTTTTTGTTCTTGTCCCTATCTAGGTTTTGTTTTTTCCGTTTTATTTGAGTATAATGTGTAATATGGTCCTACTACACTGTCTATTACACTATAAAACTACACCATATAAATGAATCTCTCAAGTAATTTTGGGATTCATAAGGAAACGCGAAAACCCTCGTTAATCATAACTAGATATAGAGATCTATTAACTAATTTCATTCCATAAAATTGTCATGTTTTGTATATGATGTAAGATCTATCAAGATTATATACAAAGCAGCATGCAGAAAATATACTATTTCTCTCATGATATCTGTCACTACCTACTACGTATAATATAAACGTGATATTAGCCTTTCAAAATCTATATTTAATAGTTTAAGAAGAGATTAACAAATTTATATACACTTGAAACTTATAAATCATTACTTAACAAATGTCAAACTTTATAGTAAAAGGATAAACTTTTATTGACATTGACTCTCTTTGAAGATGTGAGCCACGATGGCTCAATAAGTAAGACGTTGTCTCGCCAACATGGAGGTCTTGTGTTGGATCCCTGGGTTGGTTGAGAAAGATCATCTGGGTTTTCCACCTTGTAAGTGGTGAAGGGTGGAGAGCTTGGCAAGGGACAACATATAGTAGTTTGGATAGGATGAAGAACTGAGGATACTTGTGTGCACTTAAAAAGATCTCTTGGTAGTTGGAATTCCTGGGCAGTAGTGCCGCTGTCCAGGCAAAATTTCCCCTCATAGAACATTAATTGCATGATGTATGTCTGTCGTCATTGCCTCAGTCGGAGCTGAACAGCAGAAACATAAAACTCCATTTAATTTCATTTAAACAGACAAACCCAATTTATCGGAATGAATGGTTGATAATAATCAACCATATATAGAATAGACAGAAAAAAGAGGATTATAGTCCATTTTGAGACAAACATACGATATAATTCTAATTGATTTCGACAAATTGTTTGGGTGTTGGGACTTCAGCAGTGGGGGGAAACCGATTACCTTGCGAAAACCCATGAGGCTGGACAGGAGACTCTACTCCTTGTATCATATAGTCTTGGGATTCAAAACCATGGCACTTGATTATATGATAGACCTACAAGAAAATCCATAATATTGGACTGGTGACCCTACTCCCCATGTTTCCATATACACGACAAGACTTGATAACAAAACTTATGATGAAAGGCGCATGCATTAAACCATCGTGCCACCCAACAGCATGTATTTTATAGTATTTATTGTATATAGGAATCGAGTGATGGTTAATAAACACTATAATGACTTGCGATACGTCGGTTGTTAATGTAAATTATACGCACTTCAGATCACTTAAGCTCACTTTACACAGAATTAAACTTCAACCCCCGCCTCGCTATATTGCTAATTACCAACTTCATTCCTTTATTTGCATGCCTTTTAAAAGACAGTACATTTACCTTTCACTAATAACTATGCACGGCTTTTTACTTAAGTAGTATTTACTTAGATTTCTAGGAGACCACTTGAACGTATGATATTGGCGTACAATTGTATGTGCTTTTTAAAGCTCTTACTTCAAGCACTTAAGAGAAGAAACTCTAAAATAAATGTTTTGTATTAATCGAGATGACAGTAATGACAGTAATCAGAGAACAATATCAGGGACTCCTTAATTCAAAGGCTTTATTTTTTATGGTAAGAAATGAAATGGTGAAATGGAGATTAACGTCATACTTTTCAGTAGTGACTGGGGTAATGAAGATGGGCATAAAATAATGCGGATAATTTTGCCCAAGCAGTGGCGTTTCTGCCTACTCTTCATCGTATTACAATCAGAATGTATTCAGGATTGAACCCAAGACCTACTGCGCACGGAGTCACCATGACTCCAAGACAGAAATGATGCAGAAAAATTTAATTTTTAAACTAAGGTTTTTTTAAAAAAAAAACATGAATCGTGAGAGGGTGAATCGTGAAAACATTGATTCAAAGATACATCGTGCCACCACTAGGCACAATCCGTCTGGCATCTGGTTGGTGTTTTTATTGAGTAGAGTAAGAAAAAAAAGAAAATCAACTGGAAATAGTCATGCAATCTCATTCATGAATATCAAAGCAAGGAATATTCATTTGAGGAATATTGAATCCATGAAAAACTATAATCAAAGTTGTTTCAATCCTGGTCAGTGTTTACTAAGATATAATCCCAGTTTAATATTAAGGATGTTTCGACTAGGTTTCTCTAGTCTTTATCAAGCAATGAAATGAAACGGGTTTCGAATCCCTCTAGTGACAATTAAGAACTTTGAATCCCTCTAGTGACAATTAAGAACTTTAAATATTCAAGGACAAAGGTTCGGTAGAGTAACATATAAATATATAATTTACTTACTTTAATCATGTTACCATCATGTGATTTCTCATTTTTAGCCGCTTCCATCATTTTGAGACCCATCCAGGCTATTTGGTGGGCGTGGTAATCACTGGCCTTATGTAAACCGCCAGCTACACAATACGCATCTCCGATTGTCTCAATCTGTTAAAATAACAAAACTTATTATTACATAAACAGTCTCAATCTGTTGAATAAAATAACAAACAACCTGTTAAATAAAATAACAAGTAGTCTCAATCTGTTGAATAAAGTAACAAGTAGTCTCAATCTGTTGAATAAAATAGAAACAGTCTCAATCTGTTGAATAAATAACAATAAGTCTCAATCTGTTGAATAAATAACAATAAGTCTCAATCTGTTGAATAAATAACAATAAGTCTCAATCTGTTGAATAAAATAACAATTAGCCTCAATCTAATGAATAAAATAACAAACAAACTGTTGAATAAAATAACAATTAGTCTCAATCTATTGAATAAAATAATAAAACTTATTATACACAGTTTCAAACTGTTAAATAAAGTTTACATAAACAGTCTCTATCCATAAAAAAACCCCCAAAAAATTTATTAAAGAAGCATTTTGTAAGAGCTAAATTTGCCTACTGTAGTTCATTCAATTATTATTTAAACATGTATTCACTTGACAATCACATACTTAAACTTGACACACTCAAAACTTAAAGTAATTTGACTGCAATTTTCAATATATTCTTAAGTTATGTTCTTGAGTCAAGTGGTTTGATTCCCAGCTTGTAAATGGCAAGGATTAAGGTTGCTAAAGATCCCTATGCATATTGTCTATAGCCCCGTTTACACTGGCGGGGATAAGCATGTCGTTCTGGGTATGGTACCAGGCCGCGATAAATTTCAAGAAATTGACACGGTTACATTACTCTAAAATAACTTGTCTCAGAACCGCGCCAAGCACGCCAAATGTGGAACTCTTCACAGAGTTAATTTTAGTCCCTGTACAAATTACCCAGATGAAAACAATTATGATTACTGATTTAGTTTGAGCAGCCATTTTGACAGAACTGATGACAAAACTGTCAAATTTTGCGGGGGGAAAAGGTCATTGTTTGTTTCACGCATGCACAGTAATCTGTGCTCAGACCAGTTAGCGTTTACCACTACGAAAATTTAAAGCGAGCCCTTCCTGGTAGGCTACCGATCCGAGACCACCTTCAGTGGGCCAGATTGGCACCGCACCAAGCCCACCCCCGCACGCTTAAGTTTGGCCCGTCCAAATGTCGGAATGACAGAAATGACATAAAATGTCAAAATGAGGTTAATCTCTCTCTCTCTCATCCATTCAGGTTAGATCATAATGTCTATCATTGAGTCAATTTTGCCTGGTTTGACCAGCATATTATATAGTTGCCCATTGAGCCTGATTTTCAGTCAGCTCTTGTTACACATTGACAGTTCGTAGTCTGCACACACATGCCCAGACACACGATCTAATTTATAGAAATCTTTTGAAACGTGAATCTTTAATTAAAGCAATTTAAATATTTCTATTAAATGATTTACAATGCTTCTCCAATTGTCTCATGTAACCGCTTATTTCTTGCTCGATATCAAACAAGCCTTTCATGTTTATTTCTTAAAGGTTTTTTTCTGTCTGACTTTAATTTCAGGATGCCTTTTATTTGTGTTTTTAGTCCATTGAAAAAAGAAAAGAATGCAGTTTAAAGTCAAACGTTAATTTCCGTAACACAATCTTTTTATAAATGTCCATAATACATTTTAATTAATAATTAATACAAATGAAATGAATTGGGGTTTAATGTCTTAATGTTCTGCTAATGAAGACGAGCATAATTAATTAGATTGTTTTATTTTTTATTTTCAACCTTTTAAAATAAAAACGGGTTATGTGGGCCTTTTAAGTAGCACAAAAATATCTGAGATCCATAATATTTTTTAAATGGCCTAATCTGTTAGAAATATTGGGGAAAGTTTATTAGTACCTCCAATTACATATAGGAGATCAAGAGTTTTGAGTCATATATCAAATGAACCCCAATAACCTTTGGATACCTGCGTACAGCAAACATTGATTTATTGGGTGGTTAAAGAGTTAAACAAATTAACTTATCATAAATAATAGAGTTCTTTAATTAAATGTGAGATAATCTAACAAGGAAGTCAAACACATGTAATAACCTTACAGGCACTGAAAGATATATCTCTTAAAGAAGCTAATAAATATATATTCTTTGGAACCTTAAAGATTAATTATGTAAAATGAAATTGGGTTGAGTGTCCAACTGGGATAAAGTACATGGGCATATGCCATACAGTGTGCAACGAGGGAAATTTTGCCTGGAAAGCGGCACTACAGCCTACTCTTATAACAAATTCCAACTGCACACCAATGTGTACACTGGACCTCGGTTATCATCCCATCCCATATTTTCAAAGTCCGTTTACGTGCATGCCAATGTGTACACAAGACCTCAATTTTTTCTTATCCCATCCCTACACATCGACAAGGTGGAACCAAACTGGAAAATCCCCAGTGAACCACCTGGACAGTAAATATAAGGTGCTTACCTTATAAACATCAATGATGCCACAAGACGTATCAAAATGTGTGTAGAGTGAGTTGAGCATGTTGACAACCTGCATGGGTGTACATGTGGCACAGATAGCTGTAAATCCCACAATATCACTAAATAACATTGTCACATCATCCACTTTCATTGGTTCAACAGCTTCATCTGGAAAGAAAATGTCCAAAAACTGTATTCATATATTAGAACAAAAGACAAAGCACTATGTTAACTCAAATTTGTTTTTTTGGTAATAACATATGGTGCATGTAGATTTTTATTTCTACAATTTGCTTGTGTGTTGGGGTTTCTATAATTGGGAAGAAACCGGAAGAAACCGGAGGACCCAGAGAGTACCCACAAGGTTAGGCAGGTGACACTACAACATGAAATATGCAAGCGTTTGTTTGAAATCACACCACTTGATTCAATGCCAGACTACTCGGCTACCCAACCTCCCAGTTCCAAAACAAAGTGATACTGCATACCCTGCCTCATGAACAACATCTGTCATTAACTACATTAAACGTGGATTCTGATTAATAGAGCCCCTAAACACTCAATAGATTTTTTTGCCCCCATTTACATAGAGTATACAATTCAAAATGTAACAAAAATAAACCATAAACAATCTATCAAGCACATGGTTAAGTTTTTCTGGGGTTTTATACATGTCATTATATATATTGAGACAGCAAGAAAAGACAAAAAAAATTGATAAACTAAACAACAGTTCTTAATTAATATTCAAAATAGGTATCTTGAATTCGTCATCTAACAAAGCAAACATTTTGTGGTGCCCATCTTCTCATGATGCCCAAAGCACCTGTTTATTTACTAAGTGGTTAAATTCAGCCGTGACTTAATGGTAGAACATGTTAAAATTAATAGAGATCTAAATATCTAGGGAATCAAACAAATAATAAATGAGATCTCTTGAACTACCAACTATCTGTTATTCTCAAATCTGTGTAGGAACCATTATGAGTATCTTTTCATAAAGAAATGTGTGCTTTTAATACAAAGATAAACATGTACCATGCCTAACTTCTTGTATTTGTAAATAAGAAGATATTTTAAAAAAACAATCATTTTTCGGACGGAACTAAGTAACAAAACAACATATCTAAATTATCTATAACATATTGGATATATATATATCGAATGTGTTTTGTGCTCACAACAAACGAAAATTAACAATCACTGACAGAACTGATGACTTTATTTCTAATAATGTATCTAAAATTGACTTTAAATTAAACTCTACCAGGGCACACACACAATTATAAAAAATCAGATATTGTTTTTGTATTTGCTTGAATGGTGAAACAAGAAATTAATTTTGGGAAGACAGTGTTTACATTGTCAGAGTATTATGGGTATGTTAACGGCATCAATATCAGCACAACGGTGTAATCACCAGTAGTTCTAGACTATATTAAATCGTTTCCATTCACTTGATGCCAGAAGCAATGCGTATTCAAATAACCAGAATGTTATTTCAATAGTCGGCATTTCGTACTCCACAAGTTCTGTAATTTGATACCATTTTTTTCTGCAAATTTGAATCTGGCACAGTACGGTAATCTGTAAGCACTGTTGATGCCAAAAACAAAATCCAACATGGCTGGTATTTTGTGTTTACAGACGACAAGAGCTAAACCAACATGGGGGGAATGATTGTAAATGTCCGCGCGCTTAATTCTACTAATGGATATATTCCTTTTGGTCTGTCAAAGACTCAATGACAGGGAGTTACAACAAATATTGAATCGGCCTCTTAGTAGAAGATCACCGCCTGTAGGAAAAAAAACCTTGTTGAGGTTACCCAGTTACTTGTCACACTGCGAAATATTGATAAATGACGTAATTAGGTTGGGTTATTGGTTTCAGATAAATGAGTTCATTGAAATGTTTTCGAGTTCCATTCGCGGTTTTCTAGAAGGGTATTAGGAAGAGATATTGTTAAAGATAGCGCTCCAGATCGCGCGATGAGCATCTTTGTGAAAGACTGGTATTCGATGCCGTTAAGAGCGATCTATATTAAAAGCTTTTACGTTGAGAAAGAGAGAAGATATGTCGTGTGGACATTTCCAGATACAGGCGATTGCGAGGTTGCATGTATTTGAAGGATTGGCATACGAGCATTCCATAAACAGATATTGAATGATATATGTCTAGCAGCTATATATACCACCCCCAATGGCCATATTGTTTAATATCACAGGGATCAGAAATCAATGACTTAAGACATTTAGTATTCCTTGGATGTCACACCAAAATCAGTTTTATCACTTGCACTACTGTAAACCAAGCATTCTTTAAACACCAAAAGCACCACCATTTCTTTTAAAACTCCACAAAATAGTTCTATCACATGTAAAAACCAGCATTTCTTTTAAATACAAACAATGCATTATATTCAAAATACCAAAAACACACCAAAAACAATTTTATTTAAACCACTGTTAAAACTTCATTTCTTTTAAAACACCCAAAACAGTTTCATTATGTAGTGTAAAAACAGCATTTGTTTTTAAACACCGAAAACAGTTTTGTGTGATGTAGTGTAAAAACAGCAATTCTTTTAATACACCAACAGGGGTTTTATTATGTAGTGTAAAACAGCACTTCTTTTAAAACACCAAGTTTTATATAATGTACTGTACAACCATTAAAACAGCAAAAAAAAGTTTTATATTTATAATGTAGTGTAAAATAGCATTGGTTTCCCCCCACCCCACCCCCGCAAAAAAAAAACAGTTTTATATAATGTATTGTAAAGACAACATTTCTTTTAAAAAAAACTTTTTGGATTATATCTAATTTTTGTCAAAGCTTGGGCCATGCTAAAAATGCATTATGTTAGATAAAAAGCTAACTGTCTGCACTATAATAGTTTAAACATAGATAATGAAAAATCAATACATTCAAAATTTGAGTCCAATTACTTAATTCTGAGCAAATCTACCCTTGTTTGAAATTTTGATACGAATAGCTACCATTGTTATGATAACAAACAGTCTCGATTATCCATTTTTAAATCAAATTATTTAATGGTAACTGAGTTTCAATCTATTAAAAAATCAAAACCATATGATGGTGTAGAGAGTTGATCATGGGTTTGTCATGTATAATTAATAATCAATATAGTTGAGACCAAAAGAAAGATCGACAATAGGTAGATCTTACATGATTCATCTTAAATCTTTTACTTGTGAATTATTTGTGTCTTAGTTGTGACTTAAAAATCGCGAGCTTCAAATTGGAAAGGTTTTTCTCAACAGTATTACAAAATCTGATTAATACAACTTGTATTTCCCTTACGATTGTTGCAAAAAAATATAAAAAGCAAGTTATATTTCATTAGAAGTCGCTTATGAATTCGCAATATGGATTCAACCTGGTTTTTTATTCGATATAGTCATTCCTGACAAAAGCGTTTATGCCAATAACGTCCTAATTATTGTAAAACTTGACCGAATCATAAATGATATAAAATAGGGTTTAATGGCTCACAGTTTTGATCAATTCATAGTACTGTTGGCAAAGAAATGTTTACAAAATGGTAAATATACGATTTTATTTTTAAAGCTATGAATCTCATATGACTTATCTTGGTCATAATATTCGTTATTTACGACATCTCCTTGACATCACGGTCAGATAATCTGTTAATCAACTTATAATCATAATTAAGCAGGCTTAGCGATTTATAATCTTCTAGCTCACTGTCGATGAAATATGGCATCCACTACAAACCTTTCCATCGACTATTAATTATTGGCAAATAATTTATCGGATACTCACCGTGATTTACTGGGACTTGATTTATTAAATGAAGTAGAATTCAGGAACATAATTATGATATAAATGTCCAAATCAAATCACAAGTTTAACGTCAATGTCTTAATGAAATCTGTCTTCAAGTTGATCTAGACAATAATATTTTGGTAATGCGGTGTTTGATTTAAAACAGGACTCCATTGATAAATTTGGGTTTGAATATAAAAAAAGTGAAATGAGCAAAAGTAAACAAAATGGATCGAGGAGTCCAAATGAATGTTTCAACCTCGTGGGTTTTCTCTGCTAAAGACCCCTACGCGCAAGTGTAGTTTGTGTTGAGTGGACGTTAAACCCCATTCCCCCCCCCCCCCTCTCTCTCCCCAAATGAAGGAAGACAGTCTTTTATTCTGGTGTACCTATTTGGCATTATTTTTTGAGGTAATCACATTGCTCTATTCAGATTAGGACATGTGTACATGTAAAAGATCCCTTTCGACTTTTCTACCTTATATACTATGCTACAACATGCAGATCTTAAAAATAATTTGGATTGGTTCGTTGATAAAGCCTTTAATGGAGCTTTCGGAAAGGGCAGAAACTTGATGACCATCTACTCACAAGATGCAAGATGGATTATAAAACGGCGCAATGCCAACACTAGTTTTCGATAAAGAAAAATTTGAAAATATCATACATTTTCTCATTGACAATGCCATATTTGAGGTTGGGGATCAGATAATACAACAAACTATTGGTTTACCAATGGGAACTGACCCCGCCCCATTTATGGCAAATGCACATTTATATAAATACGAATTCGACTTTCAAGACCATAAAAGAAAAACAGATTACAAAGTAGCTAGAAGTCTAAATTATACCTTCCGTTACATTGATGACATAACACCAATCAATGATAATGGTAATTTCAATAAATATAAAGATGAAATATATCCTCCTGAACTTGTATTAAATAAAGAAAATTCGCGCACTATAAATGCATCTGTTCTTGACTTGGACATTAATATAATTAACGATAAATTTAATGTCGGTATATTCGATAAAACGGACAAATTTGGTTTTGAAGTAGTAAAATACCGGTCAGCTCACAGTAACATACCAGATACTACACTATATAATGTTTTCTATTCACAGGCATAACGATTTTTAAAAATATGCAACAATAAAGAACTATTTCTTTCCCGAATAAAAACTCTTAATTTTTAAGTGCACGGCCAAAGGCGGAACACAATTACACATTTTTAAAGAAATTTCAAAACTTCCATTTCTTCAACATAATAAGTTTGACATTTCTTATAAATTATTACTGACTACATATTGGATAATGATTTTATATAAATTTTATTTAAATTTCTTCTATAGATGTCTACTCCTGTCTGGATTATCGCCCTTATTATTATGCCTTTATAAATACACTAATAGCCTACGATTTCTTCAGCATTTCTGTTATGCATTTCTTACGTGGCATATTATATAATATTTATGCTATGGTTTGTACAATTACATGGTCTCAAAAACTAATAGTTTTTAACTTTATTTCATCTGGATTATCCCCCTTTTTTATCGGGAAATTGCACCTTCTAAGATACGACGTCATAACAGCTATAAAGACAGATTCACGTCACGCCATTGAGTCAGCAGACGGCTGTCTCCATAGACGGTCTACATTCCTTTGCCTCCATGTATTCAGTTTTGTTTGTTTCTGTGACGGTTGTAATGTGTGAACTAAATGCATTCAATATACTTCAATCCTCTTCTTTATTGATTTAGTTTTTGGAACTAGGCCTACTTCTCTGATACATTTAACGGTGTGGTTACTTGTATAGCGGAATTTATACAACAATATGCTTGCATTCGTAATTCTTGCAACATATGACAGATCATGACTCATACTGACATTACATAATTATTTCCTTGGGTTGTGTTCCCAATTGTTTTCAAATATGAGTGAAGTCTGAGTCACCACAGGCCCGGGACTGTACAGCGCAGTGAATGCCTACGGCTAGCCCCCGTATCCATTCACTCTTTTTGAATTATGTTTGTGGTCTCTGAGTATGATGTCTTGTCCATATATTTGTTTTTGTGTAGAATTGTGTGTGATGCAGTCCCCCTGCACTTACTATTAGCAGTTGGAATTCGATATAAGAGTACCTGTAGGCCTTAGTGCCACTGCCGGGCAAAATTTCCCTCATAGCTCATTGTATGTCGTATGCCTGTCTTTATTAGCCCAGGTTAGGAGCAGATCAGTAGGACGTTAAACCCCATTTCATTTCATTTCATTTCAGTAGGACGTTAACCCCATTTCCAAATGGATTAAGAAGCCTGGTGGGGACCCATCAGGACTGAATGTTATCTAGCCGTCCCCCAATTTCTCTCTGAAACCATAAAACTAGGACTGACATTATGAAGAGTCAGACAACTCATTCAACCAACCTCCTGAAAATGGTAGGCACACATGTTGAACAAACTACAGTCATTCATTCTTGGAGTGATAAATAAACAGATATTTAAATATGCACGGCAAGTTTATGAATACAATTGATTATTCAGGAGTTATTCATCATGTTATAGGATAGGTCTCACTTCCTCAATTTGTTATCAAGTACACCTAATCATGTGCAACTCAATAAATAGTCTGTGTGTGTACTACATGCATTTTGATTTGAATAATATTGATCTCAATAATCTTTGTAGTATAACATATAAGGGCAAATATAACATGAACTTTACAAGTAAATAATAAGAAAGGAAATTAAATGGGGTTATATATTCTAGTGTTCAACTCCAACTGGGCCAAGGTAGATGACTTTCTCTCATATCGCATTCAAACTGTCAAGGATTCTTTCAGTGCAAGACAATGTCTCATCCGATTAATTTACGTTGCCCCTTGCCAACACCATTTAAACTGTCTTACACTGCAGACAAGATAAAAACGTGAAGGAAAATCTTAAATTTTCTAGGCCAACACCAAGATTGAGTTTCAGATGCTATACAAGGAGAGAGGAGGTTTAAGATTTATCCAGTACTAATACTTGGTGTATCTTTATTTCAATAGTTATCTTGGGAGTAGGCGGCAACCGATAAAACAATGTGATAAGTCAAACATCACTTCTCCCTGTCACGAGAAAAAGGTGTGGGTACAAAATCATGCCAGTTGCATAGATAAAAGATATGGTGATCTACCGTGGGCTCAACTACTCAACTCCCCAAAAAGACATGGCATCATTCTATAAAGAGAGGGAGAGAAATGGGCTTTAACGTGCACTCGACACAAACTATGTCATTTCGGAACTAACATATGGTTTAATCTTATTTCAATAATTCGCTTGCACGTAGCGGTCTTTAGCAGGGGACCCTACTCCTTGCCACGTACAACCGGGGATTCGAAACCACGCAAATTGACTCAATGGCAGGCCGTATGATACAGCATGCGCACGCTAACTATTCGGCCATCCACCCCCTCCATTCTATAAAGAGAAAGCACAATATGCACTAATACTAAATAGGGGCGGTTGTATTGAAAGGAGCGGTTGTTCTGAAAGAAGTAGACTTATTCAGTTCTGTATATACATGTACAGTTTAAATGGTGTTCAGTAATTGAACACCTTAAATTAAACACAACAGTTCTATGGAAAACAATTACCGAGTTTTTATTTGGATCAGAGCTATGTTTCCAAAACGATTCTCTTGTCATTTCAAATTCTATATAGGTAACATAGTCAAGTGCTTGTGTATAACTCCTCCTAATGTGAAGCAGATCAATGCTCCCTTATGCACCACATAGATTGATATGAGGTATGAAAGAGTAGGCATTGTTTACAAGTTATACTGGGGAGCACAATATAGGAAACCACATGTCTGGCTGTCATTCTAAAATATTTCATAAAAGTCTCTGCGGTACTGAGTCATCGATATACCTACAAAGAAATGCTATTGATAACCATGTATGAATATATGGTTCTATTTCTCAACCAATGTGATTCTTTGATCATCAATGCTTGAAATGTACATGGTGCATTGGGTATACCAAACGGTATTTTGTTGGGTTTTTTAGTCGCCTTATATACTTTCTTTGATTCATTTATTAGTTATGGTTGTATAGTTGAATGTTTTAAAAATAAACAATAATTGTTTACAACAACTTGTAGGTAAAGAATGCAGCCTTTCCAAAAATAAAAATTGTTGACGATAACTTGTATGCATGGAAGTAAATATTCATAATTTTTAGAAATGTTTATGGCAGTCTTGCCTGTATCAACAAACACATGTATTTAGCAAATTGCACAAATATTTACAGATGTAGTTTGATGTTTACATTAATATTTTAATTAATGGCTTATATGGACGACCAGGTTTTAGTTTTCACCAGATTCAAACATTAAATTGAAGTAAAAGGGGGTTAACTTCTTTACTGTTCTCCACCAACTAAACTAACGAAGAGTGCTGCTATAAGGGATACCGCATACTTTTATTTCAAATTCCAATGTCCATGCCATTGTATATATATATACAAGACCTTGGTTATTCTTTCCATTGGAAAGATTAGACACCTTTCTTTATCCAGCACCTGGGAAACCATGCTGGAAAATCCTGAGATACCTCTCGGCCAACACTAAGATCAAACACTGTGGCCTTCTGGTTAGTGAGCCACTCTGGCTCTGTATCATGTAAAAATTAACAGCCCAATCTGCAAAGTAACACTTTAGATATAGGCTTGAACAAGTAGTATTACTCAACTCTGTTCATGAAACTAAACAGTTTTAAATCTGACTCTCATTATCTAATCTATACAGAACATTTAAAACTATGCGACAATGGGAACCCAATATATTCCGATGATTCTCAATAAATTTGTCAATAATTATGGTTTGAAACTAAGATAAACTAGTTTAGAAATCTACCCATTGCAAGTCTTTCTATATGCTTCGAGTGTTATAGAAATTATTAATAAGGCCTTTTTCACGTACATGTAACAAGCCCAAAATCAACTCTCTAGATCCTCGGATGGCTTAATTGAATACAGCTTAGATTTAAACAAAGGTCCATTCAAAAATTATATCAATAAATGGCTGACCAAGCAAACATTTAATGTTAACCACTTATGTCACAGCCGGAGACTGCCAATGAAAGGAATAATAATCAAGGGTATTGTATGTATTGAGAATATTACTTCATAATCGAGAATATGTGGGCAGAGTTATTGTCTGTCAATGAAACAATCGGCAATTTTCAGAGATGGGGCGAAGACAGTTGATACCTATTTCTAGCCCAAACTTCCAACAGTGATTGCTTTGTTCAGGATAAAGTAATTTCTAGTCCAAACTTCCTACAGTGATAACCGCGTTCAGAATTTAATAATTTGACAAAAATGTTCAACATTTTCATTTTATCATCTATTTCTAAACTGTTATATCAAGAATGACCAACTCTTCATTAAAATCTTTAAATACAGAAACTCCTGCTAAAACAGCCAAACTACACGATGCCTGAATTTTAGTGATAGAGCTGATGAAAGAACGTAATAATCAAAAGATCAGAACGTTGGCCATTTCCTTTGATAAGGCATCAAAATACAGCTAATGGATCTTTAATGAATACACAATACAACCAAGGTGACTTGGTCATGATACGTCCCTCAAAACTTAATGAACTGTCAACAATAAGACACTATATTTGCTGTTTTATTACAATAACACAGCTCTGAACTACAAAGATTATGTGTAGTCATTAGGTTTGGAGTTTGTAAAAACTTATCACCACTAATGGAGTTTTCCTTAGCAACAGCATGAGTGCCTGTAGGTGTCATCTTGCTCGAAAACAAAAGAACTGTGTTTATTAGCTAACGGTCGGGATAATCTATGTTTAGGTGACACTGTTTTGGATACAGTCTTACTAACTTTTAGGTACTGTGTGTATTCAAATGAAGTGAGGTTTAATATTTTGCTAGGTTACCCACTATCAAGATTCACGCTACATTTGAAATAATCATAGTTTTAATTGTAATTGTGATGATCCTATCAGGTCTTATCATACATTGAGTTCAGTCGTAGCAATCATGTTGATTGTATCGAAACACATCCGAAAGTATCCGTAGGTACCAGATTGTGGATTCAGTAGGGGCAATCCTAGTGTAATGCATCACACGACAGTGGGATTCTAGCATAAGAGGGAAATTTTGCTTAGACACTGGGAACCTAGCATAAGAATGAAATTTTGTCTAGACAGCGGTTCTATGTCTTACACTAATTTGCACACTATATATGGCATATTGTAGCATTACCACATTCGTCCTCTTCGCAGTGTGACACTTTGTCAGCGTATTGACTGTGCCCTACACACTTCGCGGACAGAGTGCCAAGAAAAAATAACCGATATAAAACTCAAATTTTGTGTCAACATATTTTAACCTATATGGATAAAAAGCCAATTAAATTACCTTTCTAGTGATACAAGTTTCGTTTTGTTTTTGTATTGATAATGGACTCAAAACACAAGTTAAAAAGTACCCACGCTAATATTAGGTCACTCACGGTTAACCATTGTTTTTCCATTAGCCAATTAATTATTGTTCACGGCACGCCCGGGTTTTGGAGCGGTATCTCGCTGGGGATTCTCATAGCTTGGAAAGTTCTGCCCGTACGTCATTGAAACTTTCCACGAATCACAAGGAGACCTCCCGCAAGGTTCCGCGGCTTCCCCGATTAAAATGGCGGGTTTATTTTTTGAGATACAACTGTTTTAAAAGTTTGAAGCAAAAATTCTCTAAAATCCAATGTTGCGGGTTGAATTTTAAAACGCTGAGTACCTTTATGAAATATCGGAGATTATAGTGATATATGTGTCGTCGGTAAAAAAAGCTATTTTCATCGAAGAATAAGCCGCAGAAGTTTGGTTGCCAAGATGAATTCTTACGGCGAAAAATTCACGGGAGATTCCATTCATAGCAAAATGACGATCCCCTATGACGAGCATGGTTGAAGTCACGTGATTGACTTTGTCGAGTCTGATTGGACAAGCTCGCGTGCCATTTCAGCAATAGGGGTGGAAGGTGGGTAAATCCTTCGACGGAAGCTATTTCACGTAGGATGTAAACAAAAAACTTATTATTTTGACATAAGTGGATTTGACTTTATAGTTGTCTTGAAATCGAAAAACAAACATATATGTCATGGTCTAACAAATTAGCTAATTTTATTGTTGATATTAATTGAATTAGTAAAATTATATTTTTTTACCAAACATTTCATCAATAATTAGATAGGCCTATCATTTAATATTATCATTTTGATTATGAAACTCAATAAAAATGGTTTAATTTTTAAATATTAATATAATTAATAAAATTATTTAAAACTTTAATTATTTAGCAATCATTTTACCAGTAATCAAGAAGGCTTATTAATATTATTATTTTGATAAAAGTTTAACTCAATTAAAATTGTTTTATTTTAGATATTAATATACATGTAATTAGTAAATATGGAAAACTGTAATTATTTATCAAACATTATTGATAATCTAGGCCTATTAATATTATTTTTATTAAAATGTAACTCAATTAAAATTAGTTAATTTAAGATTTAGGTTGTTAGTAAAACTTCGGTTTCAATTCCGGACTTTTAGTTTTGTCACAAGTCTGTTGTAATCTTAGCCTTCCGATTCAACTTTTTAATATTGAACAGAAAACAAACAATGTCTAAAAACAACTTCTTTATTTACTATGTTCTCTGGTGGGTATTGGACATTTGGAAACTGTAATCCCCTCTTCAATACCTTTCAGCTGATATATTACAACCCATATTTAGAGCACCGAATAAATTACGTCGGACTGTAACGAAATCTGGCATGTCGGCCATCTTGGATTCCAAAATGGCTGCCATTTTCCGTTGAGGTCAATAACCAGATCAAACTTACTTTATGGAGTGCAGAATTAAGTACTTTTGACAGCCGTGTAGTGTCATTTGATGCTAACCTCAAAGTTGTAGTACATTTTAATGACAGTTTTAACAACAATCCAAGATGGCCGCCGTTTCTCGGAACGCACGTGTTACAGAGCCAATTTGACGACAGAATTGAACTCGTCATCCATTTTTCATTTGGGTTTCAAAATTTCAACTAATTGCTTTCATTATTACCAAAGTTATTGTAGGATCTTTGAAATACTAATTTGGCCCCAAAATGCCATAATTCAAGGGCGTGTTTTGCCTATAGAGAAGTCCATTACTTTTTGTCACAAAAATACTGCCAATTTTGATGAGAAAAATGTTCATAGAACACTTATTTATTAACCGATTTTGAAAATTTAAAAAGTTTCTTCATGTTTAAAGCAGCCTGCATACAGTAAAGGAGAGAAAAACACATTATCTGTTATTTGAAATTTTGATGTGGTAATGCTACATATTGACATCTTTATTAAGGGCAAGGTAAAGTGACACCATTTTGTCACAACACCTGAAATGATGAAAAAATTATTTCAAAAACCAAAACAAGGGCCCTTGGATACAAAAGTCTAAAATAAAAAAACATTACTCACAGACCCTTTTTTTACTACCACTGGCCCTTTAAACTCATTCTAGGATCACTGAGGCCTAAATTTATGGTGAAAATATCGCAAAATGTCCAACAAACGCGGTTACACCTACAACATTTATTTTAACTTTCTGACGTTACTTATTACACTCAACTATTGTCCCATGGTGTGTACAACAACCGTCAAGACTCGCTTTTTCAATTAACCCCTCTCTATTCATGTAATACGTATTTCATCTCGTTAGGTACATACTCGCATGTGCTTTAGCCATTTTGTTATTTCGTCTCCACCTTCGTCTCAAGAGACCCTCCGTTGACATATCACTGAAGCACAAAAAATTGCCAGGTTGATCAAACCTCCGGACCGAATACAAATCGTGGGGGATCAATTATTTACATACCTATGTATTTTTTAAAGCCCTAACCTTTTCTTTTCCTTTCTGATCACCCATTAAATACAATACATAGTTCCGAAAACAGTGCAAATGACCTTCACCTTATACAGACATTACTCCGCGTTCAGTGAGTTTCTGTCTTAATTTTATAATTCGCTTTTGTATGTGTCATATTATGTGTTATAATGTTTGGCACATATCATTGAGAGTATGTTGCATCTATTACAATTTGTTGATGAAGTTTAACTTTGGGAATTTACATTGGCTGCATCGGACTATTGCCATTCGCTGCAGCACTTCCAGAAGATGCCATTTGGCCCCCAAATGTCAACAATTATGAAATTTGGCAAAAACTTTATTTTGTGAATATTTTGAGAGAAATGATTTGTAAGGAGAAAAATTGAAAGGTAATGTAACATCATGTTGCATGGATGTCACTTGTAATCGGATAGCCGATCTCTGGAGATGTGGGTTTTTTTCGAAGGGTGGGATGAACTGTCAAAAAGGTTTGTACATGTGGTTTCGTCGTCAAGTGACTTCAAATTCGTTGAATAAATTTTATTTTCATATTGGTAAGTACACACTGCATTCTTGCATTGCAACTTATATTGTGGTGATATCCATTTGAGAAAATAATAGTTTTTAATGGCTTGTCCTGTATTTAGTTTGGGACTACGGAACGCCATAGGTAGCACGTGCCAAAGACGACAGTCTTCAGTTTATTTGACTAATCATTTTACTAAGCTTTTTGAAATTAAACCTTTGCATTAGGTTTATTCATATTGTCAACTTCAAAATTAATTGTTGGATAATTTCAATTTCTTCTAGTGCTACATTTTGTGGGTTTTGTGTATGTCAAAATTATCATGTTTTAGCCTATATTGCCTATATTATTACTAATTAGGCCTAATTTATTTTCTGTGGCTTAGGTATACTTTTAAGACATGGTTTGTAGGGTTTTCATGTTTAAAATTCTTATATAATTATGTGTTGTTTATTTACTCTTCATTGATATAACCACTGGTACATTTTTATTCTTATTTTACAGAATTCAACAAGATAATCTACGCAGATTATGGCGGGCGTGTTGCCTTAATTACAGGAGATAAATATTTGAGACTTAGAAATTGACACAAATTGGTAACACCGTATATATAATAATGCAATATGAATGTATATAAACTGATTTACTAAAATTTCAAATCAATTCTATTTTGCGAAATATGCCAGATGTCTCAATTGAATGGCAATAGCTAGCGTCTGTTTATTCCAGGCTACAATGATAGTTTTTATTGTACATTTGGTCTCCAGATAAGAATATGAACACCCCCCCCCCCTCCAAAATAAACATTCCTATTCAAATAAAATATGTGAATATGTGTGGATTTAAAGTCCTCCAAACTGATGGCAAATGTATATGGTGGCTGTCTTTTTTTAAATCTAGAAGGCCTAAAGCAACCATCATGCCAATAAAAACAATTTCCTATCTTGACAGTAAAGTTACACTTTTGCAACATGATGAGTGTTGTGCATGGGCAGGGTACAACGTACCAACCCTTCTAGAAGACGTGTACATTGTACATCTGTGAATGGATGTGATTCATTTCTGTCAGCATCTAATTAACTAGAACATCTGATATCACCTCCCATTGGAAGTTTGCAAATAATGCTGAATGCTTTACACATGTACATGTATATTAATGTTTGATTATAGAATTTGTGTATGTGTTGGATTTAGAAAATGAATTGAAAAATACACCTTTACATTATTTATTTTTCAGAAATATAGGAATACTTGTCTAATGAATGCCAGGAACTGAGATATGATTTAGGATTTGTTGACTTTAATAACAGGTGCGTATAACAAATTGTAAATAATGTGGATTATTCCATTTGATGTACATACCTGTACATTACTAGATGAATGCTTTTTGAGTAAGGGGAGTTGGATGGCCGAATGGATAGCATGTGCGTGCTGTGTCATAAAGCCTGTCATTGAGTCAGCTAGCTTTGTTTTGAACCCCCGGTTGTACGTGACAAGGAGTAGGGTCGCCTGTCCAACCTCATGGGTTTTCTCCGGGTCCTCCAGTTTCCTCCCACTGCTAAAGACCCCTATGGGCAAGCGACTTATTAAAATAAAATTAAACCATATGTTAGTCCCAAAATGACCTAGTTTGTGTCGAGTGGATGTTAAACCCCATTTTTTTTCTTTTTAAGTAAATTGGGTATCCGAAAGATTAACGTGCACATTTGATCACAAGGTCTGTCATTGAGTCAAGTGGCATAGTTTAAGTTCTCTGCTTGCATGTGACAGGTAGTAGGGTCACCTGTACAACCTAAAGGGTTTTTTCCCAGTCCTCCTACTGCTAAAAACCCCTACATGTTATCAAATTATTGAAATAAATTTAAACCATGAGTTAGTCCCTAGTTTGTATCCAAAGGACATTAAACCTCTCTGTCTGTCTCTCTGTCACTCACAATAATACATTTATCAAATTCATGAAAATCCCCCCCCCCCACACACACACATACCCCCAAAAAAGGCTGCTTCTATTGCAATTAGAAGTTATATAAGGAATATGAAAGCTATGTATATAATGTAGAACACTGGTAAATGCTTCACATTCATATCTTTGTGAAACTCATATCATAGGGCCAATATTGCTATTCACTGTGCCACTAGTGGTACACCATACATCTGCAGAGAAAGTAGTGCATGAAACAAAATGGCCTTTTGTTTACAAAATATTTGAAAACTTTGAGGTCCTATAACTAAGTTTTGATAATTTTTTTTCAGATTTCAAGTCTTGATGGTTGGAGTTTGATTATCTGAGCAACTTTTGGCCGGTTTAGTTTTCCTGTGTTCTTTTTTATAAAGCGTGTAGCTGCGCAGCCCTGACTTAGGAATTTCCTTTATTATTTGGTAAATATTTTATTTCAAAGTCATTTTTTTTTATTTCCATCCATTTTTTATTGTTCTGTATCATCTCAGGCACATTTAGATACCAACATATCAGCATTAAATCTTGTGTAAGTCCCTTTTTGAGAACCCCCCATTTTATGTGTTGTGACAAAATGGTGTCACTTTACCTTGCCCTTAACTCCGTTGTTTTTTGATACAAGTATATATATTTTTGAAGCAGAATTAAAGATATGAAAGGAAACAAGGTTTAACGTCTGACTGTTCTGCACCAATGAAGACGAGCATATGCGTGTGCTTTGAGGGAAACTTTCTTAAACAAAGATTGTTGCTACGGCCTACTCTTAGCACACTGCACGTCTTCATAAGCCTACCCGGTGCAGAAAAGCAACCTTCTTCTGATTATAATAAAATAGCTTCCTGTAACTCTAATAAGTAAATACAACAACACTCCATAAATAATGACTGTCTCCATTAGCCCAGTAGGACGTTTAGCCTCATTCTATTATATTTAACCAGATAATAACACCTTCACAACTTGCCCACATGAACAGCGTAACAAGCTTTTATTAAGGAAAAGGAAGAAGTCTAGCTGTTCACTCAATATGTGATCCTAAAATGCAGCTTTCATATAGGTTTCGTATGATCATTGTTGAACAGAACAGACAAAGAGAAAAGTGGTGGGTGGAGGAAGAGGGAGAAATGAGGTTTTATTTCAACTCGACCCAAACTAGGTCATTTTGGGACTAACTTATGGTTCAATTTTACTTCCATGTATACTCTCCTATCCAACAGGCCTCATTACCAGTGGGAGAAAACCTGACAAAACCCACAATTGAATACTAGTCTGAAAATGAAATAGTTTGTGTCAAATAGAGGTAAAACTCTCTGTCTCTCCTTCCCACTCACAATACTATGATGCAGCCTGGCAATATACAGGCAAATAAACAACCTTATCAAATACAATGGACTCTATATTATCTTCCACACAGAAACATGTTTCTATTTTAAACATCAGAGATTACAGCATGCCCGCATCCATTCTAACCCCATGCACTTAATCACAATTTCCATTTGATAACAATAATTCCTTGTCAGCTTGATAGATGGTTGCTGGATTGCCTTCTGATCGTTTTGTAAATCTGTTCAAGTAAATTATCTCCTTTCAAACTTGTGAGGAAATCGTAATAATATATATAACTGTTTGCATCAAAGACTGGCTTGGGAGTCAACTCAATACAAAAGTCAACATTTGAAACATGACTCAAACTCGTGGTGTGTCACAACTTGAGAATCGACTCAGACCCAAGGTATTGATAGTTGTTTCCACGTCTACTGTTTGCATCAAAACAACAGCCATACATGTATGTACATTGTAAGTGAACAGAAAAGAAATGAAATGAAATGGGGTTTAGCCTTCTTTTCTGCTCCAGGAGTGTGCTATGAGAGAAATTTTGCCTTGACATTGGCGCTATGGCCTACTCTAATTTCTTTGTCCAAATGTGTACATGGGACCTTGTATTTTTTGTCCCAACAACTCCTTCCTGCTTAACAGCACTTTCTCAGCCAACAATGAGAGCAAAAACAGGACCTGCAGATTGTCAAACCCATGTCTTCTTTAACTGAGCCAACAAAATAAAGGGAATTTGACACTAAAAAAAGGGGCTGGGGGAAGTATGTAACAAGTAGATGAGTGAAGAGATAAATATCAATTGGGGGGGGGGGCGTAGTTTTTTAAAAATATTTCACAGAAAACTAGACTGAACATAAGTACTCTTCCATTCGTAATGTTCTGCATATTTTAGTTTAAATGTCTGTCATTGAGTGGCATTGTCTTGATTTTGGCTTGTTTGTTTTCTCTGGGTTCTCCTTTTCCCTCCCATTGCTATGCAAAAGCGAATTAACGAAATAAAAATTAACCATGTTAGTCCCGAAATGACCTAGTTTGTGATGAGTGGCCGTTAAATGTTATTTCTCTCTCTTGTATAATTTTTGTATTAAAAGTTAATTTCAATTTCTACATGTGTGTCTTATTTGTATCTTATTTTGGAATGTGGACATATGGGCAATTACGTCAAGACAGCTATGTATGCTGTAAAATTTACAAAAGAAAATGTAACTTACCCCTCCATAATTTTTGAGCAATGTCACTCGGAAATATATCTTTCAGTAACTCAACATTCTTTTTCTTCTCTTCTTCCACAGCTTTCGTTGCCAGTTCAATGCTTTGTTTCAGGGAAACCATGCGTTTTTTCAGACCATCCTGAAAGGTAATACTGGCCTATTATAAAGTACAATACAGAGAGAGAGAGAGAGAGAGAGAGAGAGAGAGAGAGAGA
Organism: Patella ulyssiponensis; assembly: GCA_963678685.1. Lineage (NCBI taxonomy): Eukaryota > Metazoa > Mollusca > Gastropoda > Patellidae > Patella > Patella ulyssiponensis. The sequence continues at coordinate 31,154,884 of OY783225.1, read as the reverse complement.
GAGGGGGTTAAACGTCCACTGGACACAAACTAAGTCATTGTGTGGACTAACATGTGGTTTAATTTTATTTCAATAATTTGCTTGTGCGTAGGTGTCTTTAGTAGTGGGAGGAAACCGGAGGACCCAGAGAAAACCAACGAGGTTGGACAGGCGACCCTACTCCTTGTCATGTACAACCGGGGAATCGAAACGCTGCCAGTTGACTCAATGACAGACTGTATGATACTGTGCAAGTGTGCTAACCATCCAGCCATCCCCCCCCCCCACTATTGATTTAAATATCATAAAATAAAGAAGCAGATTGCTGATAATTACTCAATGAATTTAATAAACCACAATAAATGATGACTAATATGTCAAATTAGCACAAGAAAAGCACAACATCCTTGACTTTTTATAATTATAGATTTTCTTTCAACTTGTCGATAAGATGCTTTTAATAATCATCGTGATATTTCATTTTAAAAAGTGGGTAAACCGGACGTCACGCTTTCTAGAGCCAATAACAGAATCGCAACTCAAATGAAAAGATATACCATACTGTTGAATTAATAAGATCGGCATGTGACTTGACAGTTGGAATGGTCACGTAGGACAAATACTGATAGTTTTAATGGAATCATTATCACATTCATGGTTGTAATCTCTGCATGACTTCTATACAAATTAATTATAATTGCCCAAGTAAGGAAATTGTTGTGTGCGCTGTATCATAAGGTTTGTAATTGAGTCAAGTGGCATAGTTTTGATTCACCTCTTGTACATGATAAGGAGTAGGGCCGTCTTTAGATATCCTAACCCTGCTATAGACGTCTACACGGCAAGCGAATTATTGAAAAAAATTAAACCACATATTAGGCCCGAAATGAGCTACTTTGTGTTGCGTGGGTATTAAACCCCATTTCTCTCTCTCCAACAAAGGAGAAATGTTCCCCAACCCAAGCGCAGTGTAGAATTGTATAGGGATATTTGATCAGATAATGATAATCAATCAGGGCAAGAGAACAATGTAGAACTGTATATATATAGATAGTCGAATGGTTTGCACGTCTGTCATTGATTCCCTGGTTGTACAGGGCAAGGAGTAGGAAATGAAATGAAATGAAATGGGGTTTTAAGTCCTAATGTTCTGCTCTTAACCTGGGCTAATGAAGATGGACATATGCCATACAGTGTGCTATGAGGGAAATTTTGTCCAGCAGTCCTTACAGCCTACTCTTCTATCCAATTCCAAATGCCAAGGGATCTCTTACATACACCCCAATTTGACACAGGACCTCAGTTTTTCGTCCCATCCGAACGATTAGACAGCCGTCTTGTCAGGCCCTACGTCCTGCATCACTGACAAGGTGAAACCACACTGGAAAATCCTTTCTCGGCCAATGCAGGAATCGAACACCCGGCCTCCAATCTAGCGAGCCAGTGCCTTACCCACTTAGCCATCGTGATCCCCATTTATTTTAAAGGGATGAACATCCCATAAAAACAATTTAGTACAGGTAATTTAAGTGGAAATAGACAGACACAATTTATTTACCGAGCAACATTCCATAAAACAATCTGGCCTACTCCTATATCGAATTCCAATTGCAAAGGGATCTTTTACGTGCATGCCAATGTGTACACGAGACCTCGGTTTTTTGGCCCATCCGAATGACTAGACAGCTGTCCTGGTCAAGCCCTCCGTGCTGCATCACTGACAAGGAGGAAACTACACCGGAAAATCTGGATGAACATTTTTCGGCCAATGCAGGGATCAACCACCGAACCTCCAGGCTACCAGGTTAGCAAGGAGTAGGAACGCCTGTCCCAAATTCCAACCTGGTGCGAAATATTTCGGTCCACCAGTTTCCTTTCACCAAGGATAATGAAAGACAAGAATGTAGAACTATATAGAGAAGTATACTTGATCAGGTTGAAGGGAAAATCAACCAGAATAGTGCAAGTTAACGAAACAAAATGGAGTTTAACTTCAAGAGAGAGAGAGAAATGGGGTTTAACGTCCACTCGACACAAACTAGGTCACTTCGGGACTAGTTTAACTTCAAGGAAGCCGAAAAATAGGCTGGTAATCTGTTTCATTTAACATCTTACGTCTCAGCAGCTACAGGGCTGATAAAGATTTGCCATGTAATATGCTAAGAGTTTAGCCTGGACAACAGCATTTCCACCTACTCTACATCTTCTGCCTTAATACTGATGATCCCATGTTGTTACACAGGGGTGAAACATGTAAATGCGATCTGTTGAGTGTGGGGGTGGGGGTCAGCAGACTGTGCATTACTTCACTTTAACACAAAAGTGTGTTGCTTAATGTTGAAATACGGCAAAAGATGTCGCAATTGATGGAATCAAAATAGATAAGCAATTATCACTATCATTAATGAAGCGAAATTATTGTCAAAATTTGTTCGAAGTTCAAATCACTGTCACTCAAACTAGAAATGTAATGGTATATTTGTTTGTCTGTTGTACACATGTAGTAGTCGTGAATCAAACACTCAAATGATTTTATCACACACAACAACTATATTTAATGATTTTATCTAAAAACCTAATATTGAATTAAGTAATTGTGTTATCATTGTATGAAACTTTATAATCCTATGGTTACTTGATGTTTTAAACGCAACATTTAAAAGTTGATTCTATATTGTTTATAGAGCCTGGTAATTCAGAGAGAGATAGAGGGAGATGGGGTTTAACATCCACGCGACACAAACTAGGTAATTTGTCTCATACAAGCTGGGAATCAGAATAACACCATTTGATTCAATGACAGACCTTACGATACCATGCACACGGTTAACATCTGGTGCAATATATGGTTCCAATTTTATGTCAATAATTCACTTGCGCGTAGCAGTGGGAGGAAACCAGAAGACCCAGAGAAAACCCACGAGGCTGGAATGCGACCCTACTCCTTGTCAGGTTCAAGCAGTGAATCTAAACAAAACCACTTGATTCCATGATTTCAGGTGCACATCTTAAACCAATCGGACACCCAACCTTCAGTATGATTTGAAGCTAATGCCAACACATATTATACTGACTTAAATTTGAATAAACTCATTGCCACCGTAAATGTTTATTTAAAAATATTATTCTATTATACTCTTAGAACTTGATTACTCAAGTTATTATTGATTACTCCAATTAAAAATTTTATGCAAGTTTTCAATAATAAGACAAGAAATGGTGGCTTGAATAAATCACCACGATAACGATTGACAGGGTCAAGTCAATCACCACCACAGCAGAATTAACACCACCATCATGTACTTAGGGTCTAGACGAAACAGTTTATAAAAACATTTGTTTGTGTTTAAGCGTCCACTAAAAATTGATTTCTGATATAAAGCTGTTGCTTTTGGCATGTTTTATACTTCCAGACCATATTGTCTAACATATGGTACTGGAAGAACATGACTTGCTTGACACAATCATTTTGTCTTTTTTCAAAGATATGTATCACATAATTAGACATGTATCCCATCATGCATTTAAGTACGTTGAGGAGACAATTTTCTTATTTAGTTTTCTAAATGCAAAATCAATGTTAGTATAAATAGGATAATATTGATTTTGTCCTAAAAAATGAGCTGAAATAAATTACAAAAGATAGGTTGACAGGCAACAAAAAATACACCCACAGCATCTAAGACGCCTGAGTAGTCCATAACTAATTGTCACATGGGAGCATGTACAAGGAGGTTGAGAGGGGGTTTAATGTCCAATCAACACAAGTTAGGTCATTTTAAGACTAACATATGGTACAATTTTAATAATTCAGTTGCACATAGGGGTCTTTAACCATGGGATGACCCAAAGAAACACCTGTTAGGGGCAGGCAACTCTACCTGTTGTGATGTAGAAGAGGACGAATCAAAACCTTATGATCTAAAATGCATGAGTTAAACTATTCAGCCTCCCAACACCCCAAGCATTTACAAGACACTAAAAACAGACCAAGGGCATCAACCAGTGAATTATCAGATACAGTTAAAATTTGATGGTCATGAACAGAAACGTAGTGTATAAACCATACCATATAGTTGGTCTAAGTGATCATAACTTTGGCAGTAATTATAAGAAATTGTTGAAAAATCAATAAAGACTGTGCATAAATTTTGTCTTATGCCTATAACCCCTGCAGCATCTACAATTATGAACATACAATGGTGGTGACAATATAATGACTGTAAATGATTACTAAACTGGAGTGTGATATGGGACTGGTGGCGTTGTGCTAAACCCCTTTGATTCAGGACCCCACCCCGTGCAATGACAGGTCAACAACTATGTATTTAAATGAAATGATTATCTTACCTGTGCCTTGGTCTGTTCTCCTACGAGTATAACATCTCTAGTAGCATCGTGTATAGGTATATCAGATATATATATACCTTTACCTATCAACTCATCTAATTTCTCCACACTCGGAGAACCCAGATATAACAACGTATTCGTCTCCTGCAGATGTAACATCTGACCCTTTAGTTCCATATTCTGTACAAAAAAAACATTTAAAACTCTCAGTTGGAAAGCAAAACAAATGAAAACCAAATGCTATATTTGACAGAAATCTAGAAATAACAAATGGTCAGGCCTTTATCTAAATCTTATATAATGTATCTTTAACCATCAGAAGGGTTAGGGTTAGAGCTAGAGGAAAGAATCTTATCCATGTAAACCACAATTCTATTAAATTTTATGTACACCTCCACGGAATAGGTTATTTCAGGACTAAGTTCAATGTCTAGGAGGCATTTTAGCAGTCAGAGGTATCCAGATGAGCTGGAGAAAACCCACAAGTTTGGACAGACAAACCTGCTCCTTTCCACATACAAGCGGGGAATCAAAACCGTCAAACTTAACTCAATTACAGACCTTCGGAACCAATGTGCATGTGTTCACGATTTGGCCACCTGGCCCCATATCTAAAGCACAATATACTTGTTACATAATTCAGGGCCAAATCCAAAAATGTCAATAAACTGTAGATTTTTTCATTAATAAATACTAAAATAACTTGTTAATTACAATTACTGTTCATAATTATTGAATGATGTTTCCATTGACAAGGCTTTTTTTATTAATCAATGATCGTAGAGAACTAAGTCGAAAAGCTATTCAGTTATAAATAAATAGTAATCATATTCCGTAGAATTGTGTCTTGTGTATTTCCAGTTCAATTACATATATATTAATTTGTTTAAAGGGCCAATCCCGATAATATTTTGGAGAATAAAGTTGCTTAATTCTGTGTTATAATCCCTTAAAATCCTTTATCTGTGGGCCAAGTAACAAACTCAATATATGCGATGGATTTCAAACTTAAACCTGTCAGTCTTCATCTGGAAATGGAGACTGGTGTCCCAAACTGCATTATGCAGTGTCTGGATAAAACTAAACTCTTATTTCATAAAAATAATGTGTAGGCCTACATGTAGGTGAAATTTACTTTTGTTATCAAGTACAGCTCATGTACCATTTACTATATGTACCTCGAAAGCAACAACAATAGATTATCAGGTCACCCAACGAAAAAATTTACCCAAAATATTAAAAGGGTTGCGTGTATGTGTCCAGAACTGAAATTTTGAGACAAGGTAAATACACCATACTGTAACTCTATATTCTGGCGCTTAAATTTCATAGGTACTCGGACTTTTATTTTTGAGACTCTGCTCAAATTGTAATAGTCACTTTAAGGTAAAAACATTGTGTTTGATGTGTAAATGTATTATTAAACAGTAATTATTGAATTTAATAGATTTGTGTCCTTCCTGTTCAATTACTAAATGCCAGCAAACTGTTTTTATGAGATGTTGCTCCCTTTAAGGTAAAAACTTTAGATAATATTCTATAGAATTGTATGCTGTGTACAGTAATTGTATTCCGTACATTTGGGTCCTTCCAGTAGTTCAATTGCTAAATGCCAGCAATTTGTCTCTATGGGATGCTGTCCCCTTTAAGATAAAAACTTAACACATTTCATGGATTTGTCCTGTGTAATTCCAGTTTAACTAAGATTACGAGATTGTTTTATGGAATGTTGCTTACTTTAAGGTAAATTAATTGTGTCCTGTCTATTTATACTTAAATTACCTGTACTAAATTGTTTTTATGGGATGTTGCTCCCTTTAAGATAGATGGTCATCAAGATGGCTAAGTGGGTAAGACACTGGCTCGCTAGATTGGAGGTCGGGTGTTCGATTCCTGCATTGGCTGAGACAGTGCATCAGGTTTTTCCAGCGTGGTTTTGTCTTGTCAGTGATGCAGGATGCAGGGCCTGACAAGGCGGCTGTCTAATCACTTGGATGGGATTAAAAACCGAGGTCCCGTGTACACATTGGCGTGCACGTAAAAGATCCCTTGGCATTTGGAATTGGATAGAAAAGTAGGCCGTAAGCACTGCTGCCCGGACAAAAATTTTTTCCTCACAGCAGCACACTGTATGGCGTAGGCCCGTCTTCCATTAGCCCAGGTTAGGTGCAGAATAGAAGGACGCTAAACCCCATTTCATTTCATTTCATTTCCCTCATAGCACACTATGGCGTTAACCTTCATCAAATTACAGTTTATGTAAATAAATTATGTATTAAACTCATTAACCTTGTAGATAATTGTTTGTTGATAGTAATAATGTGTTGTATGATTATTGTTTAATTATATAGTACAGTAATGTGTTATAATATCTCAGGGGAGTTGATTATAGTTATTGTTAAATAATGGACAACATGAACAGATAGGCTGGGATGATGGTAAATGTTCATCTACATATAATCTATCGTTTGACAAGGCACCTGGAACATTCCTGATATAAATCAACTTGGTATAATTATAATGGAAATGAAATGGAGTTTAATGTCCTACTGTTCTGCACTGACTGAGCTAATGAAGACAGACATACTGCATATAGTGTGCTAGAAGGGTAATTTTGCCTGGACAGCGTCGCTGCGTCCTACTCATATCAAATTCCAACTGTTAAGGGCTCTTTTACATGCATGCCAATGTGTACATAGGGCCTTGGTTTTCGGATCTTCAGTAAATCATTACTTCCAATATACATATATACATTGTCCCTTGCCAGGTCCTCCATTCTGCACCACTGACAATGGGGAACTGATGAATTTTCTCAGCTGACATCAGAATCGAACAAAGGATCTCCATTTTAGCCAGCCAAAACCTTACTCACTGAGCCACAGTGGCTCCCAATTACAATGTACCAATCAATCTGTATGTTTCCATTTAAGGCAAAGTTTGGGGTGTTTGTTTTAAATTTTTCCTAAATTTGAAGAGCATTCTTGAAATAAATCAACATGTATGCCTGGTTAAAATGGTCAAATGAATCTGTAGGTTTGGGGGAGTTACATGTACGGTAGTGCATAAGTTTTCACACAACATTACTGAATAGAAATTAGATCTAGAAAAATTCTCATGAAGTTTGCCGTGTTTTTTTATCAGGATAAGAGTAAGGTACAAAAAATAATAACATCCCACACGTCTTTATCTGTTTCTAAAACAACTGACACCACTTAATAAAATTTTGATTTGATTCAGACATACTAGCTGAGAGTCAAGTGCTCCCTGACTGCTCGATTACAATCGAAACCTCTTAATAAATTTTAATTTGAGCCAAAGATACTCTAGCTGGGAATCCACTGGGTCCCCCTGACCACTCGACTGTGACTTTTCTGGAACACCTTATAGCACACAAGAACACCTGATACAACTTCTCATTAGCTTTAATACTCATGAGTTTAAAATTAAAATGAAACTTACTTGTACTACATTTCTGGAACTTGTTGATAATGATTTGGTCCTGAGAATAAAGCTAGAATTGACACGCGACAAGATGGCGGAAAAACTCATTTTCACCTGAGGTCTTCCGATTTCAAAATATGTAGCAATTTGTCGTCCATGCGCAGCGATGTGAGGTCCAATCATTTTAAGTAAAGCTGTTCCTAATTGGATGATATTTAATTGGTCGTCGAAGATGACGTGAAAAGGGAAAGATTTACAGAATGTAGCCACTCCTATTTTACTATTGGACGGTTCGCTTGAAAGAGTTTCTTGGTTTGAACACATTTTACAGTGATTATTGTTGTTATTTGTGCACGTGCTGATGTAGAAGATATGATGTTGGGACGTCTGGTTCAAACTACCGGAAATTTGGATTTCAACTTCTAACGAAAACAAAACACTGGCCACAGATTCAACTATTCCCGCCACAAACGCTAATATCCTCCTCCGTGGCGAGTAGTAGTGCAGCTGAATTTTATTTTTTTCGTACTCACAACGAAACGATGGTAAATGAACGCCTTCAAATTTCGGCTGCGTTTTCAACAATTCCTGTAATCCATCCAAATTACTGAATAACTCCATCATGTTACTGCCGAGCATGCGCAAACACTTTCCATACTCCTCGAATACCAGTTTGAAATATTCTCTTCCTAAAGACCTCAGAAATAATTCTATTTCAGTTTCTGTAATAAAAAAAAGCACTTTAAAGTTGGTCATATTCACCGAGTCAAAAAAAAAATTACTAGTTTTATGGCCACAGTGGGTTTAAGGTCCAGTAAAACAAACTAGGTCATTTCAGGAGTAAAACAAGGTTCAATTTAAAAATTATGCGTGCACTTAGGGGGACGAAACCTGAAGACTAGTAGAAATCCAAGAGGTTTGACAGATGACCCTACTCTTTGTAAGTGGGGAATCAAAACCATACCAATTGTAATTTCCCACCCAAAATGAAGCCGGCTGCGTAACCATAAACAAAGCTATTTTCTTATTTTGGCCTTATGAAAAAATATCTTTTACAAATGAAAATATCTGTCCCAAAAAGAAGTAAGTTGTCATAATATTTTCTGGTCAGATAAAATTGTTATAAATCAGGCAGTAGTTTAAGTAATGTTCTGTCACTAAGTCAGGCAGTAGTTTAAATAATTTTCTGCCACTAAGTCAGGCAGTAGTTTTAAGCTATGCTGCTATCCTGGTAAAATTGTCTGCTTGTCCATTGAATGCCTGCCTTTATTATACAAGATGGTGTCGTAAAGTACAACAATAAATCCTATTTCATTTATCTACAACTATGAAATTCAAAAACAAATTCAACTGTGACATTTTAAGTGTTTCTTTTTATTTTATACAGCTATTTTCAAGTACATATGTAATGTATTTTTTTAAAACCATACAAAGATTTAACTTGTTTCCTAATATAATTGTCATAAGATTTTATCAATATTCACAAGATTTGGGATATGAAAAGAAATAATAATTGCACAACTGCAAGATAAGTGATAACAGAAACAAATATCTTTATCCAAGAAAATTATTGGTAATAAAAAAATAACAAAGAATTGATAACAAAGACTGTCTTTATCAGTATAAATTGATAATGAAAAATTAAAACTCAGTATGTGAAAGCTAAATCTGCCTATAGTAGCCAGTCTGTATTTTTGCTTCAAATGTTATATAAATCATCATTTCGAACTATTTAGACATTATAATTCACATGACAAGTTGACAAGCCTGAAATCAATCTCTCTAGAACATTGGATGACTGAGATTAGAATGGATTTGAACATCTATATGATTAGAAAATTTAACGATAAAATGGATTATCAAGATTAAAACAATTTACGCTACATCTTCATTGACTTCAAACAGTCATAACTTCACACACAATAAGGTAATTTAAATGAAATTTTTAATATATCCTTTTTTCATTATATATTTTTAATCTATAATACCAAGGACCAGCTCTTTATCAAAATCTTACATAATGCATCTTTAACAGAACTCTTCATCCTGTTATGCATAATCCAAATGAAACTAAATTTATGTATGTGTATAAATGAGAATTAAAGTTTGTTTGTTTTCAAAATTGGGTCACTAGAAGTCCTTGTCAAATTTCGTGACCACTTAATTATATTGCAATTTTCAGTCAAATTAATTTATTCTGAAGTTATGACAGTTTAAAGTTTTGATAAGAGTCTTGATTTTCACTGCAACCATTGTTTCGATAATAAATAAACAGTCTTGATTATCCATTTTTAGATTATTTTATCAAATGGCGATCCATAAAATAACATGACCATCCGATGATCTAGAGAGTTGACTACAGGCTTGTCCTGTGAATAAATGTCCTATTAATAGCTTATTTACCATTTAAAACCAGCAGAAGATCTGCAATAGGCAGATTTAGCTCTTACGTAATGGCCGAACCATTATTAACATGTACGCGTCATCATTGTGTCAACTGGCATGGTTCCGATACCCCTGTTGTATGTTACAAGGAGTAGGGTTGCCTGTCCAACCTAATGGTAAAGGTCCACTGGTAAAGGTCCCAAAGTGCAAGCGAATTGGTGAAATAAAATGGAACCATTGTTAGTCCCAAAATGACCTAGTTTGTGTCGAGTGGATGTTAAACCCCATTTCTCTCTCTCTCTTTATTATGCAGCATAATGTTAATGATTACAATAAATTAAATATCAAGAACAGATAGATTAGTCGATAATTTCCATATTTAATTTATATACCCATTTTGCAAATGTCAAAATTATCTCTCAATAATTACTTATCTCTGTATATTCGATAGAAACAAAAAGCCAAACATCCATGATAAACTAGTGTTCTTCATATTAAGATATTTTAAAATTGCCTCCATCTTTATCACATATTAAAAGGTATGATAGACTTTCATGGACTATGAGGTCTTGTTGGATGTTATTCATGTCCCACCCATGCTGAACATGCAGATTTTGTGTCAATAATTTGAACATGTTGTAGTAGTATGCATTGCCTTACATTGTACAGAGTTCAAAGCATTGATTAGTACCATGTGGAAGTGAATTTCAAAATGGAGAACATGTTGTTGGGAAAATTCTAATTTTTGTTACCTTTTTTTTCTTGCTACGTGTAATAATAGAAGATGAAATGCATTTTTTTTCTCAACCACGTATTATTTATGGGTTGTTTTTTTTTTTTTACAGTGCACTCAACTGGGTATAACGGAGAGTAATTCCGTGTGCACTCAACTGAGAAATATTAGTTTTTTTTTTTCGTGTGTAATCAACCGAGCATATGTTGTTTTTTTTTTGTAGTGTGCATTCAATCGTGCATTATGGGTTGTCTTATCACATGTAGTGTGCACTTAGCATTATGGGTTGTAATTAAGTGTACACTAAACCGGGTGTTATGCGTTGTAACTCAGTGTGCACCCAACCAGGTATTATGGATTTTAATTCAGTGTGAATCCAACAGGGTGGGGCTACTATGGATTATAATTCAGTGTGCACTCAATTGGGCATTATGGGTTGTAATTAGTATGCACTCAACCAGGTATTACGGATAGTAATTCAGTGGGAACTCAATTGGGTATTTGTGGGGAGGGGAGTGTGCACTCAACTGCAGTATGGGTAACAATTCAGTGTGGACTCAACTGGGTATAGTAATTCAGTGTGCACTTACTTGATATGTTGGCACACGCAGCAGTAAGAGATGTAAATTCTTCATCTTCTAAAGTTCGATGACGTAAACCAGAATCGCTAAAAGATATGTTAAATCTATCGCCAGGATAGCTCGGTTGTTGACTGCAAAAAGAAATATAAAGCCAATTGCATTTTGTTTGATGTTCATTATTCGATTGGAGTTAAGAAAACATATAAACAAAAACATTCATTACATTAGACTTTAATCAGAATTAAATACCCCTAACATGTTATTAGACTGTGTAGAACAACTCCATGGTTTCCAGCTAGCTCCCTCAAGATGCGGGGATGAATGGCTGATTTTGTTTACGAACATATAATACAGTCAAGGAGAGAAGATAATTATGCAATTTATATTTAAATTTTTTAATTAAAGGACTGTCTCTGGTTAGTCAGTATTAATTAACTATTATTTTTTACATATGAGAGAGATAGACAGAGAGAGAGAGTTAGAGAGAGAAGGGGTTTAACGTCCACCAACACAAACTAGGTAATTTTGGGACTAATACATGGTTTTATTTTATTTCAATAATTTGCAGGTGTGTACGGGACTTTAGCAGTGTGAGGAAACCGAAGCACCCGGAGAAAACCCACGAGATTGGACAGGCTACCCTACTCCTTGTCATGTACAACCTGGGATTCGAAACCACGCCAGTTGACTCAATGACAGGCTTTATGATACAGCATGCACGTACTAACCTTTCAGCCATGCAACCCCCCTTTTTATATATGTATTGTCTAGTTACAATTTATCATTACTTGATAAAGACTGAAGAATCCTAGCAGGGGCAGATCCCTGCTCAGCTACATAAAACAAAAATTATGCCTTGCATCAATGAAATTACATCACAAAGTGATCCTACATCATTATAAAAATGATTTCTGTTTAAAAAGCTCAATTTGTATGTATGCCTATGTAATTTAGAGACGATGCCACATTTTCTTAACTGAAACCTGGCAAACCCCCTCCTGCAAAAATTCCTGGATCCGTCCCTGCCTAGTTGCAATGTCACTCAGTAATAAACAGTAATTATACATGTAATTCAATAGATATGTGACTTTAGTTTTACAGTTCAATTACTAAATGCCCTTGAAACAATATAAACATCAGTTGAGTAAAGAGATAAAACCTCATCGATTAAACGATGTGAGATGAATAAGATCAAAATAAATGACTCCAAATCTGTATGTGGTCGCTCAAAAGACTTTACAAAAGTAGACATCTGTTTTATCTATATTAATGATTCTTTTCGAAAATATATTTCAATTAGATTAAAGAAAACGATGGATTACCTAAATTCATTTAAACTTTCTTTAGTCAGTAAATACTGTATAGATTTATATATAAAACCTTCCTGAAAAATACAAAAAACATTAACACCATTAAAAACTCATATAGATAACATTAGTATTAAACAATAGTGGTCTGGATCTTAACAACGACCTTTTGAATGGGACAAAAAATAGGTTGTCTGAACTATTTTTTTCGTGCGCTATAAAAGAACACGTGGCAGTTAAGAGTTCAATTGCTCTCTGTGTAAAATGTCCCTAACTAAAGCACACTGTTTGGCTTATGCCCATCTTCATACTATGTTAATTGCCCCACTTCATTCATTCATGTGGCTAAGTGGGTCGGACGCTGACTCGCTAGCCTGGAGGTCGGGTGTTCGATCATTGCAATTGGCCTAGAAAGCTCACCTCGATTTTCCGGCGTGGTTTACCCTTGTCAGTGATGCGGAACAGAGGGCCTGACAGGGACAGCTGTCTAGTCCTTTGGATGAAATGAAAAACCGAGGTCCCATGTACACATTGGCATGCACGTAAAATATCCCTTGGCAGTTGGAATTCGATATAAGAGTTGGGCATAGCGCTTCTGCCCGGGCAAAATTTCTCACATGTGTGGGGTAGCCTATGCCCGTCTTCCATTAGCAATGGTTAGGTGCAGAAGAGTAGGACGTTAAACCGCATTTCATTTCATTTCATTCATTCATAAATATCGTTCCGGACATTCATCGTCGACTAGCAATGCAGCATTGTTTGTCTCCAGTACTTTGTATCCATTCCAGCTGGCGGACTATTTTTCTTACCTGGCGGTCTCAATCAACGAGCATGGCTCTATCGCCGGTATGACCAGCCAGTTTCTGCTATTACATGATCGTTCCAAATAGCGGTTCCGTTAAACCGTAAATTGTTGCTGAGCTGATCGTGATATCCCGTGACACCCATATGTTCGGAGGAAATCACGGGATCAGCCGACTTGCTCCGAATGGCTAGCATAGCCTACTGTAAATTTATTGTATAATTTGTAATATGTGGGTTTTTTTAAATGCGCTTGTATTATTTATTGATAATAACGTACACCACTGACCAGGCTGAGAAAAATACAAGGTCTTAAAGTAAAATATATTTTTTACTGAAAAATCAAATCGGGATTGGACGCTCTGTAACAATCTTGAGACAAGGACCGACATGCACCATGCCCTCACCCAATCCTGCCCCTCAGATTCGATTGACCGTTCATTTTCCGGACACAAACATCAGAGAATGAGACCTATATATATTTATCTTGCTGTGTAATTCTTGTTTTAGTTAACGAATTATTCATTCTGAAAATTCGATTGACAAAGACAATATTTGGGCTAATTTTGCAACTGTCTATTCGTTCGGATGGGACAAAATCTCGAAGTCCAGTGTACACATTGGCGTGCGCATAAACGATCCCCTGGCAGTTGGAATTTGATTTATGAGTAGGCCTATAGGCCGTAGCGCCGCTCTTTGTACAAAATGTCCGCCATCATACACATAGCAGTTGGAATTTGATACAAGAGTAGGCCGTAGCGCCGCTGTCCGGGCAAAATAACACACTTCATAGCGTATGCCCGTCTTCAATATGCCAATCTGAGCAGAGCAGTAGGACGTTAAACCCCATTTCATTTCATGTCTTTTTGCAAGTTTGCAAAAAAAATATGCCGATTTATTGTCTTGTTATCTACATTTGAAGTCTCTGAATTATTTGTTAAAGTTCAATAGGTCAACACAAAGGATTTGAAGTAATCGATATGTAATTTATGAAATTGATTAAGTCAACAGGTGACATGCGTGTATATTTAACCCCCTAGTATCGTATCATAGTTTCTCAAACGGATGAGGGGATTAAACCGAAACCTCGACACCCCTGCATAGTTTTATAGCTACGTATTGAATATCGAATCGAAGGCCTTTATATTTTACCGTTTCGTTTTCAGTCCTTTTAATCACGGACAAGAACCGACAAGCATTGAAATAAAGTATGGTTTAATAAAATCCCACTTTTCTGCACCGAGAATTGACAAGAGGGTTTTTTTGTCAAGAGCACACGGAGTATTGTGACCGATACGGATAGATATCATTATGGTATATAGATACGTAAAGTTTACACATCGTGTCCAAAATTTAAAATTTACGTAACTACATGTATAACATAATTTTACACTTTATATCATTTTTAGGTGGGGGGGGGGATCACGGTGGCTAAGTGGGAAAGAAGTTGGCTCGATAGACAGGGTGTTCAATCCCTGAATTGGCCCAGAAAGTTCATTCCTGATTTTCTGGCATGGTTCAGTGATGCAGGACGAAGGGCCCGACAAGGACAGCTATCTTGTCGTTCTAATGGGACGAACAACCGAAGTCTCGCGTACACTTTGGCGGGTACGTAAAAGATCCATTGACAGTTGGAATTCGATAGAAGAGAAGGTCGTAGTACCGCTGTCCGGGCAAAATTTCACTCATAAAACACTGTATATTATAGCGTATGCCCGTCTTCATTAGCTCACATCGGAGCAGAATAGAAGGACGTAAAACCCCATTTCGTTTGATTCCCGACGTATATCACAACTACACATAGCTCGGCTGGGCCATGGTGTGGGCTTGTATTACGCTGGTGCTACATTTGTTGTTACGATACAATATACGAAGACATATACCACAACATTATACGCCATAAACATGTTTTATTATCCAAGCATAATACCCCCTCCTCCCCGTCGTCATTAGTCCGGTTGGTGCAGAAAAGTAGGCCGTTACATCCCCGACACTTTATACCGTCCCTGGGACTAAATTTCCGCGTCTACGGACGCTGATATCGCTGATCAATGATTCCTGGAGAAACTGAAACTCATGTGATACTTTTCGCCACTAGCCGATGGACGGAATGTGCAGCAATCAAATCTTCAAAATTTCCCTCATAGCACACTACATGACGTATGCCTTTCTCCATTACTACTATTTTTGACCCATAGTTCTTTTTAAAAAAAAAAACAACTTCAGAGTGCAAAGTCCTTACGTTTGTAATCCAGAGATCAAAGCGAACTGAAAATCAAACGAAATGAAGACTTTTAAGTTACATATAAAAAAAGGACTGTAGAACATAATTTATGGCCTTTCACTTCGAACTACAGGATCGAACAACGCGTTTCTATAACGTTTCTTTTCATATGCCACCTGAGCCATATAATTGTGTTGGGATATCAACTAGGTATGTAAAAGCAAATGTCCCACAAGTTACTGGAATCTAGCTAGGGGGTCATGACTCAGTATATTCACACTATTCAGTCTATTGTCACCCCAAAATACCGTTAATAGGCCTAGTTATATTGTAGAATAATTATTATGCAAGTAGACTATAAATGGGTGACTGACCGACATATTGGTATATTGTATAAAGAAGTTTGTCAAACAGAACAGGTAGATGATTATCGCGTTATAAGACTAGCTAACACGGAGCTACGAAAATGATTTCAGATGCCTATAATGTATGAGAGGGGAGAGGCGGGGGTTAGAAAAAACGGGGATTCGGGGGAGACACACACACAAACACACACAGAGCCTAAGAGGAAAATAAACAGAGAAAGAGCATTTCAATAAATTGATTTTGTAGCGGTGGGGAACACCCGGGAGATGATAAGTGATCCTGCCGCATGCCATGGTGTAAAAAAATGGGTGATTTAAAAGTCCATGAACTGTTCAAGCCAGGAACAGAACAACAGTACGTTAAACCCCATTTCATTGTATTGGATACCGTCTGAAAACTATTTGTGATTATTGTATTTTATGTTACCGGCGGCTGTTGATATTGGAGTTATATCATGTTGACGTTGCTCATGGTGTTTGTAATCTGTAGGGTTTCTGATTCCTTCATCAATCCAATATATTAAACTTCATTTTCAGAGAGAAAGACAAAACTAGAAGCCAAATATGCAGGACGAGAACCATGGACTGCAAGTACATGTAATGGATTGGGCCAAATATCTGCGAAAACACCCTCGGTGAAAGCGGGCGTGCGGGTGTTAAGCCCATTCTCCTGCAGGAACAAAAGGAGTTTCCACAAACTTGGGTGGGTGTGTAGGACTCTAAAGTCAATTCATTTTTTTTTGGCTTTGTTGTTTGTGTACAATTAGATTCTAAAATGCCCTCTTCGCCTTTCTGGGTAAGAACGGGGTCGTGGGATCGTTGGCTACGGGTTGGTGGGTTGACCAGTTCTGAATATTATGGAGACGAAACGTAACAGGTGGAGCCGAACACAATAAAAATACGAACTTAAACATAAATACTCCAAGATCATCACCTGTTGAAGGAGTTAAAACAAGGCAGTTTGTGATAAATTCATGAGAAATAAACAAATCATAGATCACACGCTCTCTAATATACACCGAGAGAAAGATTTTCAAACCCCAATCAACATGTTTCAAGTACCATTTGCTAAGAAAACTCGCTGCAGGCTTATTCATGATTCAAAAGTTAACTATACAGATTATTGGAATCAAGTACCGCATTATCTAAGGTCGGGACATTTCAAAATACAGAATTTCGCTCGATCGGTGAGAGGTTTTGATAATTTCGTTTGAAGATCTGAAAAGAAGCACTCTTGTTTGTCGGTCGATGAATCGACAGTTTGATAACCATTACATTTGTTTTTGAGGCGATCACACGAGCGTAATAAGGATCACATTAATGGAACAGTTGATCGATGGTCATTTAATCCGTAACAAGTAGGATATAGACCAATTAATGATGGTGTGCATGTTAAGATTTTCTTTACATTTTAGGACACTTAGCAGCAAAACACGACATACTTATTCTCTCAACGTTATAAAGCTAAGAGAATACTCTTCGAAACACCGCCTTAAATATACTAGTAGCTGTTTTTCATAAATATGTGTTTTGTTGTTACTCTATCCAGAGACTAAATGATATTTAAAACACGTTTATATGTCTTCCACCATTATTGTTAATAGTTACATGGCATTGTTTAGTACAATAAATGATCATAAAAGATGCCCCACTTTTGCAAACCATTGCCCCGTTGCTTCGTGAGGGAAAAACAAAAGCACCGAGGGCAATGTCGATGGCAAGTACGAGCTTTTGGTACTATTTGAGAGATAGAAGGTATATTACATTGCTAATTAAGCATACATTATGCAAGAGGTAAATCTGTCCATTGCATGTCCTTTTGGACTGAAATGCTATCTAAATTGTTAATTTGATATTAATTAACTTATCCAGACCATAATCAACCCCCGATGCCACCGCTGGTCTGTGATATTTAGTGGATTAGAATACATTTTCTTTTTAAAAAAAACGTTAAAATGGATAAACGAAACTAGCGTAAAATTCAAAAGTTAATATTTCGGTTCAGAGTGGAGCAATCTGACTGAAATTTTCAAAATATTTTTTTATTTATTTGCTCTATCTATTTTGTTAACTTTTATAACGAGAACCGTCAACTCTGCCCCTTATTAAAGGGGAATTTATAAGTATGCTTTTGGCGTGGTTTCCTCTTGTCAGTGATGCAGGATGGGAGGGCATGGCAAGGGCAGCTGTCTAGTCGTTCGGATGGGACGAAAACCGTGTACACATTAGTTAATTTATAATGAATAATTGATTATATCTCTTCGAGTTTTAACTGAGAATGAACAATATTCCTTAGAGTTAACTGATTATGAGTTCGAATTTGGACAATATCCCCTACGAGTTCATTTATAATATGTTCAAGTTTGACCATTATCCCGCAGTTAATTTGATGAGTATATTATCCAATAAATTGACATTCTGTAGGATTTATCAATAATACCAATTCAACTACAATTCGTCCTTGGTGCACAAAATATTTATAATGCTTATGATATGTAACTTTTTCTAGCTTTGAAAATAAACCAAAAAGGAAAAAAATCCATTCTTTTGTCGAATCTAACTTCCACCAGCATGCATTAAATGACCGTATCAATTATTTAGATTATTTGAACTTTTTTTTTTCTTGGTGATTGTGTAAATGAGGTGGATTATCCGTCCTATTCGAGAATGTTTAACTGAGATCCTGTGCGTTCCTTTCCCGGAGTTCTCCATATCCCCAATTTCCTACATTTGGCATAGATGGGATTATATTTTCAAAAGTGATACGACAGTAGATTATTTGGGATTATGCTAAAGGAAACTAATTCGTTGCTATTAAGGAATGGTTGAATACGCAGTACAAAAATATCCACAAGGTATGCACGAAGACAGACATCGCCATTTGACAATCGGGATCGGCATTAACCAAGTTCTTGATCTGAGTCGATTGGGCCCTGTGTGATTCACGCGTCCTTAGTGAACGAATGAAAGAATGAAATGAGGTTTAGCACCGTACTAATGAAGACGGACATAGACCATGCAGTGTGGTGTTCTATGGGGGCCATGATGTACAGGTAACAATTGCATTTCCAACTGCCCAGGTTTATTTTACATGCACACCAACGTGTATATTATGTGACTCTGGTTTTTCCTTCAATCCGAACTACTAGACACTGTTCCTTGTCAGGCCCTCCGCCCTGCACCACTGAAACCACACTGCAAAATCCCGAGGAACTGTCTTGTTCAACTCTGGGATCGAACGCTTAGGGTGTGATTGGGTGTTAATCTAGAATAGTATATCTATAGTATGTCTGTGGTTATGTGGAATCATTACATGTAGATATCATAGACACTATTGTTTATTTTATATAGTTGCTGGCTTCTAGTGGAAGCTGGTCTAAAATAAGCCCGATCTGTAGCATCAGTACTATCTTAAAGAGGCAACAACAAGATGGCTGATGGTGGCCATTGTTTTTTTTTTCTTCCTGAATGTCGGGGTTCCTATCATTGCGACGTTTTGGGGTAAGTTTCCACTGAGAAATGGTTTTGATTTTGGAGTTTATCAAGAAATGGTGTATTTATAATTGTATTATGCAAATGGGTTGTCGGTGGTGATTTGTTTTACTCCAATATTTCTGTACACCGATCGATACTAACAATTTACGTATCCATCGTGCAGCGCGGAGGGGACAAAGTTTCTAATATGCTTTAGATCACTTGGTCAAACGCTAAAGACTGTTATCCGCAAGCGAATAACTGAACTAAAATTGAACCTTACCCGCAAGCGAGATACTGGACTAAAATTGAACAATATGCTACTCTCTCCCCAAAAATCAAGTTTTTCGTGGGACCTCGGTTTTTTGTGCCATGCGAATAACTACACGCTGTTACTGGCGCTCACTGGAAACCAACACATTGTTCTAGCCAGAGTCTAGCTCGTTGTATTTATAGTCGGCTCTTGAAAATTGTCTTATTACATGCGTCCAATATAAAACGTTTAGCTCTTTATAATATTTATGTTAAAAGCCCCGAAAGGGTGTACTGGTAAGATTTAGGACCTATAAATGTCACATTCTTCCAGCACAGGTAATTACATAGAAATAAATGAAAAGGGCGCAGAGACAATTAAATGTATATATCTATTCATATACAAACCAAGGCAACGTGTACCCCTAAGGCCAAAATAAAACATGTTCGTGTTGTTAGACGAATTCGTCGACCCTAAGATTCTTTTATTTTCATTTACCAGGCCTATTGGCTCGGTCTTGGTGTAGTTTGCCGTGGACAACTTCCAACACGGATATTTTGATATTATTTACAAGAACCTTATTCAGTGATTAAGCTAGAAATGCTAGGAAATAGTTAATATATAAACCTGAAATAAAATGATTTTCCATTAGACCGACCGACTGTCTGTCATTTCGTCAAAGTAGCCGAAAACAAAAGATTCAACGACCGATCGTCTGTATTTTGGGGTTCCAGGTAACCGTAAACATAGGAATGTTTTTCTTAGCCTTTCTTATTCCCTACAATCGTCTTTAATCTATGTTTACATCAAAGAATGATTTTAATAGGCAAGCCGGCAATTTTCGGTTACTCCAGGTCTATTTTAAGCCGCGTTATGTATTTCATTCGACCATTTTTCTTTCGTTAACCTAACCCATTTTTTATATCTTATTCTGTAAGCATGTCTTAAGTGGCTGTAAAGATTAGATAAACAAGACAAGCGATCATGAAAAGTGATTTATTATACGCTAAATTCAGGAGAACTGAATCAATACAGAGACTCTTTAACAGACGATTTAAGTAAAATGCACAAAAAGCATCAAAGGTATCAACTGTTGTAAATAATGTATAATCCTTCAACACTATTCTTTGTTGATTCTGTTTCTTAAACCTCCTTGATTTTACGTCGAAATAATTCCCCCCTTGTCTGTTGTGCAGGGAGGGAGGGGCCGGCAAGGTCGTAGTCTAGTCGTTCGTTTTGCTTTTATTTATATTATTTTTTCTGTATATTAAATTATGTATTTTAATACATAATTAGTATACAGATAAAATATTTTTTTAATTTATAAACTATGTAGTATTTTTAAATTGTTTCATTTGTAAACTATGTAGAAAATTTATATTATTTTATCTGCATTTTAAGTACAATCTTTAAATTATTTCATTTGTAAACTATGTAGATCTTTTTATATTATTTTATTTGTAAATTGTGTCGTATATGTGTATTATTTCATTTGTATACCATGTGCTTACCGTTATTAGGTTACATTATATGATCTAAATATTTTATTTTTAGACTGCAATCCTTTTATGTTAATTAAAATGTATAATATTGAATTACCGGTGTTAGGACCCATTTCTTCGTGTCTGTATTGTATTTGTATGCAATGTGGTTACTATAACTAGAACGTATTTCCGGAACCAATACATAACCAGTGAAACAGGGAAGTGATAAGATTTACGAGAACATAATCCCGACTCTTCTATTAATTCATCTGTTTAAAAGACACTTCTAAGTCGATTTCTATTAGAGTACGGATATGTTTCCTTTTGACTCCTTGTAACTATTGATTTTGGTAACCTTGCTATTCACTCGTGTGCGGGGTAGTAAATATATCTAATACAGACGCTGTGCGGGGTAGTAAATGCCCCTAACACAGGCGCTGTGCGCGGGGTAGTAAATGTAGCTAATACGGGCGCTGTGACAACATTATAATTTAAATTACTAATCTATACTAATATTTGCAACTGTCCGTCTGTTCGGGGTTGGTGGCTACATTAGCGCTATTCTGGGGCTGAAAATTGGTTATATATAGGAGTAGCGCGAACCGGCGGAGTAACATAGATCTGATGGCGTTGGACTATCAATTCTGGTTTAGGAGTGATTCTCCTTTCGGTTCATAGCTATTATACCCGCGCTTGTCCTGGTCAACCGATAGTAGGAAATAAAATTAAATGAAACGAAGTTTAACTTTAACTTGGACCTAACTAATAAAGACGAGCATGAGTTGAGCAGATTGCCGCAAGGAACATTTTGCTCGGGCAGCGTCGTTTCCAACTGTGAAGAGTTCTTTTACATGTGCCAGCAAGTACACGGGACATCACTGAAACCTCTCCTGGCACCATTGCAAGGGCCAGACATGTTTGGAAACCCTGGAAACTTCTTCAACCAAATCGGGATGGAAATGAAATGGGATGTAACGTATTACTGGCCGTATGATTGAAGACGGCAAAACGGGATGAAACCTTGAACGCAAATGCATGGACCCAGATGGACATAGAAACAATGTGAATTGATTAAATATGTTTGTCGGCTCAATCAAAGATTAATAATACATTAAATGGAGTTTAACATCCACTTGTCGGCACCAATCAGGATAATTACGAGTAAACGCCATACAATCTGGGTTATGTCTAAAAGTTAATGCCAAAAGAACATTTGGTCAAAGGTCACGAGATGCAAATAGGGCTAGAACTAACCCTAGACCTAGCCCTTACCCTAACCTGAACCCATAATATAGTCAACAAGCACGTGTCCTAGCCCTGTTTATATTTCGCAACATGGGTTTCTCTCTCGTGCCACCCGAACGACTCAACGGCGTTCTCTTTCTGGACCCTCTCTCTACACAACTCACAAAATGCTATACCACGTACAGGATAAGGTAACAGATATCTCTATTATAGCATAAAGCCGTTATGACTTAACCTGACAAGTACAAAAACATCTCCATTGCCCGTTCAGACAAAATAAATATCAATCATGATGGGCCAGTCAATAAGCATGTTTTCTCGTATTGGATACCGTAAAATATACACCCGATGTCACTGTGCTAAACTTAGTGATTGTGTTTAATAGATTACGGTTTCCTTGTCAGTGAAGACAAATCGCAGTCTTGTGTGCACATTGGCGTTCACGATGTAAGAGTAGGCTGTAGCGCCAAAGTTCGGACAATATAATGCCCATAATACATTGTATATGGCGTACCTTCTTTACCCCAGTCAGTACACAATTTGATTACAGTTTATTTCTTTGATATTGGCACTTAATTAGTTTTAAAACTGGATTCGCGATAGTCAAGTATATATTAATATTATGTTATCAATAATATATACAACCTGGAGCGTAGATAGAGTGGTACCACCCTGTTCGAACTGTCCCTGAGAGCACCACCTGATCCACGTCCCTTTGTATAGCTAAAGAATTATTTAAGAATCGATTTTAGTTTAGTTTTTACATATTTTAGTATTTATGTTTTCAATTTCTATTTGAACTACACATAACAAGGCACGCACGGAAATACGATGAACTTTTTTTAATGTTTATTTTATGTAGACTTAATTAATTAGAGGCTTATGTGTTAATCGATATTATATTTTATTACATAATAGCATTGAACCATTAATGCTATTGTAGTGGTTTCCTATTCAAAGTTAAGAATGTAAAGCGATTAAGTGTTGGGAACATTAGTTAACCGCGAGGCACTGTGGGTTATAAGGAGCTATTTATGTTTGGTAAGTCTTTTAAGACTGCAAAGCTTTGAAACTGACTGAGACATTGACCAATTTAAATAACATAACACTTCATTTTTAGAATAGTTCCTTAATAAGATGTTTTAAATCGGTCGGTGAAATGTAGTTGGTGTATTTGGTATACCAAACGGCATAGGGATTGTCTTTAACCCTTTAATGTCTTGTTTAATGTCTATTACTAGTAGCTTGTAAAAGGTGTTAAAATAGTGCATTATAACGAGCTATTTTATGTTGGTATTAATGGCCCTTGGTTTAAAGTAATCAAATTGGAAGTATCGGAAACGAAGATCAAAGGCACTATTAAGTAGTGAGATAAAACGACTTGGTTATAGTAATGTGTATTAATACATACAAGTAGAAGTTATTTTCTAAAATCTTATTACATTAAGTAGATGTATGAAATAGATTATGTTTGAAAACAATCAATATCGAGGGATTTATGGAAACTCAAGGACATTTCAGTAACATTGAGGTGATTAGAGCTTTTCATGAAAGTAGAATCCATATTTTTGCGACACCGTTATCAAGTTTCCTTATTAATTTAATTAAATATGATTTTCTAATCTTCATTTATCCGTTGTTTTCAAACCATTCATAAGATCAAAAGCACCCAGTTTATTCACATTTTGTTCGATCCCTGCATTGAATAAAAAAGTTCATCGGGATTATTCGACGTGCTTTCTTCTTGTCAGTGGTGCGACACTGAGGGCCTGGCAAGGACAATGTCTAATCGTTTGGATTGGACGAAAAACCGAGGTTTCCGTGTCACACACTGGCGTGCACGTAAAGGACCCCTTGTTAATTGGAATTCGATGTAAGAGTAGACCATAGTGCCGCTGCCTGGGCAAAATATCCCTCATAATTAGCACAGTATGTGGCGTGTATATCATGGTCCAAACGAAATCTATCAAAACTTTAATGAGGTTTAACGTCTTACTTCCCCGCACCATCCGGGCTAATGAAGACAGCATATGCCATGCAACATGCGGCAAGGGTCATTTTTACGAACACCGGCATTACGACCCACACGGGACCCGGCCAGACCATACGTCGTACACCACTGACATTTCAAGAAATTTTCTCAGACAACACCGAAATAGAACCTTGGACCCTGGGTTAGCGGGCCAACGCCTTACTCACTGAGACACCGGGGCCCTCTCGTCCCATTATACCTGAACGGCATGTGCCTATTAAATCATTTAACTGCATAATTTATGCGTTCTAGATCTCTCATATAACAAAATAAATATTTGAGGAGTAATATCAAGTCACCTGTATCATGTCAAATACAGATTTATATAACATCCTATCTTGTAAAACTAATAGTCTACCAGATAATATAAACAAAACACACATCAGGAATGTCTAACAAAATGAAGCGAAATCAGGACCAGCTTTGTGCCTCGACGTAATGTGCATGTCAAATTTTATCGCTAAGTTGAACTTTTGCGCCATATGGACAGTATCTAAATATAATGTTATTTATTACTTAATGTATCGTTATTAAATTTAGTTACCCCGTCAGTGTCATTGGCGTATTACCAAGGGTTTTAATGACGAAACGTTATATTTTCTTAATATATAAAGACCTGGGGCTTGTTACACAAACTTTTAACTAAGATAAAATTCAATACATTTGGGACCTGCTTTAATGTAAATACTTATCTAGAACATATTATAGCCCATTCAGACGTTTAAGTTGAACTGACTTGAACACCCCGGGGATCCTTAAACACGTTTAACTTTGTCGTCTGAACGCAAATGTGGGGCAAATACCAGTTAAAAAACGCCAGCTCCTGACCTTTCTACAGTTTAATTCTTTCATATTATTTTCAATATGTATATTTATGTTTGTATTTTTATGGATAGGAGGTCTTAAGGTTTTTGTGAATAAATATCGTTTGACAATAATTAACTTTTTATTCGACTTACGAACGATATTTTAATAAAATGTTATATAAATAATACTTAATTGTGTTGTTACTACAATTGGCGTGTTACTATTATTGACGAAGTATTCTATTC
Source organism: Patella ulyssiponensis (assembly GCA_963678685.1). Classification (NCBI taxonomy): domain Eukaryota; kingdom Metazoa; phylum Mollusca; class Gastropoda; family Patellidae; genus Patella; species Patella ulyssiponensis. Next base: position 31,129,178 of record OY783225.1, on the reverse strand, counting down.
TTTAGATATTTTATTCGCCATTATTGACGATATACTAATATAATATTTGTCTTTAAGTGTTTAAAGTCTCTACACCTATGTAACAAATCAACAAAAGTTAATCTTTTCAAGAAGGATTTCCGATTTCAATAAGTTTGTTGTGTCTTTCTATCTAGAATATGGTGCCGTGCATGCCAATTCAATCAGGGCTATGGTGCGTCAATTTGATAGAATGTCTCTCGATCATGGCTATGGTTCCTCAATATGATAACATAGATTTTGGTCATGGTACCGTGAACGCCAATTTGATACAATTTCTTTCTGTCAGGGTTGTGGTACCACAATTTATTTTCATCTGCTTTTATGTTTTGTTCCACCTTTGCGTTCAGACGCCCAAGTTCAATTGGTTAACGGCAGTCTATATATATATTTTAAAAATCATGCATGTATAATGAGGCCGTATCTATTTTATATACATGTATTCCTAAACCACCTAATGCATATTGTTTTATAATAGCTCGAAATTTAAAACCTATTGTGCCTGTAGTATAATCATACAGTATAATTTATTAACAAATAATTTGTTTACAATATTTACGGCGGCAAAAAAATATCTAGCTGCTTGATAATTGCTTGAAATATATATTTTTTTATTTTAAATTACGCATGTATAATGAGATCGTCTTTACTTTTTTTTATATAATTTAATAATTTGCTATAGAGGGGGGGGGGGTTGTATATCGGGCTTTAATATAATCTAAAATCACCTATTGTATAGAGCTTTTGTCGCTCTAAATTTTGAAGAGAGAGAGAGAGAAATGGGTTTTAACGTCAACTCGACACAAACCAGGTCATTTCGGGACTAACTTGTGGTTTAATTTTATTTCAATATTTCGCTTGCGCGTAGGGGTCTTTAGCAGTAGGAGGAAACCCGAGGATCCGAAGAAAACCCACGAGCTTGGACAGGCGACCCAACTCCTTGTCACGTACAACCGGAGATTCGAAACCACCCCAGTTGACTCAATGATAGGCTTTACGACACAGCGCGCACGTGCTAACCATTCGGCCATCCCCCCTAAATTTGAAAATATATATACATGTATAACGAAGCCATATAATTAGTTGACATAATCTATAATATGATTATACTTCTTTTAACCAGCTGTGAAGTATTATAGTTCAACAGGTTGTGACAGGATGACTCGGCATGTCGATGAATTGATGAAATCAAATGGGCTTTAACGTCCTTCCTGTCTACAACGATTATTGCAGTAATGAATAATGGTTAATGATCCAGACCGGTTTCCAGTCGTCTGCACATTGACAACATTTATAAATAATTAAACTGCAAATACTGCCGTTTCCAACGAATTAAACATTTTCCGATCAGCCTGTAAGTATCTTGTGTTGTTCACAGGGTCTATTTTAAGGTTTTATTAGGGTTCCGTAAAATTTTTCAAAATTTGCCTCCACACTAAAACTTTTTATAGCCAAACTTAAACAGGATGGGCATATTTATATTTAGAACCGTGCGTCAGTATCATTAAACAGTCCAAACACAAATCCAAAGTACACCTAAAGGTAAAACGAACCTTCACTGTTCTGTTCAGATGGCAGTAGTGGGAATACGTCAACAAAACTTTTGAAACAGAAATCAAAAATGGTCGATGAACATAATGATAGCCAAGTTTCTCCTACAATCTTGTCAGATTCACAAGGCTACATAGCATTTTCTCAAAGCACGGATTTCAGATTTTCAAAGACGTTAGGCAAGTTAAAATAGGTTGTTTATGCGTAGCACACCATTATGACATCTTCAATAGAAGCCTTGATCACGTACTCTTATGCATTACCTGTCAAGAAGGGAATGAGACTGGAAATCCCGAAAACATTTCGCGGTCAACACCTCAATCATGTGGTGCCTTGCTCGTCGTGCCCTCAACAAGGCAAAGCACAGCGTATATAGTCGTCCGGATGGGATGAAATCTTTAGGTCCCGTGTACACATTGGCATGCGCTTAAAAGAACCCTATACAGATGGAATCCGATATAAGAATATGCCGTAGCAACGCTGTCCGGGCAAAATTCCCTCATAGATCACTGTATGACGTATACCCATCTTCAATAGCCCAGTTGGTGCAAGACAGTAGAAAGTCAACCCCAATTACATTTAATTTATTCGCTAGCGTTATATTCGCTACATATGGCGAAGTAGTTGTAAGTGAAACTTTTGATATGTAACTAATAAACCGAAACCAAAAGAATATAACCCAAAAGACAACATATGAAACTAAAAACCATTAAAAATGTAAACATCTATATAAGGTTTTACATTATTTCAGTCTCGATACAAAGCAAGATCAAAGTGGAACATGTAAAAACGGTACCCGCGTCGTGAATTGTAAATGTACTAACTACACACATGAATGCTTTGGTTGGTTTGTTCTTTCTACTCAAATCAATATCAGATCGATAACAGGTTTACTTGATATTCATCGAGTGGTACTGGGCCTATAGGAATTGGCAAATATGAGAAAACCCCTTATTTGTTGTCCTCTGTATGCTGTATGTGTCAGTGTGAGAGAGAGTGTGAGAGAGAGAGAGAGAGAGAGAGAGAGAGAGAGCGCGCGAGAGACGGAGAAAGTGAGAGAGAGGGGGAGAAAGACACAGAGAGAGGGAGTAAACACCCTCCTTACATTCCAACACCAGCTGAAACCCGTCTGATATTCGACATGCATTGTCCTGTGAGATAAATATTATGCTCGGCAAACGAGGTTTCCGTCCATTCTTTAACTAACTTGCACGCCATCACTTAGACCAGTGATTCTCAACCAGTGTGCCGTGAGATCTTCTAAAATGTGCCGCAAAATTTTGAACGGCACACTAAGGAAATGCGAAAAACCACTTGATTCCAATTAAATATTCAAAAGTGTCTACTGGGATGTTCATAGCTGTGTTTTTCTTTATTTAGTTTGAGACATTTTATGTGTCTATGACTAGTCTGTGTCTACGATTGTATGTCGTCTGTGACTTGCCATGCTTTTGTTTTGCAAAATTCTAATGTTTTTTTACATATTATTTAGCAAGGTGTGCCGTTGACCAAAAAAGGTTGAGAACCACTGACTTAGACAATGCACCTTGCTAGACCTTCTGTTCTGCGCCTCCAACAAGTGGAAGCTACACTTGAAAAGAACCCTTGACAAGTTTGCTGATGAGTAGGTCGAAAAGCCACTGCCTGGGTAAAAATCTCCTTCGCGGTATAGCGAATGGGTCAGGTCTAAATATTAAGGCTACCCACAGATTTTGACAAGGTCGCTAGATGTAAATAGGATTAGGGTACGTGATTTTTGACGAGATTGTGGGTAAGTTAAGGTTTGCACTAGCCTTGTTTACATCTCGTGAAAACTGCAGGTGGCCTTAATATTTAGACCTAACCATGGCGCATGCACACCTCCATTACCCCGGTTGATACAAACAAGTATGACGTTTTAAGGTCAAATTTAATTTCATTTCTGTTTCATAAAGTACTTCTATTGTATATAATTCGTTCTTTAACGTATCACAAATGGGGTAAAAACAGTAAGTTTCTTGAGCTGTGTATAAATCCATTGTTATTAGGCAAACAATGGCGGCGATCAATACCTATATATTTCTCCATTATCAGTTTGTCGAACCAATTGACAATTTGAGCACCATATGCTTTGATTATAAACCACATATTATATTATAAAGTATAGTATACAATAGCTACCAATCTTACTTATAACTTTCACAATAAATCATTTAACTCAAGTTTCAAAGAAACATACAAGCCTCCAGTAATTGCATATCGCATATCGGTGTCTTTTGTGCGTTCAGTTTTAAGAAAGCTGAAAACAGAATTATTATGGGTCGATCGATTCAATTAAAATTTACTCCGTAATTAGCACATGAGGACCGTTCTACACACAAACAACACCGTCAACACAAACCTGCGGACAAGACATAAACTACACAGGCCTTGCACGTAATAAACAGTCCCGGTCATGTATGCTGTATAAGATCATTTTCGGCAACCCACGTCATGACCCAAAAATCAACGTTTATCAGGTTAAAATCGCTGACCGTCATTAGGGGGAAGGGTTTGCTTAGCTGTGAATGTTGAACCTCTAAAAGTACACGATGATATATGCTAGAAGATTAGATCAAAACTAGCAAAAACCACATCTTTTGACCCGACTGAACATAAGTTGCAAGAGAGATTATACCTACCATTGCTATTTTGATTTTTTCTTAATTAACATTAGGTAAGATTAGATAATTAAAGTTCTCGCTATAATAATTAGCGTGAATCGTGATAGTGGGAACCTAGTATAACGCAAAATTGTGCTATTTTAGAGAGGCACAGAACAATTCCTATTACTCTACGTTTGTCCGAGGTTCATTCGGCGCATACGTAGTGATGTCTCTTCAGAGAGAGAGGTGGGGAGGGAGGGGGAGAAGTGTCGTGTTTAACGTCCACTCAACACAGACAAGGTCATTTTGCAGTTAAAGTATAGTCTAATTTTATTACATTGAAGGTAGTGGTCTTTAGCTGCGGGAGGAAACGGGAGGAACCGGAGAAAATCCACGGGATTTGAGAGACAAAAGAACTGTGCTTGCCATATTCCTTGATTTGTAAGCCTTCGTTTATTCTTACCGTCAACAAAGTAAACCTGTCTAATTGTAATGTAATCTTCTCTGACCAAAGATGAGCGGATTAAAACGACGCATCCATTAGCGATTCTGCTCGGAGAATATGACAGTGATATCTAAGTATATGTGTAAGGTACTATTATTTCATCTTAGACAATGTCATCAATCCCGAGCGCCTGTCAGGGTTGCTATGTATGTGGTTGCTAAGCAATCTGTCCGAATCCAGATCTAGAAGCAGTTTGATGAACTGAAGGTAAAAACAACGTGTAATTAGAAAATCCTCTTCGATTAAACAGGCAGGTGATCACGTCTACAATTGTGATCTTTTATCTATTCCATTCTTTCATTGGTCTTCAGTGAACTTGTTTAAAAGCTAATCCATTTCTTTTCTCTCGATTGGAATTAGTTTTTTTCTAAACATAGAAATGGTCATTAAATATAATGCATATCATTTTGGGTACATGCACTATCTTACTTCTCGGTGGCTTAGTGGGTAAGACGCTGGTTCGCTATCCTTGGGGTCGTGGGTTCGCCCCGGTGTTGGCCAAGAAAGATCATCGAGATTTTCCGGCGTGCTATAGAGGGCCTGACAATGACAGCTGTCTAGTAGTTCGGATGGGACGGAAGGAAAATATACCTTGGCACTTGGAATTCCACATAAATCTGTGCAAATGTCCCGAATAGCGCAGTGTATGGCATGGCATGGGGCATTAGCCCAGTTGGAGCGGAACAGTAGGGCGTTAAACCGGATTTCATTTGTTTTCATTTGCCAGTCTTCATTAGCCTTACTGCTCGGAGCAGAACAGTAGAAAGTTAAGCCCCATTTAATTTCATTTGCTATCATATTTTATAATATTTATGTATAGATTCGTGAAACCCCCAAGATGTGATTGTACCTTAAATATTTAAGGAAAACAAATCATTTAATTTCAATTTTGTCTTGTCAAATAATACAAATTGTCTCGATGAACATTTAAAATAAAAACCATTAACCCCCCACCCCAAAATACAAGTGTACTACTTGAACCGGAAATCGAGAATGGCGTCAGCAGGGCCCTCTTAAACGTCATATCAAAAACCAAAGTGTCTCTATCGATGTTTTATTGGGCAGGGAACAAGTCTGCCAAGGTCCATGTAGATCTTGCCGGAATTGTCAGAGACTTAATTATCAAGGAAGTGGCGGGAAAGTGGGGGGGGGGGGGGTCTAAAGCGTCAATGAGTCAAGATGCATATGACCCGGAATAAGATCACCTACTTTTTAACCACGTTGGTTTCGGTTTTTCTCCCAAAATCACCATAAGCGAATTATTGAGATCAAATTTTACCAAATGCTTGTCTCGAAATGACCTAGTCTGCGTCGAGAGGATCATACCCCCCACCCACTCTCTCTCTCTCTCCGTCTATCTCTCTCGCATGACAGGAAGCGGTTACTGATAGAGACATCAGCTGTAATCGATCGTTTATATACCCACAACAACTAGTTAATCACCCATGAGGATCACAATAATAGCCTGAAAGTGGTTAACACATCTCAATCACTCAATGCAGCTATTGTGTCATTTATTACGTCTGGACGGCTGTGAATACGAAACTTGCTGCGTGAATACTGACACTTTAATCTGGAATGACTAGAACGGCATATTGTCAGTATCAGTTTCGTCTCGAGGGTGTTTCACAGACGATGTTTTAAAAATCTGACGCTTACAATCTAATTCTAGCTAATTATAACGTATGTCTATGCAGTATGCCAATTGGAGAGCGATTTGGGAGGTATATAGGATATCCTGTCATATTTTTACCAAGAGTAAGAAATGGAAAACAAGCCATCAGTAAAAACACAACCCCAAAACATTAGTAACTTTCTTAATGAGCTAAAAAAAAAACCCAACTCAGCAATTAACTAAAACTAAAACAATTGGTAAAAATTCTGAACATAATGCCTTAATTATGGATAACAAATTCAGCAAAAATAAACCCAATATTAACTTAACCATAATAAAAAAACCCCAAAAAATACAAAATCAAAAAAACCCTCAATATTAACTTAATCAGCAAAAATAACAATAACTGTCTTAATCAGGGAAATAAACTCAATAATATCTTAAACAGCAAAAGAAAACTTTATCAGAGAAAAGGAAACTCAATATTAACTTAATCAGCAAAAACCACACATATAATATTAACTTACGCAGCAAAAAATTCAAACTCAATAATAACTTAATCAGCCAAAAAAAACCCAATATCAACATTAACTTAATCAGCATAAATGAAACTCAATATTAACTTAATCAGCAAAAAACAAAATCAACAATAACTGTCTTCAGCAGCTAACAAGCGGTTGGCATGCAAGATACGCCCTTACTTTGCAATAATGGACTGGGTACAATCAAGGGTCCTAATTATGAATGTTACGTTCCGATATGCGTAAATATCAACCTGAACGGAGTTCCTGGTGATATAAACATACATTTTAAGAATCATCAAAATCGGATAAAAATTGTGACCTCTAGGTTGTCCACAAGCTAAAAATCTGATTTTGTGTACAACCAGGGGCCATAATCAAGGAATTTGAGAGGCGATACATGACAATTTGGAAAGGAACCGCGATCTTTGTGATACAAACCTATTAATTCCAGTTTCATCAAAAGCGGATTAACATCGAGGTCCGCAAACAATTATGAACGGACAGACGAACGGACATAGGCGATGATACGTCAACATGAAAATGCAGGTGTTTAAAAATCAAACTCAATATTAATTTAATCCTGAACAAACTGTCAATATGAAATCTCATGGTCAGCTAAAAATGAAGCGTTTTCCTTGCGTCTCAATAATGAATAGACATGTCTGCAATCCAGTCGATAACCCGAAAAAGGCAGACCAGTCTTTATTTGGCAGTTATAATTAATTGTGGCTCCGTCTTGTTTATGAGGATATCGTAATTGTTCCATTATAGTTGCATTTTGTAAGAGATACAAAGCTGGCTGCTCTGGTTATAATATTTTAAAAATAGACTATGCGAAATAAATTTTCTTGATATTTCAGTCAGATTGTTCATTCTGAGCAAAGTTATGAGCGTTTGAAAATTTGACAAGAAATGGCCGATGGTCAAGTAAGTATCATTGCTATGATATTAAACCAAATCTCGAGAGTTAATCATTTTATTAAGTGGTGCCCACCATACAATTAACCATTAACAAGGATAATATGCCGCACATTATAATCCAACCAATTTCTCATTCACCCGATGGGCTAGAGAGTTGTTTGTGGGTTTGACATGTTTGTTAATAAATGTTTAAATTAAGATCTATATAACATGTGATGCCTAAAACGTGGCCTGCAATAACCTGATACAGTTCTTACGTAATACATTTTCAATAATACATCACCTTAATAAATTGTTTCGTCCGTCGTAACGACTACAAGGCCACCGACAATACCAAAAATAGAAACATATTTTTCTAGTTTCATTTTATATTAAAGCTAACAAAAGCTACAAAAATATGAACTCATACATTAGGACACTTTTCATTTTATAACCTTATCAGCAATATTTGTGAAGTCAACATTCATATAAAAAACTAATTTTCATTTTACATGAAATAACCTTGGGGGCCATAATAAACACAATTATTGGCTCTACAATAATTGAAACTATGCACATAAAGGTATTTGTCAGAATCGTAAATAACCGCACGTCATATTAAAACTATTTGGTTTATTTATGTACCGATCGACGACCCTAATGCACTTTTATGTATAGCAGTTGTTTTTATTGTTGTTTATATACAGTTTATGAGTACAGTGTTTGTGTTCATTTTTCTGGTTTATTATAATAGAATAACACATATTCCTCACTTTATTTATAGCATGTTCAGGCACAACATCACTGATATTGTTATTTATTAAAGCCATACATCAAGCAGAATGGACAACTTCGACTTTCTAGTTGTTGCCTTTCGTGCGTGACACAACATCAGTCCCAAAACCCCTAAAGACAACAAAAATAACAGCAAAAAGTACCAGGAAGATGAAATTTTGGACTATTTTTGACCCCGGACTATTATTGACCCCGGTGAGTCATATAATAATGTAAAGCTATAGCTGACCGAAGTTTGTCATGTAATACATGAACCCGCTATAGATGACCCCAGTGTGTCGTGTAATACATAAACAGCTATTGCTGGCCCCCGTCTGTCATGTTAGAAACCAATAGCTGTGTCTGACCCCACTGTGAGATGTAATAAACGAAAATCTGTAGCTGACAACAGTGTCATGTAATGAACGAACAGATGTAGCTGACCCCAGTTTGTCATTTAATTGTAATAAACGAACAGCTGTAGCTAACCCCAGTGTGTCATGCAATAAACGAATAGCTATTTCTGGACACAGTGTGACATGTAATGAACGATTTCATTCAACAATATGTCTCTTTTATCTTGCCATTTGACTGTTTCTCCATCATGATATATAATTTGGTATATTAAAGATATAATTATATCTTTTGGCTTCGTTTCTCTGCTCGTATAAAGAGAGAGACGAGAGGAATTTACTCGGGGAAAAAATAAAGTTTCTAAAAATAACCTTGATAAATAACAGATCACCTCAACCGGCTTTGTTTTCATATCAAACGCTGGATTCAAGCAAGGGAGTCGTAGTGGCCCAGTGATTAAAGCGCTGACTCGCTAATCGGGAGATTTCGTGATAGTTAGACAGAGGGACGCCTTGCGAGGAACATCATGTAGTAGTTCGGGAAGTACGAAAACCGGGATCCCGTGTACACGTTGGCGTGCATGTAAAAGAATTCCTGTCGTTTGGAATGCCGCTGTCTGGGCAATTTTTTTAATGTCCACTGTCCGTCTTTATTAGCCCGATTTGTACAAAATTGAATTAAAATGGAAATGAAATGAAATATAATAGAGTTTATTGTCCCACTGTTCCACTTCGACTCGGCTAATCACTACGGGCATACTCCACACAGTGTGCAATGAGGGACATTTTGACCAGACAGGGACGTAAGAGCCTACTCTTAAATCGAACTCTAACCGAACGGCCAGACAGCTGCTCTGCACCACTGACAAAAGGAAGGGAAATTCCGATGAAGTTTTTCATCGAACACCGGCATCGAACCCCCGACCTCCAGGCTAACGAGCCAGCGTCCTACTCACTTAGTCATCGGGGTTGCCTCAAACCGAATACAAAATGAACAATATTCAGACATAATGCCCCAGTTCTGATATTTCCAAATCGACGTCATTACCTTTGATGTCAGAGTCAACAAAGATGATTGGTCCAGATAATTCGGTAAATATTTCTATCAATGAGAAGAACATGTATACTCCATTATCCAGTCCATGTTTTTGTTTATCAAACATCAAATCGTCTTTAATCTGATCTAAATACAGATCCAAGTTTCGTTTCGGTAATTTTTTTTTTCTCATTCTCTTGTGAAGACCGGTCAAACACACGTTGAATTTAACAAGAATACTTAACGAAATAGGATACCTGCCAAACAAAGTTTTAACTGAAAAAGAACGAAACGAAATGGGAAATGCGTGTTACTGATAACTGCAGAAATAAGTTGCGTTTCGGTAATTATTATTACAGAATTTGCTTTAATGGCAGAAAACTCACATATTTATTGAATCGTTGTTATTGCTGCAGTAATTAAATAAATGTTTAATTTCCGATGTGTAGATCGTTATTAACAGACGGGCAAACGCATATTTAGTTACTGAATTTGTTTTCGGGGTAGCAGCACCTTGAACCAAGCAAAAATACATCTTATCACAACACAACGTTACAATGGATATTCTGAATGTAAATATTCCTTTTTGTACTTGATTATTGAGTATTGTCTAATTCGTGTATTATTCGGATTTACTGCACCGTTTACAAATTTACAGCTTCGACACAATATACATATCGTTTTCGCCTTTTTCCTGCAAAATCGATTTCAGTTTTCTCTTAAATATGGCCTCTCTTGTTCCCAGAACAATCAGTTATTGTTGAACGAAATTATTTATAGGACTTTCCGATTAGCATATTTATTATTAATATATTGTATTAGTGTGAACCTAGACGAAGGTCGTTATTTTATAAAGAATTCGTAGTGTTGCATTTATAATTGAGCCTATAGGGCATTAATAGGAGAAAGTACAACACAAAAACGTGTAAAAGCTCAATGAGAACAACCTGTGTTGTGGATATGAGATCAATCTGTTCGTCAAGCTTAAAGATATATTATGTAAGATTTAAAAATAACTTAAAGGAGCATTATCCAAGAGCTAGTGCAAATCTTTCGTTGACCTCAAGTGTTATATAAATCGTTGGCTTTGATTTTCAACACATTTATATACGATTGGGAGTTAATGATTTATTCTAAATCTGGATAACCGTGACTTTGTTTATTATCGTAAAAACGGCGGAAATGACAATCGAGGCTTCAGTCCATTGTTTTGCAGACGATAGGACTGAAAATTTTAGCATATTACCTTTTCATTAGTTATTTTTGTAACTAGTAAATCATGCATAAAGCCGCTTTAACTTAACATCTGCATGATTGCTTAAAGCGCAAAATGAGTAAAATTATATTTTCGGATTATGCTATCAATATAAGTCGAAATCGTTATCAGAGTGCATGATTAATATAATTGGAGGAAAACTCGGCAAAAATAAAAGGGGTTTTATCTATAGAATTCAAGGTATGTCTGTATGCTTCTGGCCTTAAAACAATATGTTTATTGGAGATATGCCAGTACAGAATAGATAATATCTAATTAATTTAGTTTCATTTAAATCCCATTTAGATTATTTTCTCGTATGCACAAAAAAAACAAAGAACCAATTTAAATCGAGAACGAGAAAGTTAAAAAAAATCGGGTTAGGAACAAAAAGTAAAAGATATATTGTAGGTTTGTCGGAGTCTAAATAGAGAATTACGGCATGTGATTGATATAACTTGTAAAATTGCCAAATTAAGAGGATATGTGTTACGCGGAGGACAATTAGTCTACATGTCTGTACTAATTCTACAGTCTCGTTAACAAGTAACTATATCTTAGAGCTAGAGTCCTTTATCTCTAAAAGTTAGTTCTATTATCACAATTAGTTTATACGCTCGCAGTCTTGTTAACATGTCATTGTATCTTGAGCCCTGTATCACTAGGAACCATTGTGGCCCAGTGAGTAAGACGCTGTCTCCTCAACTCGGAGGTCTCCGATTCGCTTCTGGTGTTAGCTGAAAACTGTCTGGCGAAGTTTAACCGACAACACATCACATTACAAAATGAAATGAAAAGGGTTTTAACATCCCACTTTTTCTGCGCCAACTTGGATAATGAAGATGGGCTTACGTTGTGCAGTTTTCTATGAATAGTGAGGGATATTTCGACACAGAGATCGAAGCCAGTAGACGACACCTCTGTAACAGATGAGACAAGACACGCACACCCTCCATTGTTCGTCAGACAAGATACAACTTGTTGTGAGTACAAAACTGAAACATATCAAAGTTTAAGTCAGTCACAGATTCCCAAGTGAATCCACCATTTACTAGACATGAACTATTTTTTTTTCTTAATGATCCTCATGGGAAATAAATGTCGTCTTCCTTGATGTCTTACAATCAATTATCTGAAATGGATATAAACTATCAACAAAACAAAACCAATACGTGTTCGATCCCTGCTTTGACCACGAAAGTTCACCGTGATTTTCCAGCGTGGATCCTCCTTGTCAGGGAGACAGAGGAACTGGCAAGTGGCAACGTATAGCTATTGGATAACAGCGAACAACCGAGGTCCTGTGTACACATTTACATTCAAGTAAAGGAACCATTGACATTTGCAATTTGAAGTAAGAGTAGATCGTAATATCCCTCATAGCAAACTGTGTGTCCGTCTTCATTAGCCTTGTTGGTGCAGAAAAGTAGGACGTTAAACCAATTTCATGTCATTTATTCATGTTGCTGTCACCGACAAAAGTTTAAAGGGACAGGGATAGGAAAATGATATTTTAAACTGAATGATCGCAGAACAATTTCGCCAAATCATGGTTCCTGTCTATCCAATGATTTTAATGTCATGGATCTTCTCTATCCAATGATTTTATTGTCATGGTCTCCCCCCATCCAATGTTTTAGTGTCACCTCTTCCCCTTATCTAATCTATTTATTGTTTTGGTTTCCCTCTATCCAATGTTTTTAACGTTATTGTTCGTCTCTATAATCCAAGGTATTCATTGCCATGGATTCCCTCTATCCAATTTTGTAACGTCATTGGTCCAATCTATCCAATGCTTTTTTCAACTGTCGTATATTATACCATAAAGATTAGGCAATGGCAGTATAGTTTAAAGGAGCTAAATCTCTAACTCAGAATTTTCCGTAATATACGATGTTACAAACACAAATTAGGCTTCAATATTGGTTAATTTCAATCAATCGTGTAGTAAAAATATAACATCCAATAATTAAAACTCAATTTACATTTTGTTAGTATTCTATTGTTTCGTGTGCCATTTTGAATGAACAAATAGAACATATCCTACAAGACAATATGGAAGTAATTAGTAAAGGTTGCTTCACAAACGACAAAATAATAAAACAAAACGCACAGAATGGATTAAAGTAGGCGTAAAGGACTACCGTGCAATTGTTTTCAAATGGTGAATATAAATCACTTTAAATACATTGATATTACATTAATATGTGTTTAGAACTATTTTCGTCTATTTCCAGGTTCCTAAAAATGCAACCATACGCCCATTAAAGATGCATTATGTAAAAGCTACATTTCCTTATTTTGGTTTCAAATGTTTTATAAACTATATATTATTTAGTCATTTATTAACATGAATAGCCTGTAATCCTTCTACACCATTGGATGACAGAGATTTAAATGGATTAAATTAAAAATGTAACCTTAAAATAGATAAGCTATGCTATATCTTACAACATATCTATTTTTGAACTATTATAGCAGCAGCGACCAACTCGTTCTCCAAATCTTACATAATGGATCTTTAAGGAGGTCTGGCACTGTCGGTTTTATCATCTGTAATAAACTGTCTAATCCTTATCACTGTGTAATGCCTCTTTACACGCGCGTATGGAAGACATATCGGCTCATTAGGTCTTGATACAAAAGGTGTGGTTTAAAGTCGCTATGGAAGACATTTCGGTTCATTTGTTCTCCAAAAATTTGGCTTCATATCGCTATATAAAAAGACAGTTCGAAAAAGAAACGAAATTCGAATTGTAAGTCGGTCTTTTACGTCCACGTCAAGTGATAGATTGATATGATGAAGAATGTCGAAGAATGTGCTCGGCACAAACCGGAATCGAACCCAGGACCTGTGGTTAGTAAACTTACTCACTGAGTCATCTTAACGCTATTTCCCAAATTAGTAAAACCATGAAATATGTGCCTTTATACTCCACGCACTATAAGACAGGCGTCATATAATATTTGAAATGGTATTATTACGTAAAATCGGAGGAAGAGTGTTTGTTTCAAGTATTTCTCTTTTTATTACACAACATGAGTTGGGGTTTTGTTTGTTTGTTCACATTCTTTTAATCTGTGACGGGTGTATATATTGTGTTCTTAATAGACGTATTAATACAATAAACTCCAATATTAATATTTATTTTCAATATGGGACTGACTAATATATTAATCACTCATGTTCTAATACCTTATATTTTCCGTTAGAGTATTTTCATAATATCTAACCCTAATGGCATATTATCATGTATTAACCTCTATTTTCAATATGGGACTGACTAATTTTGTGATCGCTTGTATTATAATACCCAATATTTACCGTAAAAGTATTTTCATAAAATTATAATATCTAACCCTATTTTTATATCATTATATTGTATTAACCCCTATTTTCAATATAGGTCTGTGAGTGATCTATGTATATAGGTATATTATATGATTACTATATAAATACACAATGATTTATATCCCCTCTCCTTTAATATGCTGTGTATATATTTATGTCGGTTCTCCTGGTTAACTTATAGATAATGTCTTTACAATACAAACAACGTTTATATCTACTTGTGCATAGCTTACCTTCTCATTTCTCGTCTCTATGCTAAGGCCAGAATAAAAAAAATACCAGTGCTCACGTTTAACAGCCGTACCTATATTTATTAACCAAATCGCCGATCTTCAACCTTTTTTTCTAATAACCAGGCTCTATAACCCTGTGATATTTCCTAGACAAATTCCAGCACTTAAATTTCGTTATTATTTTCAAGAACCTTACTAAGTAACTAAGCTTGTGATGCAAGTAAATACACAATTCGAAGGAAAAAAAAGAATAAATAACAAAAATTTCTGAACGACCAACTCTTGTGGGGTGAGGAAGAAAACACGGGCATTTATTTTTCTTGACCTTACATTCCCTAGTCTTTACACTGTATACTTACTTCATGGTATGCCCTTCTAGATATCTACCTCACACGAATAGGAACAAAATGTCTCAAGATAAACGACGTATAAATAATGAATTGTGCTGGTATTGATAACCTAATTCCGTGAGAACCGGTTTGTTGGTTTATTTTCAGGTTTATTTCACGGTTATTGGGGAAAAGTTTAAACTAATGGACGGAGGAACTCCTTCTTTTAATCAATTAGAAGACCATATGATACTGATCAGGCTAAACGACATGAAAAACAAAAGTCCGGTGGGGATAATTATTTGGCACAAAGAGAGAGGATACACTAACGAACAGACCAAAAGAGAAAGAGAAAGAGAGAGGGAGAGGGAGAGGGAGAGTGAGTTGAGGTGAGACAGAGAGAGGCGACATAAAGAAGCAGAGAGAGAGAGAGGGAGAGAGAGAGAGAGAGAGAGAGAGAGAGAGAGAGATATGCAGAAGCCGACAGAAGGAAGGGCGAAACAGAAACAGAGTAGGAATGAGTGTTGTGAATGACTGGAAGTAAGGGGAGGGGGGTCCCTTTGGCGTGTATCAGTCCAAATATGGTTTAGTTCCGTTCTGTATTTACGAATTTATAAAACCCCGCTTCATTGGATATATTTGAGTTTGAATTTTGATCGATCGCTCTATTATTGATCTGACAATGTTTAGTCGAGGTGTTATTGTTCCCCTGGGCATCGAAATCTTATAAACACGAGAAATTAATATGAGAACCATGCCATGATTGTCAGCACGTTCTGTCGAATTCATCGATCAAGCTTTGATTTTTAAAATCCAGGAAGAGTACATGATCATGAATGATCGCCAATAAAGTCCTATCAAAACTTTAAGATCGAAAATAAATTGCGTTAGATTCACAAACTGGATGAAGATCAATGATGGACAGATCCTCTTATTTCTACTTGAAAATGAAAGTAGGAAAGAAAGTCGTTATAAGTTATATTTATACTTGCAAGGGTTAATAAATTTCTAAGGTAGAAAGGAGACGATATAGTTGCGTTATTCAAACACTTTATGTAAGGAGTTTATAAATGAAATGGAATGGGGTATAATGTCCTATAATGCTGCGCCGACTGGGTGTAAGGAGTTTATAAATGAAATGGAATGGGGTATAATGTCCTATAATGCTGCGCCGACTGGGTAAGGAGTTTAGAAATGAAATGAAATGGGGTATAATGTTTATATTGCTGCGTCGAGCGACTAGGTGTAAGGATTTTAGAAATGTATGGAATAGGGTATAACATCAGTCGTGTACCAATGGTAAAATGTTTATTTTGTCTTAAATATTGGATATCAGAAGCCCGTCTTTTTCCGGTAAGATCACAACATCAATGTTGATTTAAATTGACAAATGATTCGTGTTTTCAAAGTTGAAGATTTTGGATGATATTGAGTTAGAGACTGGGCAACTTTACATTTTATATAGCGCGCGTTACTGCAATAGATGCATTAGATGGCACTTTACGATTAATATGAGTGTGGAGTAAAAAACTTACAGATTTCATATTTTTAATTATTCAATTTATTATACATATATATTATACTAATTCGTAAAGGTCCTTTGAGAAGAGATTCGTTTTTACTGATTTGTTAAAACTATCGTGTGATTAGAGTTCTCTATTCAATAGCCGGCAACACTGAAGGACTTGTCGCAAATGAAATGAAATGAAATGGAGTTGAACCTCCAACTGGTCAGCTCCCAAATGGGCTAATGAAGACGGGCATACGCCTATGAAGGAATTTTGCCCGGACAGCGGCACTACGGCCTACTCTTATATCGAATTCCAACTGCCAAGGATCTTTAACGTGCACGTCAATGTGTACACAGGACCTCGTTTTTTCGTCCCACTCGAATGACTAGACTGCCAGGGAATAAGAACGCTCACCATCGCATTTCATGTAAAAACAACAGCTGAAATAAACATTTTAAATTCGGTTTATGAAAGGCGTCATATATACACCCCCCGCTAAAAAGACTCTTCTCTCTTGACAACACGGATCTGCTATTAATCTAAGCCAATAAAAAGATTATAACGATTTGGATCGGAGTTGATATCAACACAAAGATAATCCTTTCCTCATGATCAACCAACATTGATAGGATATGGGTCTGACATGGTAAATTTCCCCTGCTATTACCTAAAATATAGACTTCAAGGCAACTTGGTCAATTAAGATTGAAAAAAAAAATATATCACGATTAACACGTTAGAATTATTCCACAAAGCACAAGCACGAGTGCCTTACCCGCTGAGTCAGCGCAAGACTGATGAACCAAGATCCAGTAAGAAAGTGCGAGTTACATACATGTATTTAAATGAAGTACGAAAGTGCGAGTTATATACGTGTATTTAATGCAGTAAGAATATACATGTTTTATTCATGTATATAACGCAGTAAGAAAGTACGAGTTTTATAGATTTAGTAAAAATATACATGTATTTAATGCAGCAAGAAAGTGTGAGTTTTATACATGTATTTAATGCAGTAAGAAAGTGTGAGTTTTATACATGTATTTAATGCAGTAATAATATACATGTATTTAATGCAGTAATAACATACATTTGTGTTTAATGCAGTAAGAAAGTGTGAGCAAGAAAGTGCGAGTTTTATACATGTATTTAATTATTTATATACATGAGATATATACAAGAATAATTGTCTAGAACATTAGACGAGAATAGATCACATAGACAGGCATGAACATAACACCGCGTTTTACACAGAGAATTATCGAAGCAAACAAATATGAGACGGTTTGATGGGGACAATGGAGCCTTCGGTGCAAATTTTTAAAATAACAATTAACTTTAAAGTCGATTTGCGTAGATTGCATTTTTAGGAAAACAATTAATATTTTACTTCATAACCGACGCTAAAATCTACTTAAAATGATTATTAATAAACATTTAATTAAGAAATTAAAAATATTAACCGTAGATAATCGCCCAGTTTGAAATAAAAATAAAAAGAGACCCATCAAAAAATTTGAGCGAAAAATAAAATAGGTGGCTTGTGTTGTCTTTATTCTATTATAATAGGGACGATCTCATCCTGGAACTAAATACAAGAACAACTGGTCTTCTTTCTTGTTTCTAGTTAGTAAATCTAACTAAAGAACTGACTATAGAAACACATTACTAACCCACCAGTTGCCTTTAATATATCATTACGAAAGGTGGTTAATCCCCAACACCTTAAACAATTTTAATCACAATATCGTTTACTCCATTATCATTAGAACTGCAGTTTACGTATAATCATAATACACGTACTTCAAAATGTAAATTTCAATAAGGCCTTTTCTGCTCAAAATGGTATATAATGATAATATTGTCAGCAGTGGATGAAGACGGACATGCGCCATGCAGTGAACTATATGCGGGCTATGTCTCCCTGACCACGACCTACTGTTATTTCTAATTCCAACCCAGGGAGGATCTTTAGTGGGGGTGGGGGGAGCCCGGCACCGGCGCATGCCCCCCTCCCCTCTATCTGGATTTCTGACTGAAAAAGTCCCATTATAATTCATTATATTTAGAATTGGATTCTTGTCTCCGATCACTGGAAATGGTATTACCATAATCTCTGGATCCACTCTTGCCAACCGAACGCCCAGACCTTTTTTTCTTGTCGCGCTCTCGAACACAACAGGGGAGAAACAAGGCTGAACAATCCCCCGGGGAACTTTCTCCAGCTCGATCAAACCCGGGACTACCTCTAGATCCACCCTTGCCAATAAACGTCCAGACCCCTTTTCTTGTCACGGTCTCAAACACAACAGGGAAGGAACATGCCTGAACAACCCTCGGGGGAACTTTATCCGCCTCGATCAAACCCGGGACTTTCTGGTGAATGACAGTATTGAGTCATCTCCTCATTCCCAATACGGATCAACGGAATCCAGACAGCTTTATAAAAATCACTTTGGATTATTGGCATGTTCCGTATGAGGGTCAACTTTATACGGTTGTTGCACGAAAGGGTCTAATAATAGAATTTACAATGTCATTTTCTACTTCGTTTATAACGGAACACGTTCAGGCATTTGTCAATGATAGTGATATTTATGATGTCTGTTTTAAAATTAACATGGACTTGTTATGTAATTGAAATGTCAACTTATAGATATTCATAAACATCCAACGCACTCGGTTATTTATGGGAGACACGTTGACTCTGCGTGTATAGCTGAAATAGTGGG
Source organism: Patella ulyssiponensis (assembly GCA_963678685.1). Classification (NCBI taxonomy): domain Eukaryota; kingdom Metazoa; phylum Mollusca; class Gastropoda; family Patellidae; genus Patella; species Patella ulyssiponensis. The sequence continues at coordinate 31,109,866 of OY783225.1, read as the reverse complement.
TAGGCTGGGAAGGACGATTCTCTCTCCCCGGCGTCCAGAATGTTGGCTGTGAGAGACCACGATAAGACTCTGTCTGACACTATTTCAGCAATATTATCGTGGATTAACGAAAATCCAGATTTGAAAACATCTAAAGCTTGTGCGAGTTAGCGTTTAACGTTCACCCAACACAAACTAGGTAAATTTCAGGACTAACACGTGGTTCATTTTTTTATTTCACTAATTCGCTAGTAGCAGTGGGAGGAAACCCGTGAATCTGGAGAAAACCGGGTTGTTCGAGCGACCATCCGCCACTTGACTCATTGACAAACCTTATGATTTCAAGCGCACGTGTTAATCCACTACACCCCCCCCCCCCAAAAAAAAAACCCCACACACACACGCACCATCAAAAACTTGAGCGGGGGACGCCAAAGCTATGAACACATGACGCAAGATAATAGGACTGTACTGTAACTTTGCGAGGTGGCGGGCTTTTACACATCCAGTAAGAGTGATAAGTTCTCTGTGACACGTCTTTTCTTATGGGAATGGCATGAAGAGTTCAAGGAGAATCCAGATGAGATCGGCGGAGTGCTAGCATATATTCCTGAAGCAACGACCCGAGAAAGGAGTGAAATTGGGTGTAATCAACAAACACTTTCAGATGTATGAGATGCTAGCGGTAAATGAAAGTCGACGTCACAGTGTTAGCGAGACCATGGATAAGACCTGCAATAGACGAGGCGCTGCCTGGCTAGATGTTTAATATAAAAGTCAACGTCAAATAGCAAGACCGTGATAAGAGCGATGAGGTGATGCTACCAGTATACAAAAGTCGATATCATCGTGATAAAGCGATTGCCTTTGTGTTGAACAATTAGACCTAGTTATGAATGATCGTTATTTGACCCGAATAATAGTGGAGAATAGTTATTATTTACAACGCATTTCCAAAAATTGTTTGTAAACGATAAAAGAATTGGTTTATTCGAAACAAAATTACTTTTTATACTTTGCTGCTTCTTTCGTTAATATTTCCATTAAATTGCCCAAAGCTGTTGATTTTGTTTGTTTGTTTGTTTTTTTTTGGTTTGTTTGTTTGGGGTTTTTAGGGGGAGGGTGTGCATATGCTGAATTGGATGTTATTCGTTGTACTTCTTTTCTGCTTTTTATTCTTTTTCGTTTTTAATTGGGCTGGTTTTTAATCGTAGGGCCTAATGATTCAACTTTCAAAATACTATAGTCTTCAACATGGCACAAGACGGCTCTAATAAAATATAATCTTCTTGTAGTCTGTAATTCGAATAAATGAACTGTTTTATTGGAATTCTGTCATCATTCTTTATAAATAAATCAACACTTAATGAAATAGATATACGACATCTCTCCTCATTCATTAATTATTTTATTAGCATTTAGTTTTATGTGGAATACAGATTGGCACGACATGCTTTCGTTTTATCCGGCATTGATGTACGTCAAATAATAATAACAGGACTATTAATGGAAGCGACCCAAACCCCCATTAATCACCGGTGATCAATGGCAGAAGTGAAAAACCAGCTATCAGTCTTTTACAACGATCATATTACCTTGTCATTTCTTTCATTTTCATTCCATTTCACTTGTAATTAATTAAAGAAATTAGTACTGAGAAACCCCACTCTAAGACCACCTCTATATTACGGACAATTTGGGTGTACGTCCATTTCTATTTATTTTATTCTTTTTTTATTTCTTTTTATAAAAGCTGTATCCCTGGTGCTCTAACTCAGTATGAATAGAACAGATGGGCGTTAAACGGAATTTCATTATAAAGATAACTCATTCATTCAGACTTGTTTATACTGACCCCGCGACTGGTCTCAATAGCGGAATTTCACTGTACTTACATCGTACACTGACCAATACACTCTAAAAAGACAGTGCAGCTATCGCAACAAGAATAAACAAACCCACGTATAAGTTTAAATGCTAAAGATTTTTGATCATGAAATGGAATCGGGATTAACTTTCTACTTCTCAATATCATTTGTGTTAATGAAGACGTCATAATACAGTGTGCTGGGAAGAAACTTTTACCCGTAAAAAGTCCAAATATCAAGGACTTTTCTTGGCTTTTAACTCCCACGTACACGAGTGATCATTTAAAAAAAAAAGTATACCGAGGGTGGGGAAAAAATGGTACCCATTTTCATTGTACACCTCATTTTTAAATTTGAATACTTTAATAATTCTTTTCAGAAAAATCTCACAGATGCATGGAATTTTCATTGGAGACTATTAGTATTCAATAAAAATTCCATGCTGCTGTGACATGCTTGGAGACTATTTGTATTCAATAAAAAACTTCAGGCTTCTGTGACATGCTTGGAGATTATTATTAGTCGGATGTATTTTTGAAAGTCTGCGATATAATTTCCAGGAAATCGGACTTAAATAATAATCTTATATGTACACAAACACACAGGATTGAATAACATATACATTTGCTGTCAGTATAATTCATGGGTTCAGCAATTGTGGCAATTCCTTATAACCCACAAAATGTTATTTGGATATTACTGAAATCAAATCTATTGTTCTTAGCTAACTCAGCACCAATGAAAGGATGAGGATGGGGGTATCAGTGTGAATCTTTTTGATTAATGATATGCCACAAAAGATGCATAGTTTTTTAGCCAATACTGGAGTTACAGCTTATAGTTTCTTAGCTGACTCATCACCAGCTAAAATGGGATTTGATGTGAACTTTTTTTTTTATTGATGATATATGTCACCAAATACTCATAGTTGAACACTGAGGCTAAAGCTTATAATTTCACAATTTCACAAGAAGCTCAGCTCCAAGGAAAATGGAATTCAGTGTGAACCATTTTGATTTATCGGATTTTACTAAATGTACTGAAACGAAAGCCTAGTTTATAAAGCTGCATACCTAGATCAGCGCTTGACAATTACTTACGAAGTTTGGATTTTATGAGTTATGGTACGCTATCAGCGTTGGCAAGGTAAACGATCATTTAGACACCCTAGTAACGGTATAAAACTACGGTTAAAATAAAAAGTTAAAAAGACTTACCGACGGTAATATAAGTGTTCCAACAGCTTCTAGCATCCCAGTAACATCAATTTTACGTTCCTCCGTCCCTCCGTCACTGGTCTCTTCAGATCCGGCAGAGGAACACGTAGAGATATTACTTATCTTACGACTACGTGGAGATTCATCACTGGAACTATCCTTATGTCCGTCCGAAGAACGCGCCGTTGACGTAGACGCTGAACTGTCAGTGGAGTCCTTTTTTCGCACATTGTCCGTATCAGAAATCAAAAGTTTTCTCTCCCGTTCCAAGTAGTCTTTAGCGAAAGGACAACTCATGTTGATTGAATCTTGTGAACTGAAACCAAATAAAGTTATGAATTCCGTCAAATTTCCCTGTTAAATACGCATGGTTGATTGGTTGTATAGAACATTAAACTCCAATTGAAATACTTTACACGTTCGACATCCAACACGGGAAGCGATTACACGACCAAACCCTTTAACGTCTAAATTCACTACGAGTGATTTTCTGTGTTGTGGCTTTTATATATACGCTAAGCTTTTCCTGCTTACTGTGTGTAAAAGATTGGCTTTTACCGTAGTTTATATAGCTATGAAGTACTATAGTAGCGGTCTTTAACCGTTGGCAGAGTTTTGCCGATATACCGTTTGGTCGTGATATCAAGACTCGCTTAACTTACTGGGACTTGGTTCGATTCAATGAATGCAGTGTACGCGCAATGCACGCTGGGATCATATTTATCAGGCGTTGTGTCCGTGTGTTGTGTGTATGTGAAAGTATTAATATAATGATCAGTTTATTTAGGAATGTCTATTGGGTATTGTATATGATAATAATAAAATAACTCGACTCTCTATCGGATAAATCTCGTCCCATTTCAGCTATTTATTGTTGATATACAACTGTCACAGGATTGTCATATCTCCCCGTTAACAGATTCACAAACCGTGGTAATATTTTTTTTTTTTTTAAAAGTAAACTATCAATTATAATAGCTTTAAAATAATTGAATTATCGTTGTTTTATTCAGCCACTCGACTTAAAAATCTAAATTAAAGTGTTTGTACGGCAATTGCATTTTACGAAAAATATCAAAATTTCCGCGGCTTGGTCCACGCTATAAAGAGATAAAGAGAGAAATGACTTGACATAAACTAGTTCATTCTGGACTAACGTATACTATATTATTTCAAGTATTAATACACTTCACTCAATGATAGGCCATTTTACTACAATTAAAGTTTAAGCTTATTCATTATAAATACGTTTTGGTCAAATAAAATACTAGGTCATTTCGGGACTAACACACGACTTAATTTTATTGCACTATTACGTGTTTGGGTCTTTAGTTGTAGAAGAAAACCAGGTGGCCCAAAGAAACCCCGTCGGGTTGGATTAGGAGATCCTACACCATGCCATGAAGGGGAATCAAAACCACGCCACTTGACTCAATGACAGACCTTATGATCATTCGGCCACCCAACCACCCTCTAAGCAACGATGAACATATACAGATAAAGAACCATCGGCAATATAGTTGTATTTCCGTTGCTTTCAACTCAGATGTACCGTTTTCGATTTCCGGTGTCGACCTGGCTGGAACCTTTGGAGTTTTGCACCACGGTTCCAACGCTTTAAAGGGTTTTTCGGATGAAACTAAAAATCCCCCCCCCTTTCTGCCGCTATATGGTGGGCTGCACATTAACGAAGGTCTAGGTTGGAATTTGAGTAGTAAAAATTCAGCGCGATTTTAGCATGTCTAGACAATTAATGGACAGATTTAATTGATATTCTGGTCATTTATTTTCCCGTCTGAGAGAGAGGGTGAGAAAAAGAGAGAGAGAGAGAGAGAGAGAGAGAGAGAGAGAGAGAGAGAGATATTCTAAATTCCGGTTTCACAACGCCTGTGGCGCAATGATGAAGGCCTTGCAAGGAAATACATTATAGTCTAAAATTCAGATTTTAAAACATGCATTGGGATAGAGATCGGGTTCTTAAATTGCGACGAAATGTATAGAATACTATACACTAAAATTAAGGCAAAGATCCCGTACGCGAGTTATATATAAAAACTCCACGCAGAATTAGGCGGCTTTTATTCATGGATGTTGCACAGATATTTGTACAATTGGCTAGAATTTAATGTTTTTTTCACGGACGAATGGAGACTGATAACAATGCCAGCAAATAGAATAAATGTACATGGAATACAATTCTATGTAATACAGTTACTGCTTTATCAAGAGAAGCCTAATCGAAACGTCGCTCAGTAATCCGCAGCTATTTTATTCCATATAATTGTGAAGTGTGTACTCAAGTTCAGTGGCGGCGCCAGCCGTCGGTGGTTAGAGGGGCAAAGCTGGGGCAAAGTCTAAGGTTAAGGGGGCAAAGGCACGAGTATCAACTAAAGGGGGGGGGGGTCTCCCCCAGACAAATTTGAAAAACAGGCTGCCGGAAATGCAGCCTGGCAGTATTTCGGGCAATGACCGTTGAGGTAAAGTGTCAAACGAACGGACTTGCGAACCTCGACGAATCCCACTCTCGAGCGCCAATGTCGGGAGTATTTATGGAGGGTATGGGGGACCTCCCACAGAAAATTTTGAAAAATAGACTCTCGGAAATGCTCTCTGACAGAGTATTCAGTCAGGCACCGATCGTCGAGATAAATAAATCTGACCACATACTGTCCGTAGCCTGATCACTAGTTTATACGATCAGAGACGAAAATGGCAAACGAACGGACTTGCGAACCTCAACGAAGTACCTTTGTGAACGCTAAAGTAGCGAGTCCTTGTGGGGGTTTTGGGGACCTCCCCAAGAAAATTTTGAAAAATAGACTGTTGGAAATGCTGCCTGACAGTATTCAGGCACCGATCGTAGAGATAAATAGAGCTGATCGGATGGCCTGATCACTAGTCTTTCCGACCCCAGAGAGGAAAGTGTCACATGAAACTCAATAAAGTCTCCAATAATTTGAAAAGTAGACTGCCCGAAATGCAGTCTGGCAGTATTTCAGGCATTGATCGTCGAGATAAAGATACCGCCTGTTGCAAAATTACTAGTTTATCCGACCAGAGAAGAAAGTGACAAACGGGCGGAGTGAGTGACTCAAAGTGAATGAATATTTTCGCCACTATATTTTGTGAAATAAACGGACTTGCGAGCCTCAACGAAAATTTGAAAAGTAGACGGCCCGAAATGCATTCTGACAGTATTTCAGGCATTGATCGTCGAGATAAATAGAGCTTAACAGATACCGCCTGTCGCCAAATCACTAGTTTATCCGGCCAGAGAAGAAAGTGTCGAGCGGGCGGAGTAAGAGTGACTCAAAGTGAATGAATATTTTCGCCACTATATTTTGTAAAATAGAATGCAGCCAGGTAGCATTTCAGACATTAATTTTCCGAAAATTATTGGGGGGGCAAACAGAGGGCAGGCAAGATTTTTGGGGGGGCAAATGCCCCCCCTTGCCCCCCCTTGGCGCCGCCACTGCTCAAGTTCAATAAGTAATAGTTGTCCATGAATGTCATCCTTGTACGTCGAGAATGTAATGCAAGGGATATAACTCTCGGTATAAAAAACTTCTCGCGCTCCGGGCAGTGTCACACTTTGAGGTATTTCTTTTGCAATTGGTATAGCTACAGTCGCTCTAGTAACAGTTGTTTTAGTGGCTGTTGGTACAATTACAGTTGGTATTGTTACAGTAAATAGTTACCGTTGGTAATGTTACAGCTGATATAATTACAGTTGGCATGGTTAGGTCTATAGCTCGTGCTACTGAAGATTCCCTCTAAGTTATAGTCGTAGAGTGAATAAATAATATAATATTAATAATAGTAATCCATACCAGAGAAATATATAATCTAATACATGCAAAAATTATAATAAATTATCTTTATAATTACAAACTACCTATCGGTTAATTAGTCACAGAAACAAATGATAAATTCAACATCTATATCATAATGAGTCTGATAATTACAATTCTTTTGTCATTTAACAGAATGGGTTATTTTACTTAACAAAGACAAGAATATTTCACAAAAGGAACTGATACACCGGACAGACGATAATCATATATAATAAATTACTCTTTTCTCATTAGTAAAACTGTTTTTTTTTCTGTGTGGTAAATTATATTCTGCTCAGACGAAGCATATATCAAATTGGAACATAAATCAGGACAAGAATAAAAAGAAATGTCCTATTATCTTCATCTAGTTTGTTAATGTGGTAACGCATTAATTTACGGGGTTGTTTTTATTGTTTTTTCGACTGGAATAATAATATTTTCTCCAGACGAAGCATGTCCCAAGTTGGAACATTAATTACACTAACACATCATCGCGTAGGAATACAATACTAGTTTTAATCAGGCGGAAGACTATTGTGTTACGTAATTGTTTGGTTCCGTTCGTTTACAGATAATTACTTAGGCCCTAAATATATTGTTTAATCTGTTATTATTTATTTATTTGTTTTATTCTATTTTTGTGAATAATTTGTATAAAACAAAAAAGTTAAATTAATCCTTTTCTGTCTCGTTAATCATTATTGTATTAACTAGTTATAGAAATAATTGTTTAATTTAGGCCTAACTCCTGGAATACAGGTTATCTTCGGTTCAGATGATTAGTTGACGAATCATTAAAATCCAATATTAGCTGAAATATAAATAAATCATATTTTTTTTTATTTTCGTTGACTTCAACAATATTTAGGCTACACGTTAATTAGAAATGAAATGGGATTTAACGTCCTACTGTTCTACTCCGACTGGAATAATGAAGACTAACTGGACTGTGAAACACTGGAATGTTTATCGTCCCATTCGAACGATTTTGCTTAGTTTTAGCATATTTACCTTCCAATCTGTTAACTGTATTAATAACTATGTCTGGAAATACATGTATGAAAGCATTTTACGTAATTTCTCTTTTTTTCTCAAATAGAAATTTAAATATGATTATTTTTACATGTGCGCAGCAGCTGTCAGTTTCACGTCATTGAATTTGTAAACAAGATACGGCAGATGGATTAAAAATATGATGAACAGAAATACATAACATGCATGGTTATAAGTCGGGGAATATCAACTGTTGTAACCAGGAAACGTTGCGACAACAGAATGGGGGGGGGGGCTCAGCCTTCGATCTTTAATTCAAAATATAATTTATGCCCCCACTCTCCCACCCTGGAAATTTAATTTATTGTATGCTCCCATTTCCCCGTCTTTAGCTTATAATACATGCCCCCAGTCTCCCATTTTTAATGTATAATAATTTATTTTTGCAATCTCCGATATTTCATTTAAAATACAAAATACGCGCTACGATCCATTTTATATTTAATATAATGTATGCTCCCAGTCTCCCATCATTAATTAAGAATAATTACTCCTATCTTTAATTTAATATAATCTTTGCTCCAGGTCTCCCATATTAATTAAAATAGAATTATGCCCTCATATACTCCATATCTGTATTTTAATAATAATGTATGCTCCCAGTCCCCGTCGACTTGATTTAAAATACTGTATCGCATGCTCCCAGTCTTCCATCTTTGATTTAATTTAATGTAGGCCTATGCCCAGTGTCCATCTTTGATTTCATGTATCATCTTTAAATTAAAGTAATTTATGCTGTCATTTTTTCCATCTTTAAAAGAAAGTAAATCATGATCCCATTCTCCGATGATTAATTTTGTGTTATTTATGCCCCCATTCTCCTATCCTTATACGACATACATTATGCAAGAGCTAAATCTGCCTATTATTACAGATCTTTCTTTAGGCCTTAAATTTAATTTAAATTATTATCAATTAGACATCAATTAACTTAACCAGACTATAATTAACTCGCGATGTCAACGCTATCCTGCGATCTTTAGTGGATTATGACCCGATTAACTGCATAACTACCCTTCACAATTAAATCAATAAATGGATAATCGCGATTATGCTTTTTATCGTTTTGACTTTAGTAATGATGATCGAGGCAAGGCGGAAATTTCAATCGCTTTATTCTCGTTTCAAAGTGGATCAATTTCACTGAAAGTTTCAGGAAATTGCCTTTAATTTATATTGTTTCTAACTATTATAGTGACAACTGCCAACTCGTTATCCAATCCCTCATAATGTATTTTCAAGTAATGCATGCTCCCAGTTTCCCATCTTTAAGAGCTGTTGTTGTTTATACATGATTAAATATACATGATAATAAAATTACCACACATGTTGAGATGTTAGGGTGATAATTTGGTGTAAACACATGTTTTAATAATCGGTATCATCAATACGCCATATTACCAGAGTAAGAGCTTACAACTATAGATACGTTTCTAGCTATAATACATTAATTAAGTTTACATATCTTTCAAGGTAATTAGCGGTATGTCTAAACATTATTTATACCAATATATTTTTTCATTGCTTGTCCCCATTTTATTTTTGTATTTTATCAAGAATGACCAGAGAAGCTTAATTGAAAAGTCGCACACTGGGCTAATAGTGCATTTCATAAAAAAGAACAGTCTCTGGTCGGACACTGTCCTCTGACCATTCGCAGAATTGTGTCAGATGTGGCGAGAAATAATTTATGCTGGCGAACAAAAAAGAATCACCGTGCAAAGTAGTCAGTATAAGGATTTCAAAATAGTTTTAGAACAAAGGTGCGGATCTAGAAACTATGAATGAGGGTTCAAAATCTAGAGGGGTCTTCGACAGTCCAACCCAATGAGAATAAGAAAACATGAAGAGAAAACAATTCCAAGAATTACTGGAGGGATGGGACGACAAGTGGACGCTGTCATCCAGGCATATGGCGGGTTTACTCACTAGGCCTATTGATGATTTGTGTCATCAATGTCGTCTGTGGAATCTAAAAGATTTTTCATCTTCAATCACGATGTTGAATTGTGTTAACTGACTCTGCACCTTCATACGTATTGTGACTCCTTTTTAGGATCAATTCAGCATCTTGGAATTATTTTTAAAATGGTGATAAAAATCAGTAAACTGGATAAACTCTATTTTCTTATCGTCATAAATCTATTATTCTAAATCACATTTGCTGTTCCGAGATTGTATTTTCGGGGTTTCAACGCCAAACTACGTGAGACTAGTCATTGTGAAAAATACGTAGATCGTTATCTCGCCGAAAAGTAGTTTTATTCAAGTTGACATAAAGTTCATCATACGACACACCTGTGCTTGCCTACTCCATGATCAAACACGATAGCAGATGGCTTCCATCTTGTTTACTGACGGTACTACTTATTTTAAGACAGACTCGGCTTTCCAATTTATAATATCTACGTCATTGGGGATTTCCAATTAATACTCACTGGTTGCTATGACCCGCTATGGCGTTGTCTAGAAACGCGCGTGCTCGCGTTAGTTTAAAATTTTTGCTATACGTTTAACATGGACTATTTGATGTAATTTGCCTGATTTGATTTGGCCCCATTTCCATAAATTTAGGTTGTTTTTTAGAAATTTTTAGCAAATGTTAATCTTAGGTGTTTTTTAATTCTAGCCGAAGTAAATTTTTTTTACAATTTATAGCGAGTTAAGTTATCGTCTCTAAGAGGCGGGCGTAGTATTTTAAATGGCGGCCATTTGCCATCATGTGTATTCTTGAAGTAGGTACACATGATGTAATCGTATGAAAGTTCATGTCATGTTAAACATACATTGTGCAAGAGCTATATATCTGATTATTGCAAGTCTTTATTTAGGCGGCAGATGTCATAGAAATGATAAATTAGATCTTTATTTAAACAACAAGCATAAAATCAACCCTGTAGACCCACGGATGGCTTGGATTGAGCTTGGATTTAAACAGGATTTCATTGATCGATTTAATTATAAATGGGGTCGCGAGAGGAGATTGACGTCATACTCCTAGATCGAGGCTGTTAATGATAGAGTGTATGAAGTGAGGCCGCTGTTGAGCAAGGTAATTAGGTCAACACGCTGTCGCTCTTTTGTTACTTGCGTTTACAGTAAAATTATGGAAATTGATAAACATCGCAGCTAACATCAACCAGCTGAATTGCAGCCCCATCGGATCACTTTTTTTTCTGTTCGCCTGCTTCGGGAGTTACGTAGGCCTACCTAAAGTACAAGAATGCACGCAGGCCACGGAAGAAGTCGGCTGAAGTACAATTATTTACAATACTGCCTCATTGATTTGGTGCATTCCTTTCAAACTTTAAAATTCTGTTGCCGACTTTCTCTTCTTATCTATATATTAAGACTTAAAAGTCTTAATTCTAATTTGTAGTAGAAAATAAATGTAATACGAGTTGAATTGCAGCCCCGTCTCAAACTCAAACCAAATAGGCTAAATGTAGGCCTACCACAGTCATTGAAAACATTATTTGATAATCGAGATTATGTAGGTGGAGTTAACGGATTAACGCCTGTCAATCAAACCATTTCTAGTCAAAAATAACAGAGGTGATAACTATGTTCAGAATAAAGTAATTTGGCTGAAATTTTCAATATATTCTTCTTTCATCATCTATTTTTGAACTGTTATAGCAAGAATAGCTAATTCCTTATAAAAATATCCCATAATGTATCTTGTTTGTCATTGATTGCATTTTCATATTGTAGCTTTATAGGAACGGATAGGAACCCTCAGCGGACAATGTCTGCTCGAAGACCGTTCCAAACCGAACTAACTGTCCTGCATTGACTCGTCTGACTGGGCTAATGAAGACGGACATATCGAACGCATTCAGGACTGATTTATTTTTCTTTCAAGATTCAACCCAATGAAATCAATGACTATTTGATTAAAGGGAGACAACTGCTATTAGTAAAAAGGACGGAGACCACAATTGTCAAAACACTATTTGTCCATTCTCGATCTGATTAACAGACAGATAGTGTTTTGTTTATTTTTTATAGTTCAAAATTTTGTATGACCTCTGACGAAACCTGTCAAACTTCATCAATGCAGTAGACAAAGGACATCACATATTTATTCTTTGTAGGTACTGAGAGCTTAAACAAGACACTGATATCCATTTCATAAAGATTGGGTCAAAACATTTGTATTTCTATAATACATAAGGTTCAACAAGTGAATCAAGAACCATAATTCTAGAAGTAATTAACAGTTTGATAGGCTTCTCTGTTTTACAAATTTAAATACTGCATATTACATTTTATTACCAGATAACAACAGAAATTGTTGAAATTCGATTGGGTTCTGAGTTTGACTAATTTAAGCCTATAAGTTTGATACAGTGTGAATGATATGGGTTTTAAGGTCCACTTGACATAAACAAAGTTATTTCGGGACTGACATGGTATAATTTTAATCAAATAGTTTGTGTAAGGATATCTAGCTGTTGGAGGAAGCCAGAGGATCCAGAGAAACCCCTTGAGGATGGACAGGCAACCATATTCCCTTGTCATATATAGAGCGAGATAGAGTCTTTCACGTCCACTCAACACGAACTAGGTCATTCCGAGAATAACATAAGCTGGAAATTGAAGCCTCGTCACTTGACTCAATGACCGACCTAATAATTTCATATGTACGTCTTAACCCACAAGACACTCCCCCCCTCCAACACTCTGTAATATAACAATTAAAAGCTTTGAATCAAAGTCATGCCATTTGACTCAATTACAGACCTTATGATCTAGTGTGCATGCTTGATTTATACAAGAAAACAAGACAGTTTAAATACTTCTCTTTTATTGAGAGATGATATGAAACAAAATGTGTGCGGAGAATTAAAAACAATATATATATATATATTAACCTACAGACAACAATAGAGACATTTAGCCAGTTAAATAACATTCTGATTAAAATCACAAGACTAAAACATATCGTTTTAATTTTCACGCTCTTCATCTAATATATTTTCTTTGAAGCTGGTGTTCAGTGATTATGAACCTATCGATCAATCCAATCAGTGGATAACAGGGATTTCAAATTGAAAAGAGTAATTTTGATTGGTTCAGGGGATATTTGAAACCATTTGGGAGTATGATTTACAGATATAAACAGAATTCTTACAGAGATTTTTAAAACTCTAAAAGCGCCAGATTACAGACTTACTTAAGGCTGTAGAAAGGAATATCAACTAAAGGAAACCGCTACTCTTACTAAAGGCTTGTGGTTTACATATTGAAGGCTTAAGACCAATAATCTTTCACTATTCAATCAATCACAGTTATGAAACACCCTTAATTCAGTGGAGAGAGGGGGGCGGTATTTTTTTTTCCCCAATTGTAAATAAGAATGAATTAGAGCTTTCACTGATAGAACACAGCTTTCAAAGAAAATAGATTAGATTTACATTAAAGTGTAAAACAAAACAAATTGTTAATCAGATTTTAATTAGAGTGTTTGATTTGGTGAATGAAATAAGCACTGATTTAAAACCAAGGTGTGTTAACACTATATTTAGACCATACCAAATTGATTTTCTGTTTTTCAGGATCTTGATAAATTCACAAGAAAGATGTATTGGTTAATATTACAAAACTTAAAAATTAGGAACTAAATAAAAGTACTTTTAGCTTTTAAATTAGTCTTTTTCCAGAGAAAATTAGAAGGAAATTTTTTTCAAGAGATCCTGAAAAACAGAAATCAAATTGGTGTAGCCTTGCCTACATGCACTGCACCTTCCTTCATTTATTTACACACATAACAAAATTGATCGCAGAAATTTGTACATTAAATTAAAATAATATTTTTTTCTAAAGCTAATATAGCTTTAATATGGCTGTCGTTTGACCAAGTCCATTTTAAATGCTATCCATATAGTTCTGATACATCAGAACCAGAGTAAATAAAGCTTAGTTTCTTTAGTCAACCGACTCTGACTCTAATTTTTCAGATAAAAACCTTCCTAATTTAATATATAACCAACAGCAACAAGATCTGAATAGAATCTTAATCCTGGTATATCTATGTCTTATTATACCTATACAACAACAAGTTCTGGTGTGGTAGTTTGTGTTCTCTTCAAATGAGAAATGGTATCAAGGGTTCCAGAAAGAGTAAGCACGCCCTGCCTTAAACATTACACCCATCACTACTTACAGCAGATTATTTGAACTTAGATTTCAGAAGCTAAAGAGTACTGTTTGAAGGGCCATCAGCAGATTACAGATGAGGAGTGGTGTCAGGTGTTCTTGAAAGAGTATGCATAAAGAGTATATCAGGTTTCAATAATTCAGCGTACAAATAATACACCAAAGGAATTTGTGTAATGTCAGACATTCTCGACTGATTCTTTCTTAGTCCCCAGGCCAAGGTCTGAGACAATCGACCCAATAACTTGAGATTTCAGAAAATTGTCAATGCTAAAAATAAATCAGACAGTTCAAATTTTCTCACTTTAATTACATTATGATTATCCAACTTTTGTAGGCTACAGACATGTACATGTATCTATTTAGTTAGTTTAAAGGCAATCACATACTACATGTGTTTTTCAAATTTTTGGTTATACTCGCTCTTAAAGACGTTAAGTCAGCTTAATGCAGTCTTTATTTAGACATTTATTTACATGTTGATACTATAATCAACTCTATTGATCATCTAAAGGCCAAGACAAAAATGGATTGAAATACGATAGCCATTTATTAGATTTGAAAAAGAGAGAGAAAGGGGATTTTACATCCATTCAATACAATACATATGGTTAATTTATATTCCAATAATTCATGTAGGGGTCTTTAGCATCAGGTAGAACCCAGAGGATCTGGAGAAAACCCACAAGGTTCTAGTTTTTAAAAGAGTTAGACTATCATTCTACCTCGTTTTTCTAATAAACTCTTTAATATTATACAGAAGGGCTCAGTTTTCACCCAGATTAACAACTAGATTTTCAGAATATTATTAAAGAAAAGTTATCACAAGGCCTTCAATAGAATACAAATGTTTTTATAAATATACGCCTATTTATTTTATGATTTGTATATTGACGGACAGGTATGTTGCTTTCACTGCCAGTTGAGAGCCCTGTATGCTAAAAGCTATCGTTTACCAAAAGGAACCAGTATTTAGTAAATTATTCTGTACAGTATGATTATGAACGAACACCTTGCTCAGTCAAGACATGTAAACTGACTGACTGACAAATTCTCCAGGCAGTAAAAAACAGGCAAACATGACTGACACAAGAGAGCACTGGTAACCAGAAAACCCTTCAAACCATCCATCAAAAACTGGCTAACATGTCTGACACCAAAGCACTGGTTACCATGACAATACCCTTTCAATCATCAGTCACAAACTGGCTAACATGACTGAAATGTGAACCCTAGTTACCATGATACCCTTTCAATTGTCAGTCAGTCAAAAACTGGCTAACATGACTGAAATGTGAGCCCTGGTTACCAAGACAACATCTTTTCAACCATTAGTCAGTCAAAAACAGGCTACCATGATTGAAATGCGAGTCCTGGTTACCACCAGAATACTCTTAAATGTTCAACTGATTTCAACTAAAAGCAATGTCTTTTTAACACTTAACACTATCTGTACATTATGATTTATCAAGTGCTTCAATGACATTACTACATGTACATAAATAATAATAATTAAGACATTAATATATATATAAGAAGGATGAACAGACAGAGAGGGTATACATACTTCCGTATCATTATCCTTAGAGGAGGGGGGCGGAGCATGCAAGTGGTTTGACAGGTTAAATGATGAAAAGTATTAACAGTTAACTTCACATTTCTTTGTCTTATTTTAAATATATATATATATATCAATAAACCCTTCTGTACATGTACTCATTTAAATCATAAAATACAAAATTCTAATGAAAAGCATATTTTTAAAAATTGAAATTATAAATGACCAAAGACTCCCACTGGAGGTGCCAGACCAGAGACTTTCGAAAGACACCAGACCAGAGACAGCTGGTGAAGGTGCCAGACCATAGACTGATGGTAAAGGTGCCAGACCAAAGACTGCTGGTGAAGGTGCCAGACCAGAGACTGCTGGTGAAGGTGCCAGACCAGAGACTCATACTTAATTCACAAGATAATCCTACTGAGTGTTCTAGATTAGGGCTCCTACTGTAGGTGCCAGACCAGAGACTCATACTGAAGGTATCGGACAAGAGATTCCTACTAAAGGTGTCTGTCTAGAGACATTCATTGAAAGCTTAAGACCAAAGACTCCAAAGAAAGTCTTGATCAATCAATACCAAAAACTCCTACCTAAGGCGTCTTACTCGAGGCTCTAGAAGGAAACAGAACTCATATTGAAGGCTTGTGGCTTACCTTATGTGGCCTAAAAAGATGCCTTAAGAACTCACCTATCATTATTTAATCAGTTTGTATACAGTTCCTAAAATTTCTCATTTCAGGAGTATTTATTTTTATTTTTGCCAAGTTTTAATGCATTTGAATGGCACCATTAGAATGAAGCTCTGGTTTCCTTCTCCTGCAAATGCAACAGCCTGAACAAAAAAATATTACTCCAAACTTTGGTAGGTTACACAACATGCATAGATTCTATTTTAAAAATATAGCTAAATACTTAATAATTTAAATGATTGGCAATTTTTAACATTATTCCAATTTTCAAAAATATAGATGTATTTTTAAGAATTTTGACACATAGAAAATATAATTCAAACTGCATTTATTTTGTTTTAATGTTAAATTCTAATTTTGTGGCATGTATATTGCCTGATAGGTTAGTTCTCCGTCCCGCCAATTTCACATTCAGGCCGCCAATACATGTATATAATATTGAAATCAGATGATCGAGAGAGAAATTGGGTTCACGGTCCATTTGACACAAATTAGGTCATTTTGGGACTAACATACAGTTCAATTTTATTTCAGTAATTCTCTTGTAGTGGGAGGAAACCGGTGAAAACCTGAGGATCAAGCGTGGAAATCTTTCGGTGAATCATTATCAGAATAAAATCTAGATATAAAGTCATGAATTTATATTGTTGTCATAGAAACCAAGTTAATTAATCTATATTTAGAAACAAAAAGTAGAATTTTGTATAAATAATGCTGGATATAAATGACAATAATACCCTTATATATAAATTATTGACACAGTACTATGTTCATTATCAAGTCATTTAACTTCGAATTTATTCACATAAATTTTTCATCTGGTGAACAGGAAGCTTCCCTCCGATGAATATTATAATTTGAAATTTTATTCTTATGAGGGAAATAAGATAACCATATTTTGTTTCTTTATTTTGGTATTTTGAATGTAATAGAACTTTACTTTGGATTCTGAAAACTATTATTTAGAATATTGTTTGTGCTCGCAATCTAGTAATATCATATTAGCAAAAATAGGTTAATAAGAATTTTGTTTCTGCTGTTTATATTCATAATTTTAAAAATAACAATGTCAAATTCGCAATAAATCCGATCATATTTTCTGTCCTAAGGTAAATTATTATCACATAAACGTAAATGTATATTTTTATATATATATATATAATATATTGTTAAGTCTATATACAATACACAATGGTCCGTCTGTGAAAAAAAGATTTAAAAACAAAACCCCAAAGCGATGGGAGAAACAAAATGAAAGAAAATTATTTTCATACATTTAACAGATACTGAATCAGCGTATACGTGCGATAACTCTCGCTTTGATGAGTTATCCCAGAATGCATTTCATTCTCACTTAATATATCGACAGAAATTATGGATGCAATAAAAACGTGATACACACTACAAATTATTTAATATAATATACACAATTACCTATATTGTACAAACACATTTAATAAAAAACACTTATTCTTTTTTTTTATTTATCATCTTCACAACGCTAGATAATTTCAAGAAAATAACTTGTATGGTAAATTAAATGCTTTTTATTTTGGTTAGACTTATGTTGAAAGTCAACTTTCTGCATCTGCACTACAGAGTTGAACATGTGTATATGAAACACAATAGCCTTGCATCAACAGGTTTCTGGGCACCGTTTCCGTTTCAAAATTTTTGCCATGTCGGCATTTTTGGAAATAAACAAAGGTCGGAATAAGGTCAACAAATTTTAGGGCCTTAATACATACATAATCATCATGGTGACAATATTCACGCAAACAAACAAACAAAATCCTTGAGCTTTTCATTTCAACTAAATTTCAAATGCTATAATTGTATTCGATGGTGAATAATTATTATCAAGATATTAT
This sequence comes from Patella ulyssiponensis, assembly GCA_963678685.1. Taxonomy (NCBI): domain Eukaryota; kingdom Metazoa; phylum Mollusca; class Gastropoda; family Patellidae; genus Patella; species Patella ulyssiponensis. The sequence goes on along the minus strand of OY783225.1, from coordinate 31,091,633 downwards.
CTAGCACTGAGAAAAATAAGGAAAAAAAAAAATTTTAAAATCATGTAACCATTTTGTCATGCTAGTATATATATACAAATTGCCGCATCTGTCTTCTTCATTAATACTCAAATACACACAGCTTATCTATTTCATAGTCTCGTAGCGAGTCCGGTGCTGCTGTTTGAAAGACGAACATCAAAAACAAACCTGGAAATAAATAAATCCACACGGACCCAACATCGACATCAAATTTTTTCCATCAGGACGCTGGTCTTCTTTTCTCTTCTGTGTTTTTGTTGAGATCCTTTTTCATGCACGTCCCAATAAACATTTGTTAGAAATGTCAGTTACATTGTAAATCAATTCACCATTTCCAGATCTGCTTAGAAAAAAACAATACCATGACCATCTCCTATAAAAACGTAGGCCCACTTTCCTTGAGAAACTTTCACATGTAAACCGAGATCGTTATTTCTCCTGACACACATCAAGACACATAAATCTTTGTCTGATCGGATTTCAAATTTCAAACATGTTCCAGTTTCTACACTTGCTTATAAAATCACACAGTTTCCAACAACGACTGAGCCTTATAGCATATTCCTGTGCATGTGTCAAATCGTCTTGATTGGATCCACGGCACACGAACATTAACACTCGACAATCACTTGGCAAGTTTGAAATTTATTTAAAATGGAGATATATATCTATCTATACTCCAATATTCCATAGTCGGCAGACCGACAAGTCATAATATCAATTGACTCAACAACGTCAATATTTTAATCTATATCACATAAATTAATCATCCATCTTCGCCATCAACCGACAAAATGACTTTAAAAACTATGCCAACTACAAGGGTTAAGTGTCAATATTAAATTCTTTTCATTTGTTGGATTATCTCCCTTTCCACAACAAATTTCTGTTTCAAGCATTTCCAACAAAGAAAAAATCGGAGGAGGTGGGGGATTTTTTTTTAAATAGTTTAAGTAAATTGATTGATAAGTTAACGTCAATTGTTCGATCGTAGAGAAACGGATATTTTCTAGTATATATATATATCGATATCCATAACAAAAATTCGTAACGTCATATAATTATTATACAATTTGAAGTGAGGTGATTTTGATTATCATGCCCTTTACGCGTAGAAAACGAATAAAAGTACATTTTAAAATTAATTCAGGTGAATTATGATATCCGAAAATTCTAATCAATGGTGCAATATATAGCAGAAGCCAACATGTACATATATGGTAATATTTTCAATTAATAAAAATTTTCAAAATCAAAGCCATATTTAACGGCAATGCATGAGACTTAAAATATACAACAATGTCTCAGAATTGATGAGCAAAATTATATATAAAATTTCAGAAATAGACATTCTGCAAAGAATTATGCTCTATACATAAAACCCTATTTGAATTTCAAAAGGAAAAAACTTGAAACTTTATAAATAACAAAAAAAATGATCCGTGAGCATTCCTCATGAGATTATTTAACCATTCATTCATAAATTAAAAATTTGATTTTGTTATTGTTTCCATGATACTTAGTATTTAAGTGAGAGAAGGAATAAATAGATAGGAAGAAGAAGGAATAAAGGAGAGATACATGTATAGAGGATATCTATGTAACATTATTAAAGAACAACACAGCAGTTACTACATCCACTTTCTCCACTTTTATCTTTTTTCAGTTGTCCTGAAATAGAATTGAAACAAAATATTATGTTTTAAACATTTATTTATAAATTTATTTTTTTTAAAGATGCATTATGTATGAGCTAAATCTGCATGTCCTTATATAGGCTTCAAGTGTTACATAAATTATCAGGGGACTATTGGATGGCCAAGATTTAAATGGTTTGAAGGGAGAGAGAGAAATGGGATTTTAACGTTCACTAGACACTAACTACATGTAGGTCCTTTCTGGACCAACATATGGTTCATTTTTAATTCAATAATTTTGTTTGCGCGTATGGGTCTTTAGCAGTGGATGGAAAGCAGAAGACCCAAAGAAAACAGTTCAAAATAACTGAAGTTCAGAACCCACATTACCCCCTGATACATATTCGCAACAGATTGAAGCCAATGCCAAACTACACATCCTTGTGAAAGGCAACCATACCAATAATATTAACCAACTAAAAGACAACAACAAAGCATCTGCTAAACAAACTGTGATCAATCATAGTCTTAGCCGCCTCACTGGTGACCTCATCGCTCTCCTCTATCACACAAACTCAAATTTGTACCCAAAACCAAGTCTAAAAACCATGGTGATTATACCGCCAGTATTGAGAGGAGACAGCACCAGGGGGTACAGTTGAATATCTATGACATCAAATCTGTAATATCATCTACAAATCCCCAAAACAACCACACCAAAAGAGATTATGAAGCTCTTCAAAAAATTTCAGAAAGTGGTACTGGGCTATCACCACAGTATCTGCGGACGGCAGCTGTAATAATGAATACATCTGACCAGGTCAACATTATCAACACTCCTCAAGACCAATCAAATTACACAAGGGTACCGTAACGAAAGACCCCATTTCTACTCATCATAGAAAACACCTGAAACATGACTGCCACCATTAGAGCAGTGCAATACCTTTTCAAAGTTTTTATTCTCACTTGACTCCAAAGACTTTTGTAATAACATCAATGTATGATTGCATCGACTTGGTCCATAAAAAAAAAACTTCCCAAGGTAGATTGCAGTGGATTTTATTTTTGGGGTACATGCGCAGATCACCTTACAAAAAAGTAATAATCATTTGTTTCAGATTTTTTGCCCCAGCCTACAAGAATGACTTCCTTTGGCATTTTATAGTGAATAGTAAATAATATTGAGGATGGAGACAAGACATTAAAGAGTTATTTAATATGTTGTCTTTCATTAATTCAGTCAGGAACATGGGATCATATAACATTTATTACAAACAGCTCAGAAACTTGTCTCATTGAATGTCATAAAAACCTTCCATTTCCTCCTTCCAACTCAATTTATAACGGAACAAATAAGCCATTCATCTACACAAATATATTCATTAGTCTGAATGTATTTTATGAATTTTAAAACCATGGTGTTGCCAGACAACAGGTACATGCATTCCCAGATTAGTGCTCAGTATACTGGGCCACAGCATATGTATTACGAAGTAAAAATATTTTTCAAATTGAGACAGAAATGAAATGGAGAGAGAGAGAGAAATGGGGTTCAAGTCCACTCGACACAAACTAGGTCATTTCGGGACTAACATATGGCTTAATTTTATTTCAACAATTTGCTTGCGCGTAGGGGTCTTTAGCAGTGGGAGGAAACCGGAGTGCCCGGAGGAAACCCACGAGGTTGAGAAGGCGGAAATGAAATGGGGTTTAACGTCCTAGTGTTCAGAGTCCTGATTCTCAAAATCTTAACTAAAGATAAAATCAAAATTTTAGAAGATACTTCAATTTTGATTGGCTAAGCCCTAAAATCAAACCTATATTATCCAATCAAATTACTAAAATTTGGATTTTATCTTGGTTAAAATTTTGTGAATCAGGGTACAAGACAACACTGTTCTAGGTCAAGGTCATTTATTCTGGCTGTTCAATTGTGTTCCCAGGAAGTTTGGAGATGTTTTACCTTGATTGTTTGGTTCTGGTAAGTTTTCCCTTGCCACCAGATGCATAACAGTCGTTTTACCGGTGGGCAATTGTAAAGCTGAAAATAAAATAAAAGTAGTCTTAAATAAAACAAATGAGGTAAGTTGCCTGAGCAGTTAAAATATCATTTGTTTTGCCAGCAATGAAAGCTGGTTAAGAGTATCAACCAATTAAGTAACTATCATTAGATTGGTTTGGTGTCTAGTTCGGTCACATGCTAATACTTTGGTTACTATAGAATATACATGAATTTTCAAAGTGATCAAACAAGTGATCAACTCAAGCTGGCAATAATTAACGGAAATTGTCAAATATCAATAAGAGAAATGGGGTTTAACATTCACTCAACACAAACCACGTCATTTCAGAATTAACACATGGTTCAATCAATTTTATTTCACTTGCATGCAGGTGTCTTTAGGAGTGTGAGGAACCCAGAGGGCCCGGAGAAAACCCACAAGGTTGGACAGTCGACCCTATTTCTTGTCACTTAGAGGAATCCAAATCATGTCACATGACCCAATGACAGACCTTCAGATGTTAACCATTCTGCCATCCATGCCCAAAAGATTAAATAGAGTGGACACAAACCAGGTCATTTTGGGACCCAACATGATTCAATATCTGCTTTTACATAGGGGTGTTCAGCAGTGGGAGGACCCAGAGTAAACACACAGGATTGGGCAGGCAACTATACTTCTTATCACATATAATTTCAAACTGTCTACCCCACCCCATGTGACAGAAGGAAATGAAATGTTCTTCTACGACTGAGTTAATGTAGACGGACATATGGCATACAGTGTGCTCTGAGGGAAAACCCAACTGGTAAGGTTTTAATTCATGTGCATGCCAGTATGTACCTGGGACCTCAGTTTTTGCGTACCATCCAAACACCTGTATATTGACCCTTGCCAGGCCTTCTAACCACATAGGAAAATCCTAAGCCAGGACAGAATGGAAATTTTAATAGGACTAGTTCGACATGAAATTTGGCATGTTTCTTCATTGGACAAATATGCACCAAATGATGACTAATGTTACAGTTCCAAGATGACTGCTGTGACATCATGAAACATAACCAAACAATCTGCAATGGGCCTTAGCTTTTAGCCTTTACAAATAAAAGAAGTGGGGTTTAATGTCCTACTACTCTGCTCCTTTAGCCATTACCCTGAGTGGTAGTATGGCTGTACTTGTTTACCTGCTAGCGTGACATTTCCGTGTAAAAATCTTCCTTGGTATATCAGTCGTAATATATTGGATGATGGTAACTGTTCATCTTCCCACTCTATAAAAATACATATACAAACAATATAAATAATACAATAACTGCATATTTACTGAGCGACATTTTCACTGGGCTTTTTTAATCTTTATCAAGCAAAGAAATGGGGTTAACAAAATGTCCTACTTTTCTGCATCGAATGGGGTAATGAAGATGAACACATACCATACAATTACTGCTTATTACTGAGCGACGTTTTAACTAAGCTTTTCTAGTAATTATCAATGAAATGTGATTACTTTTCGGCACTGAATGGGCTAATGAAGACAAGAACACACGCCAGAGAGTGGTATGAGGGAAATTTTGCACGGACAGGGAAACTACAGTCAGGGGTCAAGCAAACCTTTTACTTAGTACTGAATAGCACTGATTAACAATTCCTGCAATGACAATCAGAGAGCACTAGTATACAATTACAAATCTTCCAAATGACGATAAACACTAATGATCAATTTAAAGTTAGTAGATTTTGTAATAAACAGAATAATGTCTTGTATATTAGTTTAATAAGTGTAATTAATCTACAATTTAATAACCATGTTACTGGGTGGTTCCCCCTAGAAACTAATGTCCAGCTAATCATGATATGTCAGTCAACAAGGGATATTTACAAGTCTTGATTGACAGACAGTGAAATCGACTGGCAAGAGAAGTTACTGGTCAGTCAATTTACACTGTAACTCAGGTATAATTTAATCTTGTGTTTTGTGGTCAGCTTTAAATTTAAACTGGACACAAATAAAAATTCTTTTAATTTTTTTTTACAATTTTAAATTTTTCTTTTAAGAATCTTCCAATAAAGTTTAATCAACACATGTATATTGAATGGATGTTAACTAAGAAATGAATGCTAAATACACGAGATTTTAAATGCTATGCCATAAAATTACAATTTAAATAATTGAAACACAATAAATAATAAACACAGTTCAATTTTGTGCTAAAATTTATAAAAATAATCCTATTAAAGAAATGTGTGAAATTTCTAAGTGTAAGTAAGTACTGATATCAAACTGCCACAAATCTCATTCATTGCTTAAATTATATTTTTAAAACTCATAATATCCATTGTTATCATCTTGTACACAACACATGGTATGTAATATTCTTATCACCCCCACAAAAATTGATGCATATATATATATCATTGATTACCACCAAAAAATCTTTTACATATTTCTATCATCCCCCAGACAATTTCTTGCATATACAATGTACTGTAATCATCTCCTTCCAAACTTGTTGCATAAATGTATGATGCAGATGAGTTAATACAACATACATGGTATCTACCAAGCTTTTATGAGACCTTAATGTACATTTGTACTGTAACTAAAGACTTGTCTATCATGGTAATTATATTGATTTCCACCATCTGATACGTGTATATATTTAAAACTATAGACTATCGCCTTACCGTCGGGCCAGTGGCTATAAACAAACTCTGTGATCTCTGCAGCAGAATCGCTCGGTAAGAATAAAAATTCGGCTGTTTTACCACTAACCAGTATAAGTCTCAGATTGATCTGAAAATACAAGACAACATATGATTAGCATTGTAATTTACATCATGTGTTTTCTGATGTGCATCATGTGCAGCATTTTTAATTTGGTCAAAAGAGATCCCAGTGTAGGAAATAAGGCAATTATTCACCATTCTCTTTAATGACCAGACCTAAAATAAACAACCCAAATACATAGTTGAGCTCTGCATAGGTTAATATGATTAACACAAAAAATTAAAAACAAATAGGTACCCGGTACATGTGTCTTGTGTTTTACATGTACATCATGTGTGCTTTGTAATTTACGTGTGTATTTTATGTATTGTGATTAACATCATGTGTTTGTCATCATGTGTTTTGTTATTAACATCTAATTTGTATAGTTTTGTTATTTACATTATGTGATTTACGTCATGTGTTTTGTACATCATGTGTTTGAGGTTGGTACATCATGTGTTTTGTGTTTGAGGTTGGTACATCATGTATTTTGTGATTTGTACATCATGTACCGTATTTTGTTATACATGTGCTACATCATGTGTTTTGTTATTTGTACATATGTGTATTGCAATTTGTACATCATGTGTTTTATTTGTACATAATGTGTTTGAGTAGTATCAAGTGTAATCATGTATACTAATGTTGCTACTTGTTACAATAACAAACAATCTAGGTTACATATTGTCAAAAATTCAAAAGAGAGGGAAATATTACATTTAAGCTTGGATTAAAACGTCATATTATATATACTGTACAATGTATCTACTGTTCAAATTTTGGTTTTATTTCGTAATGAATGTTAGAAATGACAATCAGTAGCTTCAAGGATAAAAACCTATAAAAATATAATTTACAATAGGCCATAATTGCATCATGTATGTAATAGGCCTAAGTCATATAGATCAATTTCTTTTGTTACCATAGTAACATAAAATACTTGTTTGAGAAGCTCAAGTCACACTGACCGAAAATTAAAGAAATGAAATGGAGTTTAAGTCCAAATGAAGATTAAAGGGAGGTGGAACTGTGGGAGGGGGATTACAGCTATATACAACAGGAATTTGGTATAAGAGTAGGCAAAAATGCCACTGATTGGGCAAAAGTTGGACGTTAAACACCATTTCATTTTTATTTGTATAGACCTAAACCTGTTATTTTTTCAAACACTATATTAAAAACACAGGATGCACTTAATGATACTTATTACAATTAGATTTCTTTTAAACATTTATTGAAAAAATACAAGAAGTAATTGTACTCTTTTATGTGACTAACTGCATTTTAATTTCCTTGTTTGAAGTAAATAAACAATTTTTTCAGAGGTTTCTTTTATCCTTTAATTGAGTCTTGAGTGCGATTCAATAAAGAACAGGATATAGTAAAATACAAAAAGACTAGATTTTAATTCAGTGAGATAAAATGTGGTTGAACGTCCAAATTTTCTGCACTGATTGACTATACAGGTGGTTGTGGGTCTTGATCCTGATGTTTACCGAGATGGTTCCACCACTCCTCACGATTTTCCAGCAGGATAAAGGATGTGACAAGCAACACCGACTAATCATTAAGATGAGATGAGAAATTAAATAAAGTGGGGTTTAACAGCCCCTACTGAGCTAATGAAGACGCGTGCAGTGTGCTATAAGGGACATTTTGCCTGGACAGTGGCACTACACCTACATGTATACTAATGACAATTTCCAACTGAAAATGGATCTTTTACGTGAGGGCGACCTCTTTTTCTTCATCCAATCCAATTGACTAGAGACTTGGCCTCCTCAAGCCCCCTGGCCTGCACCACTGACAAAGTGGAAATCCTGATGAACTGTCTTGGCAAGATGGAATGAGAAACCAAATTCCTGTGCACACGTAAAAGAAATCCACGAAGAGTTGACATGAGGGTGAAAGTTCCTTCAATGCATGATGTATAGAGCCTTTGATTAGCTTGGCTTTCTATTTTCTATAAATGGTTGGCAGCATGGAATCCATCACAAATAAAATCTGATTGATAGTGAACCTGAAGATTTAAACGTAATCTATTCCAACCCTGACTGTGAAAAATGGTAGTTTCAGACAACCTTTTTATAACCCCCTGGCCATGAAAATCTCGCTTGCTTCCCAATTATTAGAGAAAATTGGAGTTGAATTCTAATCTATCAAACTAAGATGTCATTATTTAAAATTGGTTTAAATCTGCCAGCCCACTCTTTAGTCTCGAGTCATTGTAAGTTATTAAATGAATTTCCTTTACTGACAGTTTGTTTAGTCAATCAAATTCCCCCCCCCCCACCGTCTGCAACGCCATAGCCAGCTCTTTATTTGATTTTCAATGGTCAAGGTATTAACAGGTTACCAATGATGTACCTGTGACCTTGAATGAAATGGGGTGTATATCTGTAACATCGTACTTAACTGCACAAACTGGGCTAATTCAGACGGGTTTAATTATTTAGTGTAATAAAAGAGTATTTACATGTACATGTATGCTTAGATATTGGTGCTATGCTCTACTCTTATTTCTAATTACAACTGTCTAGTGTTCTTTGATGATGACATTATACATGTACCAGTATGTGCATGTGAGTCAATGTGACCTCAGTTTTTTGTACTACCGGTATTGAAGAGTTGAAATGACTAGAAACTGTTCCTAGCCACGCATGGTGTCCGCAACCACTGACAAGAGGAAGCTGTTCCTAGCCAGGCCCTATGTCCTTAAACCATGACAAGAGGAAATATTTTTTTAACCAGGCCCTCTGTCCTCAACCACTGACAAGAGGGAAACAGTTACTAACCACGCCTTCTATCCTCAAACTCTGACAAAGGGGGAACACTTCCTATCCTTGTCACAACCTCTGTCCTCAACCAATGACAACGGGGAAACCAGACTGAAAAAATCCCTGTCTGTACAAAATTTCCCTCATACTATATAAATAGCTAATAGCACACTGTATGGCATAACTAGCCCAGTTGGAGCAGAACAGTAGGACATTAAACCCCATTCATTTTAGTTATATTATCTAAATTGATTAACTGTACTAGTACAAATAACCATGTTCACCTACATAAATTCTTGTAAATAATGTAACCAGGATGAAGAAATAAAATATCACCATGGGGTTCAATTTTCCATTGACCTAATATGGTCATGTAGTGAATTAGAAATAGAGTGTTATAATTTATAATGTGACAGATAATCTGGGCAATTCGGCAAACCTATAATTTTGTACATACATGTACATGTATTTATATCCTTGTTAGGCTAGATTTTACAAATAAAATTTGGTTTAATGTTTTACATTTCTAAATCATATGTAGAAGGGCCATATATACATCTTCTGGCTACATGTACAAGAAGGGACATTAAATTATGCCCTCTCCCTAATAACTGAAAAGCTTTGTGGGTCACCTTGTAGCTTGGACACAGTTAAGTGAAGCTTGGCTCAATATGTCCAAATCACATGAACTACTTCTAATATTGTGTAAGAGATTCTTTAAATGGCATTTAGTAATTGGAACATAATCAAAAAACACACTTTTATGGAATAACAATTACTATGGTTTATTTTACTGCAACTGACCTGTATATTTTCCTTAGCAACTGCTTGTAATTAACAGGGGGGATGTACCTACTAACAGTTACAGATGTATCTGTATAGTTTCCTTAGCAACTGCTTGTAATGAACATGGAGGATGTACCTATATTTGTACATGTACTGTTTGTAATTAATAAAATCATGTACATGTATGAGATCTATGGCTATGGACATAGAATTACGTAATCTGAACACATATCATTTAATCTGGCCTACATGTATTTATCCCTAATTTCTATCACACTCGTTCAAAAATAAATCTTTTGAAAAGTTGTAAAAATCGTTAAAAACCCTAAAAATAACCCTGAATCATGTAAATGATACTTCTACATGTGTCCAGTTTACAAGCCCTGGTTTTCGCGACCACGTTTAAAAAATAATGCTCTAACTCTAATAGAGTCTAATTAAACAGGCATTATACAATAGCTAAATTTGCCTACATGATGTATTGCAGGTCTTTCTTTATAGGCCTTGTGTTTATATGTTATATACTGTAAATAATTAATTAGAACTGTATTACCATAACAAGACCACAATCACAGTAAAGTGGTTACAATCAATGAACACATCTTGTCAAACCTTCAACAAAGGCTAATATTTTCTCTATTTGAATGAAAATTTCAATGTACATGTATTCATTTTGCATTATCTATTTTTGAACTATTATTATATACATGTAGCAATAATGACTAGCTTTTTATCTAAATCTTACATAACGATTGTTGTTAATTATCATATCAATAATCAACAATTGGGTCATTTAAAAATAGAAGGTAAGGACTCCAAAATAGCTGTAGAACAGACGTAGGGGTATTTTCATTTTGGATATATGGGGAAAGAACAGGATCAGTGACAGGATCTAGTGCATTCAGAGACCTTCCAAAAGGAACTATTGATAAATTACTACCATATTTTATCTTGATCACAATTGGCTATCAACAGCAAAGTAGGATGTTAAACCCTGTATCACTTCATTTCTTACTTTATCAGAATATAATTTTGCTACCAACTTAGAATTTCCTGGTCTCTGATAAATATTTACCCTACATGTACATCACTTTCTTTATCAAACTACAATTTTGTAATATAACTTTAAAATTTGTATTTCCTGCACTCTTGATAAATAATTACTTGGTACCCTATCAATGGGCGGTAACCAACTTATATCCTTCAGGAATCATGATTTACATTTAAGGATTATCTATATCATGAATGTCATGTACAGTTATGTACCGGTACATGTATTTGAAGGTGCCAATTTGAATGTTTTTCACAATACAGTATGTAGGGTGACCCACCCCAAATGAGTATCTCCAAATATCTCAACAATTACACCACAATACTAATCAGTTTCGCACATTTATAGTCACTAAATAAACAGTCATGTTGAACTTAATAAGCTATCACCATTTAACCGTCTAAAAATAACATACTGAAACATGGTTCCGTGTGTCGTCCATAACATCCAGACACTTTTGAGTAAAAGATAGGTTACATGTACATGTACGTGCCCTTGTTTTGAAATAAGTCTCGCTTAACCAGTCTACCGATTATTCTACGTCTAATTGACAGGTCGGGATAATCAAGACTACTTTTTTACGAAACATAACAGAAAGCTGGAACAAGAAATTGAATTTAGAAACACACACATTAGACAACTCAACAATATTTTTAAGAACCATGTAAATTTAAAATGAAACTACTGCTAGTATCATGTTCTTGCTTTACGAACGTGATTCAGAGATATTATTTGTACTAAACCAAAATATGCAGCTTCTAACGGTACAGTTAATTATAAAGCAATTTAAAAAATAAAACGAACGTAATTTCTAAATCTAAAGGTGATGTAATAACCAAGAAGTTGAATTTTACTGCTATTCAAAATCGTCAACAATAGATTTTTTACGTCTGTAATAGTTGATAAATTTGCAGAGAGGTGCACGTGGAACGACTATTTACACTATAGTAGTATCATTGACTCCATGGCCGATAATTTCTTACTGCGGAGTGAGCGATCATCAGTTGAGAAAAGCGTGCAGATTCGCCGTGTCGAGACCAACTTTCTGTAGAGAAATTTTAAGGGGATGGGTCACCCTACAATATAATTTCTTAACGCTTAAAATATGGTAGCTACAAATGCAAATATATTTTAGGTCAGTCTTTTGCTTCAAATTACCAAAAAATATGGATTCCATCAGATTTCAAACAGGCCTATCCTTTATATTCACCCACAACAAAATGGTATTCATCATATTAAAATTACATAGTGAACAGCATACTGTTCTGTCCAACTGGGCTAATATGAGGACGTATACATGTACATGTACTTTCTTCTTTACATATATTATGCTCTAATATGCATATTTGAGGATTTACGGAATTCCAGTTCTAATTTTAGGATGATAATTAGTAGCATTCAAATTAATCTCTGTTATATATGCAGGGTGTGACTGTGATTTGTAGCAGTAAGAATATTCTTCGAACATGTCAGGAATAGTGTACTTAAATAGGGAATGATGAACTAAGAACATTCATGTACATGTACATGCAATCCTGTCATTTGATTCTCCCTTAAAGCCTGACTCTTGGAAAATACCAACAATGTTTGTTCCTGTGTAATAAAATGGGGTTTAACTACATGTATAACACTCAGTTTTCAGTATCACCTGGGCTAATGACAGGCATATGCAAAGCAGATTACGATAAAGAGACTTTTGACGGACAGCAACGTTATGGCCTACACTACGACATGTAGGCCTACTCTTATTAATGAATTTCATTTAAAACCATGTTTGGTTTTAAACTTTATTAACTAATTAATGGAATCTAACAAGAACATTTTTGAAATGGTCGTAAGATCTGTATGTGTAGGCTGTTTTGTCATGTTATATCCTATAATAAGAGTGTACATGTATGTTGCTTTGGGTTTTTTTAAAAATGTATCAGACTGCAAGTTTAGAGTTACATATGCATACATGTATATATGAAGGGAGTCGACACACTGGTTATAGTATTCATTTCACAGTAAAATTTATTGCCAATATGCTACATATACATGAAATTGATTATACTTTTATGTTCATGTAAAGGAAATGAAATTGGATTAATGAAATACTATTCTGAAATAATTCTGTACATGTAAATGGAAATAGGCAGCAGTGTTAATTCTTCTATTGAGTTTGCAATTGTCAGGGGATCTTTAACATTTTACAAATACATACATTTGTGAATTTCAAATTCCAAGCGTCAGGGGTTCTTTTACCAATACCAGCACAAGATCATAGACATTGTATTCCTACATGGACATAAAAGTTTCTATTCATATTAATTAAAGATGTATTATGTAAGACCTCATTGCGGACCATTACTTTGGCTTCAAATGTTATATGTACAGTAAACTACATGTATTATTCAGAATTCAGATATTTATTCACGTGAGAACTCTATAATAAGCCTAAACTCTAAACTATCTGATTGCTAAACATTTATCATACATAGTCGTGATTGATCAGGTCAACTTTTTTTTGTACAATATTAGTCAGGATTATTTACCACTATATGGAAGTGCAATGTACATTTACTTAAGAGTATTGTAAATAAATTAGGTCTGTTAGGGCCTTTTATGTCGGAATTAAAGTGAAAAGTTTGATAATATTCTTAATCTTATTATATACACAATTATAGAACCACATTTGCAAAGAATGAAAATAAATAACAACTCTTTGGTATACCCGTAGATATTATAGCCTTAGATCATTCAATATAACACAGTGAAAAGTTACTGTTCAATCAAAAGGAACTGCTAATCAATTTTCAGATTGATTAACACTTTTTTTTAAACATCCAATAATTATTTATCAATTATTTTTCTTTATCCCTTCTATTACAGAAAGAAGAGCCTGGTCTTTATCTAAATCTTACATAATGCATCTTTAATCTACTTATAATCTATAAACAATAAAAATTAATGATCAGGCCAGATTGTAAGGTGTTAATAATAGTTGTTAACTATACATCAATTTGCTAGTTCAATACATGTATTTACAAGCACAATGTAGATGGCTTCAATAAACTGTAAAATTTACAGATCATATCTTCTAATCTCTTTCTATTATTAGTGTTATTCTTTCATCATGTTAATTCTTTGTATAAATTATATTAACTTCTTTGATTGTTAACGCTTTGTTAAGTAATGATTATTCTGTTAAATGGTTTCCAATTGTTATCTATATATTGTACCACATTTGTGTTTGAAGTGGACGTTAAACCCCAGAAACGAACAAACGAAATGTTAATTATCATATCTGTATGTGTATCGAAATCTGTATCTGTATCGAAACGTAGCATGTTAATAAATTCAGAAGTAGTATATCCATATACACGTATTGTGTTTATTTTTAGTGAAATCTATTTCTATGTCTTATAAGGATTATCACTATCACTATCAGATGTAGTCAGTAATCTAAGACCACTACCAAGAGGTAATTATGTTTAAAATATCATATGGCTTTATTATTTTATTGAGGAAGTACGCTAATACTAGGAATAAAATAATGTAACATTGGAAGGCATTGGAATAATTTGCATGCATGTAAATTGTTGTCTCCACAAAATGAATAAAATAAACAAAAAAAAACCATAATCTGGAATTTAAAAATACACATATTCCCCCCCCCCTTCCTTGAAACAAAACAGCATACATGTACATGTAACTAATTAAAAATACCTATACACAAACATGGTGCCTTGTTATTTAGATAATAGTGGTGTTTATAGTTTATACAATATGCTTTATAAATCCACAAGTGAAAATAATTATTACCCCAGACTCTTGGATACTGGTAAAGTTTGATTATCTCCCTTTCAGCCATATCCCCTGAACTCTTTACCTCTTAAAAAGAATCCCCTCCGCTCCGATGTTGCTGGCCAAGACAAGAGTGCAGAATTTTTTTGTGCAACCTAATTGCATACCGTAAATTATTTTACAGGTACTGTAGGCCCACACTTTTACAGTTGGGTAGACTGCAACACAGGGAGAAATACCTAATTTATGGATACAAGCACTCAATGCACAATTAAGATTCGAATGAGCAAAATTACAATTGTTGTCCATAGAGATTCCAAGTTATGTAACCCACCATACATTGTAGGTCTGGTACAATACTGAAATAAGTTATCATAATTTCATTCTGGCCGCATTCACAATACTGGTAATAAGTTTATAGTGACTATATACTTATTACCAGTATTGTTAATGCCAGCATGAATCAGAAATTACATACATGTAAAGCTATGATCAACTGAACTTGGTAGTCACTGACTGCCATATTCAGGTGATCATAGATCTTTTTCTTTTGCAGAACTTTCAGAGAATTAAGTATTCATCTCTGAAATACACCTTCTTAGTTAGTCATTAACATGCAGTGTCCTTTGCTTAGTCATGTCTAGACTAAAAGTTACCGACTAGTGTGGTAGTAGACTGATTATTGACATACTGATACTCATGTATGTGTACAAAAGAACATGCTCATCCTCATGCTGTTAAAAATTCAACAATTCAACAACATTAACATTTTTACAGAATGAATAACAAATTCTATATCTAGCAAAACATACAGCCCTACTGAACCAATTACTTATATTCTTAAAGAGAAAGAGTATAAAAGTTAATAAGGCTTAAGTCTTAAACTATTTAATAATAAAGACCCCCACCAACCACTAACGTCACACTGCCACTGGACAAACCACCACACCAGAAACTTACCTTGTCATTGGGTGTAGTTCTATTAGCCATTATTGCTCACTTTCAGTGAAATAAATAATATGAACCGGATATTTTACATGTACCACCGTCGAGAGTTCTGTAAGGTTCGTATCTCAGGAGATTATATCGTCAAGATGCATTATCATCAATAATAATCATAACAAATTTTGGTTGGGGGAAAAAAATTACAAACAATTAACTTCGAGAAAATAAATATTTTGAGAATACTAGCCAATCTATGATAGACATGGCGTATCCATCACATTGGTTAAGTATGTGGCCTTCATAATATTGTCTAGAAAACACTCATAAATTACTCCTCGATACACAGATCAAATTAAAATATTGTCTTTTCAATCGAAGTAAACATGAAGGATTTCTCAATGGCGGAGCTCAATGAATTCTGGGTAATAAATCTGACGTCACCCATAAGCTTCCGGTTTCAATGTTGTCAAAAGAAAGTTGAGTCTGCTAGAAATACGTCAATTTGACTATTTAGAGACATAATATTTTTTTCTGCCACTGGAAGTAAAATAGTAAACGAACATAAATACTAAAATTTAAAGATATATAATCTATAAGTCTGGTAATTGAATATTATTGTGGTTTTATTTTAAGAAATAAGCACTGAAGCTGTGGAAATCATTCAATCATTCATTCATTGCAGTTGCAGTTCTAGTTCAGTTCTGAACGCCGGTCTCATTACACTCACCCTCAATCAATGTCGAAAATAATTGGAGTCCCAGTCAATTTTACTGGGCAACTTTTCACTACCAAACGATGGGGTATCAATCCGTGTGGACGCCTGTACAGTGTAAACGCACATCTTTAAAGTGAGAAAATAAGACCTTGCTTATTTCGCTAGAGTCAGTATGAGCGACACAACACGCTGTTAAAAATCATCCCCTCCTATCAAGTTACAGTTTCGCCGCCATGACACACTAACTGTAGGTCAACGTCCACATTCAGAATGTCGGTCATACAAGACGAAACGAAATGTTCAGGCTTTACATTGTACAGGCTTTCACTCGGATTGACACCCCGTCGTTGAGAAGTGAAAAGTTGTCCAGTAAAATTGACTGTTCTCCAATTTTTTTTCGACATTGATTAAATGGGGCAGTCCCTGAACGTTCAGGGTGAGTGTAATGAGACCGACATTCAGAGCTGAACTATTGCAGTTCCAATCCATCCATTCCATGGCATGATGAGTATGTATGAGGGCAGGTGATGATAGGGTATAATGGGTGATAGAATTACTTATTCCAATACAAACTGTACTGAGATGTGGTTGTGCATTTGAACCTATTTGAACTTGCATAAGGGTTTTTAGACTGTATCAATTGTAACCTTAAACACACAGTTTAAGGTTACAAGTGTATAACTAAAGATATATTAAGAAGATCTAAATAATATTTCATTTGAAATTTGCTCAACAATGAATATTTTGTAAACAAGACAATAATATAAAATGGTTGGAAAAACTAGACAGCTGACTAGGCTCAGTACTTATGTTGATCTGGCTACTCTTAGTCTTAGGGTTTGAGTTAGTAAAGTAGCCTGGCGGCTAGTTCTTTTCAGAACTGTCTTTTAGCGAACTTTCGCTGACAGTTCTTATCCGGCCTTCTATAACTGCAGTATGAAAATACGGTAAAATATCGCTATTCCCCACCCCTGTTCTCATGCTGGTTTAGAACCCTTACCGTCTATTTGTTACCACAATTCTTTATTTTCCACCAAAAGGAATCCTTTCTCACTATATTTGACACAGATTTATAATAATTCATCTCCATTTTCAAGTAGAATTTAGCGATGAAATAAACATGTGGTTTGCGCATGTCCGGGTCTCGTATTGTCTCTCAGTTTAAATGTATTTGGTGTATGTTTATAATCGCAGAATTCTACGTGAAAATAGTGTTGAATCTTTATAAATGTGTGCCAGCTGTGGCAAGAAATGATTCCTTTGGCGAATAAAGTAGAATCAAGGTGAAAAATAGTAGGTAAGGATTCCAAAATAGCCTTAGAACAGAGGTGGGGAAGAATGGTATTTTCATACTGCAGTAATAGAAGACCGAATAGGAACTACCTGGCGGCCTGAAGTAGCCAGATCAACGTACTGGGCCCAAACATGCTAGGGTGTAGGGGGTCACCTGTCCAACCTCGTGGGTTTTCTCTGGGTCCTCCGGTTTCCTCCCACTGCTAAAGAACCCTAGCTACGTGCAAGCGAATTAATTGAAATAAAAATAAACCATGGATATATTAGTCCCGAAATGACCTAGTTTGTGTTAAGTGGACATTAAACCCCATTTCTCTCTCTCTCTCTCTCTCTCTCTCTCTCTCTTGCTAGGGTTTAGCAGTGTAGGCCTGTGTAGGCCTCTGCAGCTCTGGTTATTCTAGGCTGAAATGATATGAAATAGGGTTTAACGTCCTACTGTTCTGCTCCTAACCTGGGCTAATAAAGGTGGGCATAACGTCATACAGTGTGCTATGAGGGAAATTTTGCCCGGGCAGCAGCGCTACGGCCTACTCTTACATCAAATTCCAACTGTCAAGGGATCTTTTACGTGCACACCGATGTGTACACAGAACCTCGTTTTTGTCCCATCCAAATGACTAGACAGCTGTCCTTGTCAGGCCCTCCGTCCTGAATCACTGACAAGTGGGAAATCACGCTGGAAAATCTGAATGAACTTTTTCGGCCAAGTCAGGGATCGAATACCCGACCTCCAGGCTAGCGATCCAGCGTCTTATCCACTTAGCCACGTGATCCCTCTTCTAGGCTACTAGTACAGGTACTTAAAAAAAAGGAGTTTAACATTCTACTGTTCTGCTCTTAAACTGGGCTAATGAAGACGGGCATACGCCATTCCGTGTGCTAAACTATGAGGGAAATTTTTCCCGGACAGCGGCACTACGGTCTAAGTACCGTACTAGTCTTATATCGAATTCCACCTGCCAAGGACTCTTTTAAATGCATGCCAATGTTTACACAACTGACAACACCTCGGTTTTTTGTCCCATCCGAAGGACTAGACAGCTGTCCTTGTCAGTCCCTCCGTCTGGCATCACTGGCAAGGGGAAACCAAGCCAGATAATCTGGATGATCTTTCTTGGCTAAAGCAGGAAAGTAAAAGCGTTTGTCATTAAGGATACGTTACGGGTAGCACAAAGTTGCATCAGGTAGTTATTTCCAATAAAAGTATGGCATATTCTGTATCGATGGAAAGTAGAGACACCTAATTTTACCCGAAAAATACTTGATTCCCTGAAAAAAACACATATAATAGGGCCATTGCCAAGACAAAAATGAGGTGTAACACAAACTTGACACTAAGTGATGGAAGGAGTACTAGTGCACAATTTACAAGTAACGGGTGTGAGAACATTTAATAGAATTCAACAGGTACACTAGAGCTGGTCCCCCCTCCCCCCCAGCTTAAGACCCAATACTATTGAAATAAGATGACCTAGTATATGTTGATTGAACATTAAAACATGGTTTTCTCTCTTTCTTAAAGAGCTAGTAATTTAGCATTCTGTCAACGATAAGTTTGTTATCATTCTAACCGTATATTTCAGGATGATGTAATGTACAATTTAATGTTCAAGATGATGTGATGTTGAAAATTCAACATGACAGAATCACAAGTTGTAACTGAATCAACAAAAAGTAATAAGGTATCCAGTCCAATATCATCAACATTTCAACAGTAAGAAGACATAATTTTATTCTCAAGTGTATCAAGCTGGCCGTGGTTTCAATCCCTAATATGAGCGTGTATGGCTTGGAGAAGGGATGGCTTCTCAACCTGGTGGGATTAATGCAGATACTCTGGTTTCCCCCCACAGCAAAGACCCCCTCACGAAGCATACCACCCTGGGTGGAAGTGGACTTTAAACACTAAGAAGAAGAAATAGAGCTGTCTGCACAAGATTTCCATCAGAGCACACTGTATGACAGATCATACCCTTCTTCAATAGCAATGAAGGAAGGGGGGGGGATTCAGGGGGCGTGGATGGTATAGTGATTTAACGAGTGTGCATGACATCACCAGGTCTTTCATTGAGTCAAGTGGCATGGTTTCAATTCCCCACATGAACTTGACAAGGTGTAGAGTTACTTGTCCTACCTCTTGGGTTTTCCCTGGGTTCTCCCGTTTCCTGAAACTGCTAAAGTAAAAGACCACTACGTGCAAGTTAAATCCAATTCTATTATATTTTTAATATTGCCTCCTGTGTTTTTACAGAAGTGTATTTTTGTATTTTTTAGTCAAGAAAATGGTGAAAATGGTGAAGGTGATGGTCAATCTAGATATGCAGAATTAATAACGTTAGAAAATTGTAATAAGGGATTAGGTAAGTTTAAATGTTTAGCTAATTGATTGGGTTTTTTTATGCAAATTTATACGAGAAACAACAATGAACACAATTTTGTTTTCCATTGATTGTTTATTAGTGCACTGGCTCAACGCTGATATAGTCGTGAACTGATTCTAAGGTCCAGAAGCCATCCTTATAAAACGTTGCTCAATAAAGATACCTATAAGAGTATTGTAATTCCATAGCCACTGTGGCTCATTGGGTATGGCATTGACTCTATAACCAGAATGTCCTGGGTTCGATCCCTATGGTGGACAATAAAAGGTGTTCAGGTTTTTCAGAGTGGTTTCTCTTGTACGTGGTGCAGGAAAGAGGACCTGACAAGGAACAGTGTGTATAATATCCTGGATGTCACGCAAAACCTAGGTGCAGTTTAACAAGTTAGTGTGCACTTAAAGGAACCCATTATGGTTGTAATTCTTTATTTAATAGAAACGTAGCACGTTAAACCCCATTTCATATTTATTTCAGTATTAAATCTATAAATCTGTGTTTTAGATATTAATCTTAAGATCTTGTTTACAATAATTAAACATCACTTGATTGTAGAATTGTGACCCTACCAACAAACAGCTGGTTAGTGTATGTAATTTACCCTGGCAACATAATTATTGATCTCTATGACTACTGTAAGGATACCAGCTGTTGACTGGGAATATAAACACAGGGAGACGATACCCTAGAAACTATTGATATACACTCAGTACCAGATATTGGCTGGGAATATAAACCAAGGCATGAGGATACACTGTATAATAATCTTTATTCAGTATATCAGGTCATTGACCCATAATACAGTGACATTTGTTTTGACAATTGTATATATTTGCAATACGGAGAACATACATACATGTATACATTAATAATGTTCATGTTTTTTTCAATGGCGGAGTTACTTTAAATTCTCTTACCAATAAAGCCTTCTCTATATACGAAGCAATGGCAACAATGAAATCTAAATTCTTAGTTGTGCACAACTGGTAAAATCGATTTTGATCATAATACCCTTTAGCAAATTTAACAGGCATATACTGATTCCTTAATGACTCATAAGCTGGACAGTCTAATAAAAAATGGTAAGTATCTTCGTCAGCCATCTTACATATTGGACATAGTGATGAATTTTTAATACGTAAACGATGTTGATTGGTCGCTAGTGGTAATTGATTTAATCGTAAGCGAGTTATATTTCGCCTGTATGCCATTTTGACGTTACAAGACAGGTAATATTCTTGACATAATTCATGCTTATAGTGTCTATACTCTTTTAAGCTCTCAGAGCTGTTTAGACGTATCGACCATTCTTGTTTGTTAATATCTCGTAACCTCTGCTTAAAGATTCCAATAAAGTTATTAGTATCACCAATTATTTCTACATTAAATACATAAGCAAATCCAAGAGAATACAGCAGTAATCTAATGTTTGAGACCCAGGTTTTACGGCCTGCTAAATCTAATTTCTTAAGCATAAGGTAAACCTGTTTAGGGTACCTCTCGATCGGCATATGTAGAAGTTTACACCAGTACCTGATGCAGGTTGACATGTAGTCTACATTTAAATTTTGTCTTCTACATTCACCTAATGCCCCTGCGTTTGTTGAAGTTTTGTGTATACCTAATACAAATTTACAGAAACTGGTGTGTACCTTCTCTATATCCGCTCGATATTCATAGCCCCATACTTGAGAACCATATAAAAGAATAGGTTTAATTACACTATCAAACACTTTAAATGATACACTTAATGATGGGTGGCCAATCTTACTAAATAGCGACCTAATTGGTATCAAAGCTTTTCCTGCCTTAAGTGATAAATTTAATAAACATTTACCCCAACACAATCTTGAGGAAAACAGTAAACCTAAATAATTATAATATGTAGTACATTCTAGTTTTTCTTCCTTAAAATACCACTTTTCATTTTTTCTAATAATTCCACCGTTTCTAAAGACTATAATCTTCGTTTTATTTATATTTACATCAAGATTAAACAGTTTACAAAATTTTTCTAGCACTTGTATTTTCTTTTGAAGGTCACCAACACTGTCGGAAAGTATTCCGAGATCGTCTGCATATAATAATGCCAGTATATCTGTTACCTCCTGTATGGTGAAAATACAGATATACTGGCATTATACACTGTAGAATCTATTGATATACACCCAGCTGTTGCCTGAGAATAGAAACACAGGGAGATGATAAACTGTCGAAATTATTGACATATCAGTGTTTCCGTTAGCTTCGAAATTTACTGGTACTAGACGTTAAATAGAAGTTAAAAATACTGGTCCAGAGTCATTAATGATATATTTTTCTGAAAGAAACTCCTAAGTCAAATATCGATGACATGCGACATCGTTGGAATTAGGTCAATGAATAAGCAATGTTAGCTTTTGTTATGAATTTTTAAATTATATACATACTTACAGAACCTTTATTTTATAAATATCCTTAGTATTGAAGCCTATGACATATTCAAACTAAATTTCATTTTAAAGCAATTTCAATTATGGTTGTCACGTGATCATTGCGTCATTTGTCTATTATCGTCAAGGTGCTGTGATAAACGATTACGCAGCGACGTATATTAAGCCTTCCTTTGCTGTTATACTGTTTTCGTGAACCACGAAAAACGTAACAATATTTCTTTTGCGTTTGATACATGTATCACCGATTCTGTTAAAAGATGAAGGATTTGTCTGCTTTTGTGCCATTAGGTGAAGATAATGTAGGCATTGAGCAGCGAAACCATCATACCCGAGTTACTATAAATAACACCACTTTTCAACACCCATGGTCAGCACGAGATTTCTGAGATGGGTTATGAATGGAAAGAGAGAGTAGCAGTTAATTTTGTTGACGTTTATGGTTTTCCGGTATAAAATTTGTTGGTATAAAACTGGAAAATACCGGTTATTGGAAACTCTGTATATATACATGTACATTAAGTGCCAGAAAGAAGTTGGCTGGGAATATAAACAGAGGGAGAGGATACAGTACATGTAGAAACTATGGATATACACTCAGTACCATGGCAGATGTTGGCTGGGAGTATAAAGAAAAGGGAGGAGGATATACTGTAGCAATAAGCTTACACCAATCGGCCATAAATCATACTGATTGACAAATGTGCATTCTAAAAGTTATAAATTTTGACAGTCATCTGCGAAATCCCCTTGAATGAACACAGAGTTATATTCATTGATGGAGCTCCAAATAAACTTTTAAGTTACACTAACAGATTGAGCTCCTGTTCCCTTTGATATATTTTGTCAGCTGTAGCATATTGACTAATTAAAGCGATATATTGCCAATAATCAGTTTGTTGAATAATCAAGTAGAGGACTCATATACTACAGCTAACGTCTACAAACATCATTACAGGTTATTAACTGTCATAAATATAGGAATATCATTTTTGAGTGTTATAGATATTTGAAGTGTTTTCATCAAGCCTAATTCTCTCATCGGTCAGTTTCAAACTTTACAAGTATTCTCTACAAGGGTGACTAAAATCAATATATACAAGAATATCAAGTCTGGACAATGGTGACTATAAAATCAGTTTATCAAGCCTGTTAGTGGAAATAATGATTTGGGTTGTAACTTGAATATTTCAAACAGATAGACGCCATTGAAGTTAGATCTGATATTTGAAAGTGTCTAACCGTTATCTGAGAGATTTTGAATTCCTGGTAAAATATTAATCCAATAATTGGTAATGGCTAAATTGTCTAGTATTTACAAACAAGTCGGCACCCACTACGGATGATAAAAACAAAACAGAATAAGCTTTATAGTGTATGCAAAATTGGATCTAAGCAGGGTTTTAATTAGATACTGCTGATATTTTGAGTTTGCATAAATGAAAAAATGTAACTCAACGTCGAAATGACTAGTATTTTTTTGACAATAATTCATATCAGAGCATTAGGATGTTAAAACTCATTTCATTACATTTACAGTTTCATTTCAGTTGGGTCATGTGAATGAATAGTTTAATGCTTGCACTTTAGACAATAAGGTCTGTCATTGAGTCAAGCAGTGTGGTTTATATTCCCTGCTTGCATGTGACAAGAAGTTTGAGTAGGGTCACCTGTCCAACCTCCTGTGTTTTCTCTGTGTACTCATGTTTCCTCCCACAGCTAAAAGAACACTAAACACAAACTAATTATTGAAATAAAATTAAATGACATGTTAATCTCAAAATGCCTTAGTTTTTGGTGATTTATGATAAACCTGGTCAATAAAAGTTTCTTGCTATATTTTCTAGGTTTAAAGATATGTGGTGGTTGTACTATAGATGGTAAATATTTATATGGGGTGTATATTAAATATGTCATACCTGGAGGAGTTTCTGCTAATAGTGGTAGGTAATATATATGGTACTGGTCTTGATGTTGGCTCGCTAACCTGGACTTCCCATGTTCTATTCTGTTGTTGGCAGGGAAAGTTCATTGGGTGCAGGACAGAGTGCCTGGCAATTCACAACCATTAGTCACTCTGATGGGATGATAAGGTCCTTTGTATTCATCAGCATGCATATTATAGAACCCTTGGGATTTTTAATTCAGGCAATATTCCCCTCCCCCCAGCACACTGTATGACACACATGTATGCCTGCATTCATTAGCCCAGTGGCAGCAGAAGAGGAGGATGTTAACTCTTAAATGACCCAGAGGTTTGACGTCATAACGTCATAAAAACCCAAGTCATAATGGTCAATAGTGACAAGAGGTTATAAAATATAGGTATGCATTTTAAATCGTATCATTAAATATAACAACTGAAAATAGACTCTTCATATAAATGGATGAAATAATCTAAAATGCATAAATATGAATTTTACAGAAAAAAAAAATAATTTAGACATTTCTTCATGCTGGTGTAGGCCTATATTATATATATAGATCTAATTTATCATGAATCTCTTTTAATTTAATCGTATTAAAACTTAAAAGTAATTAATATTAAAATTTTGGTTGATTAGTCTAGTTTCTAATTCTATCACGTTCTACTTACTACTAACACAAAACTATAAATATCTAGGCCTACACCACCGCTAAAATCTGAATCACTATAGGGATGGTAATCCGTCGTAAGTAGAACGTTGTCGTATAGGCCTAGACATAACACCGTTTTATTATAATTTTCAAGAAGCAACATTTCAAAATGTCAAACAGGAAGTAAACAAACGAGGAAAGGCCGTCTGTTTATAAGGGAAGTAACTCTCATTGCGCTAGAAACGTTGCATTCGGCTAACTGGTTTTGTCGACAAAAGTCGCCGTGGGTACTTAACGGTAACGTCATAGGTGTCGACAAAAGTTTGTGTCTTAATGGCAGTTTTGTTTTGTGTTGTTTAGTTTGTGTTTTAATGGCAGTTTTGTTTTGTGTTGTTTGAAACTCCTGTACTTACTATTGTTTGTGTGTAGTGTGGTCTTCCAGTTTTTACTATTGTTTGTGTGTAGTGTTGTCCTTCTGTACTTACTATTGTTTGTGTGTACTGTTGTCCTTCCGTACATACTATTGTTTGTGAGTAGTGTGGTCATCTTGTTTTTACTAGTAAATGCTAATATACTAGAGTAAATCTGATGAATACAATATCACAAATTTGAAATTCTCTTCCAAACTGACTATTTTGTTTTATATTTTCATGTGTTAGGACAACTACAAAATGGAGACCAGATTTTAATGGTAAATGAAGAAAGTTTGGAAGGTGTTACAAAAGAGAGGTAGGGAATATTGTTTTTTGTGATTATATAAAATAGGCCAAAGCAAAAGTATGTAATACACTATATGCTTGATAAAGACTAGAGAAGCCTAGTCAAAAAGTCACTCAGTAATCTACACTTGTTTTATTCCATAGAATTGTTACCTGTTACCAAATTGTCACATTCTTTGATCCAAAAATCTTTCTAATAAAATATTACCTACATGTAGATACTTGACTGGTAAACCAAATATTGAAGAAAAAGCCTAGGGGTTCATACATACTGAGATTACATTTTCTCAAATCATAATATTTATTCATTTTCTTTTAGAGCAATATCAATATTACGTAAAGCAGCTGCTCAAAATCATGCTGAAATACTCATAACGAGAGACAAAGAATCAAGGTAAGCATTCATACATATTATTACACATTCAAAATCGGCTTTGGAATTCTGTTTTAGACATTGATATGCATAGACATACTGATATATTATGAGGCAGTGATAACTAATTGTATCATTGACAGTGTGAAAGAAAAGAATATGAACGATATGTCAAGTCATCACTGAAATGAGTCATTCGTTAATAAATATATACAATTTAATTCCCACAAAAATGTAGTGGACTTCTCTGAAACTTTTGAAAAATCTCTGATCTGTACATGCTCACAGTTTGTTTCCCCAGTCTCCCATAACAACAATTTGATCTGTAAAAGGTAACTTTGTTCTTTGAGGGATCACAATCAGATGATGACTTCTTGCAAGCGGTCGCAAGCAACCGAAGGTTTGGAACCACTGATCTAAGATAATGCCCCAGCATGGATTCAATCGGAGACTAAATATAAAATGTCCTCTAACACTTACATGTGGCACTGGCTTGTTTATTGCATCTGCAGAGGATGACAAATGTTGACAAATTTTACATTCATCATATCTGAACAGCAACTGAATCATTTTTGAACTGATATTTCTTTTAAACATTAAATATTCTGAACATTGTAGTTTGCAAGGGATTGAATGATAACCCTTAATAGTAATAATAATTTATTCTTATGTATCGCATGTTACTACAAATATCTCAAAGCACTTTACAACATTACTAAACATTTAAAAATTGATGATAATACTCTTTAAATAAGATGATTTAATGGACTCGTATTCTTCAATATTTCTTATTGTAGCAGGTAATTCATTGTAATCCTTCGGTGCGTTGTACATTTAATGATCTATCCTCATATGTTTTGTTGGGACTTCATAGTTGACAAGTTGAGTCAGATTGCTTCTGATGATCTTGTTAAGCGTTTCGGTGTTGGGATAAAAAGAGGTTCTTTTAAATACACAGAAAAGAGGGATAGTAAATTTTAAATACTATATTAAATATTTCAGATTAGAATATTTAGAAGTATTGGATAAAGAACATTGTTTAGTATCATCACCAGTTACTATATTAAATATTTCAGATTAGAATATTTAGAAGTATTGGATAAAGAACATTGTTTAGTATCATCACCAGTTAATGATATTATAACTAGATATAGTCCATCTAGTCAAGGTTAGTAGTCTATTCAAGGTTTATAGTCCATCTAGTCAAGGTTTGTTGTCCATCTAGTCAAGATGTGTAGGACATGTATTCAATGTTTTTTGTGTCGAGTGGACGCTATACCCCATTTCTCTCTTTCTCTCTGTATTCAATGTTTCTATTTTAATTACATATAGACCATCTATTCAATATTTGTAATCCATGTATTCAAGGTTAGTAGTCCATCCATAGTTTGTTATCCATCTATTCAAGGTTAGTTGTTCATCTATCTAGGGTTTGTAGTCCATCTGTCCAAGACCCAAGGTCTGTTCAGTCAGTGAATGATGTATGATATGATATATGGTCTGTCTATTCAATGTTTGTAGACCCTGCTCTCCATTTTAAACTTAGGGATCAAAGATCGCCATTTGACTCAATGATCTAAAGTGTATATGTTCGACCACTCGACCACTCAACCCCCCCAAGAAGGGAGTAAGATTTGACTGTAATTGTAATAAAACAAAATGTGGTTTATTTTTGGTGTCTTTTGTTTGATGTAAAGTGTAAAACATTAGATGTTCAACATGATTTCGTTTTTATTTTTTGTTTTAGGCAGTATGAATGGATATGAAGCAGACACACCAATTTATCATAATGGTGTTCAAGATTTTATAGAATTAGATTCCCCGTGGAAACAGTTTGCATCACATCCTAGTATTTTAACATCAGAAGCATCCAACACGTCAAGAAATACAAGTTTAACTCGAAAAACAACACTAGATCCATCTGATAAACTTCACATTGACACGTTACAAGGGGTGAGTTTTTACCTTTAATGTTTATCAAGAGAGAGGGAGAGGGAAAGAGAGGGAGAGGACAAGAGTGGGAGGGGTGATAGAGAGAGGGAGGCGTAGAGAGAGGTAGGGGCATGAGGAGATGGGAGGGAGAGAGAGAGGGACAAGAAGGGTGTGAGAGAGACAGGTGAGAGAAAGGGGATTGAGAGGTAGAAAAAAAGCAAGAGAGAGAGTGGTGGGAGAGAGGTTACAGAAAGATGGAGGGCAAGAGAGATAAGGATAGAGATAGAGATGGGGTAGTGAGAGAGGAGGGGATGGTGACGGAGGGGGTAGAGAAAGATGTTAGGGGATGGAGAGAGATAGTTATGGGTGTACTGGTGGAGAGAGATAGAGACGGGGGAGGGAGAAAGGGGCAAGAGAGACGGGGAGGGGTAGAGAGACTATTGTTGGAATTGAAATTAAAAGTAGCCTGTCCAGGCAAAATTTTCCTTAGAGCACATTCATTAGACTAGATGGAGCAGAAAAGAAGGATGTTAAAAGACCATTTCTTGCCATATATTTCTTTCATTGCTTCCTGTACACAGTACAGATTTGTCCTTTTTTTATAAAGAATGGTTTCAATCACACACGTGTCTTCTTGTACAAATTTCATTCCACTACGAACAGATGAATTATTGAAATAAAATTGAAACATATGTTATGTTAGTCCCTAAATGACCTAATTGTGTCAAGTAGACGTTAAACCCCATTTCGGTCTGTCTTTTATAATCTTTGATAATTTAATAAATACACATCCCTGCTGATATTTCATAACAAATGGAATAATTTATAAGTAGCCTACATTTATATATTTATAGAAACTGGGTTATATTGGTATACAACCGACACCAGATAAATTACATCAACTTCATCAATATTTAACAATAGATCCATACGGTCAAGTTACATTCGGTAGTAAGTACTCCCACTACAATTACACTTTCATGTCGTCTTTATAAGACATAAGTTTAGGTCGAGGAGGCCAGAACCACAATCCCCTGACCCCACACTTAAATGACAATATCAATAAATATTTGGTAGTAAGTACGCCAACAATCAAGATGTGGGACTTGGTATTTCGATTCTATGAAATGTTTTGTTGATCAGGGAAATGTAGCTAGCTCATAATTAAAATTGAATACTATATTTGAGTGTATATATACACACAGATTTTCAAAATTGTCTTGCAGGAGAGAAATCACAAATATCTTACATCTGCTAAGTGACACTAGTTTATCTGATAATCTTAACATTTAATAACTTCAAAGATTCTGTTTTCTTATCAAAATATTACTTTGTTACGTGTCTTCGATTTTATACAATAGAAAATGAAAGCGAAACATCCGAGAAAAGAATAGCTCATGATGTCTAATCATCGTTTATATTCTCTATACATGTAAAACAATTTTTAAAATGACAATGATAGCTTAATTACTTATAAAAAGTCATGGCAGACTTTCATGTTTTACTTTTTGCTTTTTATTTGCACGTTGGTCATTTGAGACTTTTTTATGCTAACAAATACCTTTTAAAAAAAATGATCTCCATTATTTTTTGGCAATTTACAAGGGCCTATTTATTTTAAATTGTGGTGGATGTCATGTATAAGGCAGGGTATTAATATTAAGGAAATTGATTTGTCTTACAGATTTTATGCAAGCTGTAAAATTAGTATTTAAACATGAATTGGCCACAAGACATAGCATTACGTCTAGTCCTGGTAACTCACCAGGCTATTTAAATCAGGTAGGTCAAAGTTAGGGTTACCAGATTAGTCACAGAAGAAACCGGGACATATATTTTCCTGCGAAGACCAAAGGATAACTCGGCACGGAGCGCCACATGGGGGCGAATCATTGAGCGCCGAAGGCGTGAACTAACTAGGGGGGTTTGGGGGCATGCCCCCCCACGATTTTTTTTCATTTCTAGAAGCCGGGAGATGCGTTTTCAGCCATTTTTGTGACGGTAGTTACACTAAAAATATATGTTGTTGAATGGGCATTGACGGGCGTTATTTCGATTGTCACGTAGAATTTTTGCTGATGACCGTAACACATACGGTGTCTATTGAACAGGGCCGGTTCATTAGCGGGGACTATAACAGAGAAACCAATAAAATTATACCCAAGATCATACGTCAATTTCTATATTTAGGCACATTCGGAACACCTCGGTTAATCTACGAACGCCGATGTATGCCGAATGTATGTGTACTGACTACTAAACTATATTTAGATCAGAAGTGGTGTTTCTTTCGTGTTGAAGTAAGAGTGTTTGCAGCAAACGCTACTTTTTTACATTAATAATCAATAGTTATTAAATGCTATGTGTTATTATTTTCAATTGAAAAATACCTGATTTGAAAACCGGGACATTTAGGCACGTGAGAAGCCTCGGGACGGGACGACAAAAGGGACCACCAAAACCGGGACTGTCCCGGTAAAACCGGGACGTATGGTAACCCTAGTCAAAGTTCAAGGTCATGTGAGGATAGAAAACTTTAGGCCAAATGAAAAAATATATTCTAGTTTTTAAATACTTCAATGTCATTTAAAAAGATACACAAAACCTGTTTTATTGAAAAAAGATAAATAATAAAACAGTCCCTTAGTGCAGCCCATGAACTGAACACATTGATGAAGATTTTAAAAGTAAAGATGCCACTGTCCTGGCCAAATTCTCTTACCATAGAAATTTAATTTAACCGCATATGTCCAACATGATCATGGGCTGGGGGAGGTGGTCCAGTGGTTTAAAGGTCAAGTGACATGTTTTTGATTCCCTGCTTGTACGTCCATCACTGCAATGAAATGAAATGGGTTTAACGTCCTACTCTTCTGTTCCTACCAGACTAATAAAGACAGGCATACTAGGGTATCCTATGACTATGAGGGAAATTTAGCCCGGGCAGGGGCACTATGGCCTACACTTATATCAAATTCCAACTGCCAATGTATCTTTTATGTTCTTGCCAATGTATACACAGGACCTTGGTTTTTCTTATGATCCGATTGACCAGACAACTGCCTTGTCAGGCCGTCTGCTCCGCACCACTGACAAGGGGAAACCATGTTGGAAAATCCTGATGAACTTTCTTGGCGAATGCAGGGATCGAACACCCGACCTCCGTGCTCGCGAGCCAGCACCTTACCCACTTAGCCACCATGGCTTTTTATCACTACAACCTCCTTGCCCCAATTACATTCTTCAAAAAATGTCATCGAAATTCAATGGGGTCAAAAAGATCTCAGCAGATAATGTAAATGAAATTGGATTTGACTTCCTATTTTTTTTAACCAACTGGGCAACTGAAGACAGGATTATCTAATTGTCGTACAAAAAAGCACACAAAATTTTAGCCATATTACAGCCATATTTCTGGTTAAGATTTGAAAGTTAGACAAATATTCTGATGTACAGTCGCATAATTAATTATTATTTAAATTAATGAAAGCATTCTTACTAATTACTGTATGTTCATATTTGCTCTCTCGAAGGGAAGTAATTCCATTGTAGGCTCAATTATCAAGCATGTAAATTCTTATCAAACAGATTATGAATCGATTATGAAATAAATGCAGAAACTTGATATGTGATGTATGCGAAAGGTCATTTAGCGCAATGATACTGTGAAAATATTAAACACTTATCAAATATTTGCCTCACAAATAGAATTTTTTGGAGGGATTGTCTGCAAACCAAAATATTTGTTAAAATTACTCCAAAATCAATTACAAATTATTTGGTTGAAATCTGATAATTGCTCCATAATGAATTCGTTTAAAATCTGATAATTACTCCTTAATGAAAATATATTTTCTCTCTTTTTTTCAGGAGGATAAACCAAATGTGAGAGAAGATTTACAGTCAGTTTGTCAAGAAAGAGATGATTTAAAACATGAAGTACAAAGATTAGAGGTAATATCTCTTGTTAAATGTCTCTATTCTGCATCACTAACTGTAAATTCAGTCTGATCCACTTTCAAGGCTTACACCCCATACTCACTGAACCACAGTAGCTCATGCAAAATAACCAGCTAATGTCGCTTCTTATCTAAACTGGAGCTGAGAACAACTGGTCTTTTGGCAACTTGCAGAAACTGGTTTAAAGATACATTATTTGAGATTTTTATAACAGCTCAAAATAGATGATGAAAGAGGAATAAATTGAAAATTTCAGTTAAATTACTTTATTCTGAACATTATTATCACCACTATAATTTTTGACAAGAAATAGTTGTTAATTCCATATACACCTTTTCTGAATGTGGTCGATGGTTTGGTTGAAAGGTGTTAACTCCACCTACATACCGTTAGCCTAATCGGTTTGCTCAGGGAAATAAAAATATTTTTATTGATATTATTAAGACAGAAGACCTGTCCGTCTGTTATAGTCATCACACGGTCGCCAGGAATTGTATAATTTGTCATTATCTGTGTTTAGTTTATAGCACTTAATTAGTTTAGATGGCATATTTTATGGCCTCGTACACTCTATCATTTAACCCCGATCTAAAATTTCTGGGAGTATGACGTCAATGTAATGGTCAATCTCCAC
The DNA here is from genome assembly GCA_963678685.1 of Patella ulyssiponensis. Classification (NCBI taxonomy): domain Eukaryota; kingdom Metazoa; phylum Mollusca; class Gastropoda; family Patellidae; genus Patella; species Patella ulyssiponensis. The sequence continues at coordinate 31,058,841 of OY783225.1, read as the reverse complement.
TCACGACGCCATTTAAAATTTAATCAATCAATGAAATCCTGTTTAAATCCAAGCCCGATCCAAGCCATCCGTGGGTCTACAGAGTTGATTTTGTGCTTGTTGCGTAAATAAAGATCTAATTTATAATTTATATGACATCAGAAGCCTAAATAAAGACTTGCAATAATCAGATTTAGCTCTTGCATAATGTATGTTTAAATATTGTTATTATATGGTCTTATTGCCAGTATTTAATGTTTTTATTACTGGTATATGGCCTTATTGTCAGTTTTGGAATGTTTTGATTATATGGCCTTATTGTCAGTGTTGGAATGTGCTGATTATATATTATGGCCTTATTATCAGTGTTGGAATGTTTTGATTATAAGGCCTTATTGTTAATATTTGAATGTTTTGATTATATAGCCTTATTGTCAGTATTTGAATGTTTTAAATTTTAGAATGTGATTAAAGATAGAGAGATGAAATATGAAAAAGAATTATTAAAGATGAGAAAGGTAAGTCTAGTATATCTATCATCCCATAAAAATTGTGTTCTGTTAATCTACCAGCGCAGTCAGTTCAATACCCAACGATTCAATCTGTATATTAGAGAGAGGTTAAACATGATCATTATTTATAGGAAATATAATCATTATTTACCATCTATTATTTGTATATATTGGTTTGTAGGAAATGTATATTATGTGTATATTTCAGGTTGCTAGGAAATACAAGTAACAATAGAATAGGTTGTAATCACTTGTTTATTTCTATGTTTGTAGGAAACACAAGGAGCCATAGAAGAGAATCGATCATTAAAAACACGAGTTCATTTAGCAGAACAAGCTCAAGGTGAGGCACAGACGTTAGAACATGATTACGAAGAAGCTGTTGCGTTTCTAGAAAATGAAATAAGAGATTTACGTCTTCAGCTGAAAAAGGTATTGTTTGAAATAATTTTACACACTCAGTGCCACTATGTTAATTGTCCCCCGACTTTCGAAGAAAGTTGGCGGACTATTAAAATGGGTTCGTCCGTCTGTCTGTCTGTCTGTCTGTCCATCTGTCTGTCCGTCTGTCTGTCCGTCTGTCCGTCACACTTTTTGGGACACAATAACTCTCTTCCTAATTGAGCTAGAATGTTCAAACTTGGTGTATGTGTTTATTAGGTCAATGCCTTGATGGAGTTCGAAGATGAGCATTTTCCGCTTAGGGTAAGCAGAGATAAGCTATTTGATTGGTTGATGCTTTGGGACACGATAACTTCAGTTCTAATTAAGTGAGAGTGATGAAACTTGGTGTATAGTTTCATTACAGTAATACCTTGACTAAGTTCGATAATGAGCATTTTCTGCTCAGGGTAAGCAGAGTGATACGCAATTTGATTGGTCGAGACTTTGGAACACAATAACTCTCCTTCTAATTGAGTTAAAATGTTCAAACTTGGTGTATATGCTTATTAGGTCAATGCCTTGATGGAGTTCGAAGATGAGCATTTTCGGCTTAGGGTAAGCAGAGATAAGCAATTTGATTGGTTGATGCTTTGGGACACGATAACTTTAGTTCTAATTAAGTGAGAGTGATGAAACTTGGTGTATAGTTTCATTACAGTAATACCTTGACTAAGTTCGATAAGGAGCATTTTCTGCTCAGGGTAAGCAGAGCGATAATCAATTTGATTGGTCGAGACTTTGGAACACAATAACTCTCCTTCTAATTGAGTTAAAATGTTCAAACTTGGTGTATATGGTTATTAGGTCAATGCCTTGATGGAGTTCGAAGATGAGCATTTTCTGCTTAGGGTAAACAGAGATAAGCAATTTGATTGGTTGATGCTTTGAGGCACGATAACTTTAGTTCTAATTAAGTGAGAGTGATGAAACTTGGGTATAGTTTCATTACAGTAATGCCTTGACTAAGATCGATAATGAGCATTTTCTGCTCAGGGTAAGCAGAGCGATAAGCAATTTGATTTGCAGAGACTTTGGAACACAATAACTCTCCTTCGAATTGAGTTAAAATGTTCAAAATTGGTGTGTTTGCTTATTAGGTCAATGCCTTGATGGAGTTCGAAGATGAGCATTTTCTGCTTAGGGTAGGCAGAGATAAGCAATTTGATTGGTTGATACTTTTGGACAAGATAATTTAGGTTTACCTTGATTGATGATTTTTATGCCAATACAATGACTGCATTCTCATTCAGTAATGGATTCGACAGTAACAGTGTATAGAAATGATTGACTTGGACACGAGGGCCCTTTCCCTTGGCCAGAGGGGCCCTTTTGTCAAGCATGGGAGCCCTTTTGTCAAGCGTGGGGGCCCTTTTGTCTGCCTTTAGGGTCCCCCTAACTAGGGTACATTTTCATTTTTCTCGTCGGTTTTAGCATTTTTCTTTATAAAACACTTTTGGATGACACTTCGTGTACAGTTTGATTGCTCGATACGTTTGAAAAAAATAAATGTGCGATTAATTAATATGTGTCATCTATTTATTTTGGAATTTCGGCAGGGGACATCAGCCTCACTGTTGGCTTGTTATACATGCATTTAGGGAGAGAGAGAGAGAGTTCACTGACCGAAAATAGGTCATTTTGGGACTAACATGTGGTTCAATTTTATTTCAATAATAAGCTAGCGTGTAGGGTTCTTTAGCAATGGGAAGAAACTGGAGAAACAGGCGACCCTACTCCTTGTAATGTACAACCAGGGAACCGAAACCATGCCAGTTGACTGAATGACAGACCTTATGATACAACACGCACGTGCTAACCGATGCGCTAATTCAGATACTCAAACACTCTTAAATTGATTTGGTCCTTATTCAATAGCATGATATAAAATAGTTTATTTCTTTGACATCAGCAGGAATAAAAATATCAATTATTTATTTATCCGGTTGTTTTCTTGGTAAATATTGATCTGATTATAAATCGAGATATGACTTGTATCGTAGCACCTGAATCGCAACACATATCGGATTGTGACTGCAGTGACAAAACCCAGCAATCGTTAACGTCCAACTGCTCTGCTTTGACTCAGCTAATAAATGCCATCTAGTGTTCTATGAGGGAAAATTTTGCCTGCACAGCGGTACTATGGCCTAGTCGTACATCAAATTCATTTTTTCTTATGAAAAAAAACCCCTAACCTGGAAGAATAACCCGTTACAGATTTAAAGAAAACACTTTAAGAAGAATAACCTCAAATTTTCCTGTATATATCCAGTTATTCTGGGCATATAATATACCCCAAAGACCAAAGAAATTTACAGTTATATGATTATAAATTATTATAATTATAGGAAAGTGGAACGGTGGAAAGTAATAAACATGTCGCAAGCTTAGCTTGTCAGTTGAAGAAATCAGAAGCAAGACAGAAAATGTACCAAGCTGCTACGGAAAAACTTGTAGCTTATGTAGAGGTAAGACATTTAGGGTGTTCCATAAAAGCTTGTAGCTTATATATGTAGAGGTAAGATATAGGATGTACCATAAAAACTTGTAGCTTATGTAGAGGTAAGAAAGGTGTACCTTAAAGAAGAATTTGAATACTTATATTTCTGTGAGTGTAATGATACATGATGTGTAAAAGTTAACATTAGTTTTAATTACATTATATATTTAAAATGTCCATTTATTAACATTATAAGGATATGAAAAATTATTTTGATCAGGGCGAAAGTAATTTAGAAGTTGTTTTCTTGGGCTTATAGTTTCCAATGTTTATTGTTTGGAATTTTAAGAATATCATTCATGAGAGTAGGGTGGCTTCTTATTTATAAAAAACCTGTAGAACTAACCGTAAAATGGATTTTTGTCTTAAATGAAATGAACTAGGGTTAGACATCCTATTTTTCTATTCCGACTGGGATAATGAAGAAGGGCATATGCCATACAGTGTGCTATGAGTAAAATTTTGCCCGAGCAGTGGCACTGTGGCCTACTATTATTATATTGAATTCCAACTACCAAGGGAGTTTTACATACACGGCAATGACTCAACAACTGTCCTTATCAGGCCCTCCATCCTGCAGGCTAGCCAGACAGCGTTTTACCCTCTTTATATTTTGTCTGAATGAACAATATTTATGTTTTGTAGCATGTTCAAGAAGTATTAACACAGCCAACAGAAAACTCCAGGTAATTCATTTAAACTACAATAAATTTCTCTCTTATCTTTGTAAAATTAACCTACACACACCAAGAATTATTATTTGTTATCTTAAGACCCGCACACACCAAGAATTAATCAAGTACATGTGCCTTTTCCGGATTTGTAAGTTATGCTTCAGCTTTTTTGGGGGAAAAACATGAAGCATGTAAACATAGCGTAAATTTGTGACAGTAATATTCTGGTTTTACTACAGAAATAATGAAAGTGAAGAAAAGAAGAAAATGAGAAGAGAGAAGAAGAAAGAGAGTGTTGTTAAATTATTATCTGATGGTCAGAATGTTATAAAACTTGTGAAATCATTAACAGAATCTGCACGTACGTATTCTTTCATTTAATACATATATACATGAAATATTTGTACCAAGGCCTTTTAAATGTAGGTGAGTTGGGTGGTCAAATGGTTTAATGTGTGCGTCTTACATCATAAGGTCTGTCATTGATATCGTGGCTTAGTTTCGATTCCCAGCTACATCTGCTAAAAAAATTCTTGGTAGTGATTGAGGAATCCAATGAAATCTGAATGAGTAAGATGCTGGTTCACTAACCTTAGTAACCTGGAGGTGCGGGTTTGATCCCGGTGTTGGTCATGAAAGCTCATCAGGGTTTCCTTTGTCAGGGCTTCTCTAGTTGTTCGGATGGTTATGAATAACCAAGGACCCATGTACACATTGGTGTGCATGTTAAAGATCCCTTGGCAATTGGAATTCATTATACGAGTAGGCTGTATGTTGTCCGGACAATGTTTCCCTCATAGGAAACTGTATGGCATATGCCCCTCTTCATTAACCCTGTCAAAGCAGAGAAGTATTCTAGTAATATTATATTTGAATTTCTGTTATTTTTTGTTCAACAGCATTACCATTTGGTTGGGAAGACGCGTTTTCAGAAGATGGCACACGTTATTTTATCAAGTAAGCGTCTTTATTATATTACATTTTTCAGTCATGCACCAAAACATGTTCAGATACAAGTCTCTCATCTCATTACGAATATAATCAATCAAAAAGGGGAGGAGATGGGTGAATGGTTTGATACATAATGCCTTAGATCATAAGGTCTGTCATTGAGTCAAGTGGCGTGGTTTTAATTCCCTGCTTGTTTCGACTAGGCAGAGGTTCATCTGTCCACAACCTTGTTGGTTCACCAGGTCCTCCAGTTTACTTCCACCGCTAATGACTCCTACACACAATGAATTGTTAAAATAAAATTGAACCATATGTTAGTCTTAACAAAGGACAAAGTTTGTGTAGAGTGGAAGTAAAACCCTGTTTCTTTCTGTCTCCCATATAAGGTTTGACGAGATAATGATTGAAACTTTCATCTTTTTTATCTTTTTTTTTCAGTCATGTTACACAGACGACATCTTGGACTCATCCAGCTTCTGGTGTTGCATATCGTACAGACAATAAAAATAAACCCAGTACATCTCAAGCAAAACACTAGCCATAATACACTCCAGCTAAAACTATGAACAAAGAATCAACAAATCTTCAAGAACTGGTCAATTGATATGCTCTAAAAACACCAAGATCATTCAACAAGGACCAACTGACTGTCAAGATGGTTCTGACAGGACCAACAAAGGTTCAACAACTGGTCCGTGATCAAAATAAACTGAGATCCTTCTAGAAGGACTAACCAACTTTGAAGCATCACTTAATAAAAGAAAATCACCTAGCAACAAATGTGACAAGGCATTTTCGTTTATGGCCAAACCAAATTGTATTTTGTTCTTTAGAAGCATCTTGAGTATTACCACTGGATTATTCTTGAAGAATCTTTTTCTTTTTCGCCCAAGGATTCAATCTTGCCTCCAATTTACCACCAATTTACTGTTCTTTACTAAGGAATTTATTGGTTCATAAATGACTTTTATGTGTTTTTATCAGAGATGTGTTCTCATTGACTTTACCAGAAGCAAATGATAAGTTCCAATCAAAGTTTTCCCAACACACTGACATATTAAAATTATTGATCAATAATTATACAGAAGAAAGACAAATCTGTGCAGGAAATATTGATAGACACCATCGTGCCTGACATAGCCAGACTTGTGTAAGCAGATGTAAATATATTGTTGTCCATTTCTAGCAAGGAATTATTGTGTTTATAAAGACTTAAGAGTATTTATCCTGTCCCTTCAGATCCAGATCCTATTTATGACCTGATGTATAGTGTAACTGCCGGTGCAGTAATAAGCAAATAACTTCATATTTATGTAAAACTGCTGTCTTGACATACCTACAGTGATATACGCTGGATTGTTTCCTAGTTAACTTCTGATACCTTTATTAGAAATGCCTCCTGGGAGAAGTTGAACCAATATTTATATTAGTTCACCTTGTAAGAGGGTCATGTCTCAAATCCAGTTTCTGTGGATAAATATAGTTCAAAAGAAATGTTGCCAAAACAATTACTATGTCTCACATATACTGTTAGTTAATAGATGCTGATATTATTTATTTATTGGTTATTTGATATATGAATTCTAGGTTGAAGTGACGGAGGGAAATGAGATTTTACTTCCATTCCGCACCAGCTAGTAAACAGAATCATATGATATTATTTATTAATTGTGTTTCCGAGAACTGTACATATTGCTGTTTATTATCCACTTTCACGTATATTACTATAGAAATTTTCTCACATTAACTATTTTAATCGAAAAATAAAGTTGAAATGAAATGTGGTGTAACGTCCCACATTTCTCCTCCAACTAGACTTATAAACAACGGAATATGTAAGGTATACTTGTAGTTATTTGAAACTGATAGAAAAAAGAATGACTTTATTTGTTTTGTTTATTATTTATTACTTTTTAGTGTGATCTGTGATTAACAGTAAAATATATGTTATATATAATTTAGTTTTCAATTTTGACATAATTTTTTTAATTAATGAATACTTCTAGTTATAAGTGCTTCATGTTATGCTAATTTGGAATAAAATAGATTTGTATATGATTTTATATTGGTAATTTTCCTACAAATTGTTATAAAGTTTCGAATTAATGAATACTAGTGCTTCCTGTTTGGAAGTAAAGAGCTTTAATACAACATGATATTATTTTAAGTTTTAAATTTTTCTACAACCTCAGAAAATATATGACTGTCCAATGTACCCCCCCCCCCACCTACTTGCCTACCAAACCCTACATACTGGTTTTCTGTCCAATTCCAAAGACATTAATTGTGTATATTTATATCTCAAAGTGTACAAATATGATGTCTTTGTAATGTAAATTAATTTGCCTTCTAACAGGAGTATTGCATATATATCTTTAGTATTAAGTTTTTATTTACATAGAATGATGAGTATTTATATTGCAATATCACTGGATATCTATATACAATTTAATGACTGGATATCTATATACAATGTAGTAATGTATCACTGGATATTTATATAGTAATATCCTTAGGCATTTATATAGTAATATTACTGGATATTTATAAAGTAATATTACTGGATATTTATAAAGTAATATTACTGGATATTTATATTGTAATATTACTGAATATTTATATAATTGTAGTAATATTACTGGATATTTATAAAGTAATATATATGCTTGGGCATTTTTATACAATGTAGAAATATCGCTGGATATTAAATTTATTTAATGATATAACTGAATATTTATAGACTGCAGACATTTCGCAAGGTTATAAATAAATGAATTATTACCACAGAATTTAGTCTTGACCAGTTTATATCTACAGATCTATTATTCTGTATAGTGGTAACTCTCGTCCATTTCATTTATATTTTATTAGTTTTTATATTCTATTTTTATTTAACGTGAATGCATTTTGTTGTCATTTGTGTTCATAGTTGTTACGTCCAAATCTCCTTTGAACACTATGTGAGTCTTAGACAATCAAAGCATTGTTGTACCTACAATCAATTATAAGGTCCATGGTCAAAGCGTGGTTGAGATTGTTCAATATGTCATAAATAAGGAACACCACAACTTAAATTCAAAGTGTTTCACTTGCAAATGATGGGATATATACTGATGAAATCTTGTGAAGACATTTACAGGACATGGTAAATGTTTATATAATAACACAGTACATATTATATACATGTATACTTCGTTGTAGAAAGGTAGATCTTATTAAAAAATACAGTATTTGTTTTCTATAGAACTCTTGTGTTTATCATAGGGTAAATGGTGTCTGTAGTATATCTTTGCGCTGACACAATTTGCTCCTGGTGGGTGTATACAGAGACCTGACTTGCTACCATGTTTTGGTGGTTTATGTTAATATTAGATTTGTAAATAGGGTAGTAGAATTATTATCTGCATATTTTTAATTAAGGAGATCTTATCTGTCAGTCACTTTACATGCAACAAAGTTATAATTTCAAAGAACTGAACCTTAAAACACAATAAATACAGGTAAATTTATACTTTATATGTGTAAATATGGTGTAAAAAATATTTAGAAAATGAGATGATGGTAAAAAAAGTGCCATTTTCTTAAGTTAGCTGGTAAAATTGTTTAATGAAATGAAATGAAATGGGGTTTAACGTCCTACTGTTCTGCTCGAACTGGGCTAATTGTGAAGTAAAGTCATGTCTTGCAGGTTGTTTATTTACTACAAGGAAGAATATTTATATTGTTATTTATCAAATCAGTAGATTGTTGTATTGATTTAGGACATTTATGAAAACTTCAGTACATGTATTAGTACATGAGAGGGAATAGTTAAAAGTATTAGTTGAGGACAGGGAATATACAAATACTTGATAGTCAAACATATAAGTTGAGGACAAGAAATACATGTATGCATAAACTTGAAAGTTATAAATAGTATTAGTTGAGAACAGGGAATATACAATAATTTTATAAAGTCATTAGTATTAGTTGAGGGTTGGGAATATTTTAAAAACTTGAAGACAGCTGTAAGTATTAGTACAGGTCCTGATTTTTTAATATTTTTTTTAGATAAGCTGAAAGGTTACTAGGATTTTAGTTCTTAGTCAATGAAAATGCTGAATTCTTGAAATATTTAAAGTTTAAAGTATTAAAATTTGTGTATAAGCCTCTTGGACATACAGTGAATATATTTACACTGGTCTACCCAAAGAATGTTTTCCAAAGTTTATCCGTGCAATTTCTAGACTTTACCTATTAAACTGAGGTATTATTATGGTATTATTATATATATTTTATATAATCTTTATATTCATTGACTCCGTTTACACACTGTTAATCAGCTATATGGCATTTCTTGGTAGAACAGGACCGTCAAACAATTAATAGTAATAATAGTAGATTTCACTACTCTAGTTTATCTCTTGTAAGGTTTTCATATTCTTACATATGAAAAGAAATATGGATTATGGTCCTACTGTTCAGCTCCTGCAGGGCAGCTCTGACTGGGATAATTAATACAGGCCAATACCATACATTGTGCTATGAGGGAAATTTTGCCCAGTCAGCGGCGCTACAGCCTACTCTTATATCGAATTCAAACTACCAACTGTCTTGTTAATACTTGTACAAGCAATACAGATACCTATAAGAATATTGAAACGTTGGATGAGATAAAGCCAGAGGTAGTAAATCTATAAAGTTGTCCTAGTATAATTAATGTTATAGGTACAACTATTTCTAATTACTATTTTAGCATAATGTACAAACAAATTGAATTATTGCAATATAGGTTTTCCACAATATTGTATCCAATACGAAATATGGATATTGTTACTATATTTTTAACTTAAATTTAATTGTATTGAACTCACTTCTTTTTTATTTCATCAAAATTTATGTAAACAATGTCATAATAAAGGAGCTTTTTATTGATAATATTAGAAATTTGTAATGTATTAGAGATTCTAATTCCAAGAATTTATTAAAAAGTCCAGATACATAAATATAAATACCGGCTTCCCGGTTTTCCGTCTGGAAATGGAATTCTCCAAATTTTAAAATACTATTGCGAATAACCTGATGATATGGTAATATATTCACAATACGATTTTTGGGTTCCTCCAATGCACTTCCATGCCATGCCTTATATTTAGCACATTTACAGAACAATTGGGTGGATTTTACTCTGGTCTTCATTCCGTTCCACTCCACTTTACCCTGGGATCATCCATGGGGTATTCCAATTATCTGCCCTTGATCGTAGCTTGATTCTACGAAACTATCAAAAACACTTTACAACCAGTCTACCTCATTGCTTACGTTCACAACAATAGCGGCTTTTTCGCTCGAATAGGGAAAGGTTAGCACGAAATTTAATATAAAAGAAGTGGCATGCACACAAAAATATGTCCTTTATAAGTAAAACTACTTTATTTCAATAAGGGATGTTTAGAAATGGGCGAAACCGGAGTATAGGCATAGTTACAGTAGAGTATAATGTACTGATGTATAGATAAATAAACGACAATGACTGTCAATGAAATCTGTCTTCAAAAAACTAATTTCAGACAACAATATCGTGCTGAACTTAACTCATCTCGGTGGGTAGAGTGTTTCGATGTTCAGGATGTAAAAGAACCCTGATACTATGGAGTGGAATTCACGGCATAGTTTTAAATTATTTCAATAATCTTTTAGAAGCACTTAGTAACATTACAGAGCAATAAACTGTACCACTTACATATGGGAAACAACTATCATATGCTTGTTTATTTGGGCGACGTTTCGAAGCGTTTTCACACATCACCAAGCTAATACAATAATACAAACAATATGAGGCAAATATATACAGAATAATTATAACAACAATTCACGAAACAATACATGACAACCAAGGGCGCACAAACATATTTTCCCATCAAATTATCGGCCCAATCGGCACTAGAATATCAAATAAGACCCACCATAAAAATAAAAGGCCAAACTCGACACAACATCAAATAATCGGCCCGCTCAGCTTAATAATATCAAATAGGCCCACCATATCAATAAAACGTGAAACTCGACACAACATCAAATAATCGGCCCGCTCGGCATTAAAATATCAAATAGGCCCACCCTATCAATAAAACGTGAAACTCGACACAACATCAAATAATCGGCCCGCTCGGCATTAAAATATCAAATAGGCCCACCCTATCAATAAAACGTGAAACTCGACACTACATCAAATAATCGGCCAGCTCGGCTTAATTATATCAAATAGGCCCACCATATCAATAAAACGTGAAACTCGACACAACATCAAATAATCGGCCCGCTCGGCATGAAAATATCAATAATACACGAAACCCGACAAAACAGCAAAGGAAAATCTTAAAATTTGTATTTTCAAATTAATGTACAGACAGTGTGATGTAAGATGTTAATTTTCTATTTATATTCTCATATGTACTGGACAAATAGCTATGGTGCGCATCAATCTGTTTCACAGAGAATAACTTACGAATTAACTCTGTAACAGATGAGTGTAAACAACACGTGCGTTGACTGCACACGGCGCCAGTCATTGGCTCAACGGCTCGTGCAATGTTTACTTAACACCTAACTGCTTCGGGTAAAATGATGCATTTTACTCATTTTAATACCCATTTACACTAAATAGGAAATATTTTTTAACTTCAAATACTTCAAACGTCTTTATTTATTTTTCTTTTACCTCAAAAAAATGTTAGAGAATTTAATTTGTCGGAGTAAAAAAGTTAATATGCCGTACTTATTAAGCCTCGTCGATGTCATGCTTATCAGTGATTGTAGCGGCCAAGCGAATATTCACTGCGGGATCAGTTTGGGTGCGCATGAGGTTCCTCGTGAGCACTGAGTAATTTCACACAATACTTGACAAAACGAATTTTTATAGAAACACTAATGGAATATCGCCAATAGTCACCATGACATACATGTAATTATATAAGGCAATGGGTGAATTCTTGGGCAAAAAGAAAGAAAGCTGTTTTTAATCGCTACCAACCGTGGCTGACACCAGGGCATAGATTTTATAGAGAGCTAACTTCTCGCAGTTTCAGTAAATATTGATAGAATTGGAAAGTATATATACGTGTCTAAAAGTCAGGAAATGATACTCGTTTTGTTTGGGGCAATTTATCCCATTAACTGGCGATCTTGTTACGGTCAATTGCACCAGTGAGGTCCTTTTCTAAGGATCACGGACCCAAGAAGGTGATAATCTACAAATTAGCTAGTCAATCATGGATTAGTGAAGCCACTGAGAAGTAGTTGTATGCAATTATGTCGTGAATTCCACTCCATACCCTTGGCAGTAAAATTTAGACCAAGAAGTAACCCCACCCCCGTTCCCCTACACCACCTGTACTAGAAAGGTTGGATACTTTTTTTTAAACAGTATCAGTATTTAACCTTCATTGTGGAATGTTGAAATAAGATACAAGATTCTATCCGGACAGGGTTTTTTTTTTTTGTTGTTTTTTTTAAAGGATGACCTGAAATAACTTAGACGACCTTCACCAAATTAAACTCACCGCGTCTCTTGATTTCGAGTACAAGGTTATATATATGTCAGATTTTGACAGTAACGTAATAATATTTTTCTACACTCGTCACAGCACCTGCAATGTATCGTTGATCACGGGAGCATGGTGACCAAGACGTGCGGAATTTGAAATCGATGGACCTCACCACCCTTAAAAGAATGTTTAAGCTTTACCAGCTTAACTTTGCATCAATTTTTTTGACCCTCTTCTAATTGATATTGTTTTAAAATATTTTTCTCTGTGAAGGAAATTGGCAGAAAACGATAGAGATTGGTTATTTTAAACAAAGTGTAGCTAATAATGTAGCCTACTTTAATTACGTCAATGAAATATGAGAAGCTGGGGTACGAATCTGATATTGTTTTGGTGACGAAGAATTTTCTAGAAATAAATGTATGTTAATTATAGTGATCATGTTACTCCATGGAGTAAACATACTGAAAACAAATGCAGCGTACCGCGACCATAGAAAGTGGGTGTAAAACAGTAGGGCGTTAAACCCCATTTCATTTTATCGACTATCCCTACATATTTTTGAAAACAAAATGATGTTCATATAGACATTCGTCAAACCATGTTCCCGTACAGTTTTTAGCAATTCCGCAATTTTAGGATATTCAGAAAAACCGGTGTTTTGAGCTTGTGTGGCGCTTGCGACGCTGACAAACCATGCGCTTATCCGTTCGGATGGGTTAAAAAAAACCGAGTACCATCGGAATACACAATGGCGTTCACTTAAGCGAATATTAATTTGAGTTTATCGTCCTACATTTCTTCACGGACTGGGCGTGTGAAGATGGGTTCACTTCATTCAACGAACCCTTGGTTAAATCGAGGAAGAGATAGAGAAAAATCTCAGCACGCTAGGCTTTCCCCTTGTTAGTGGTGCTAGAAGGAACGTCTGACACGGAACGGCGTCTAGTAGTTGGGATTGAGTTAATTTGCTCGGATAGCGGCGATGCTCAAGGGTTCTTTTTTGATGAACGCCAACGTGTACCGGGGCATTTGTTTATCATCACATTCGAGCGTCTAGACGTTGTTCTCTAACAGGTCTCACAACCCTGCACCCCAGGAAGGACGGTTCGTCACAACGTCAAGTAATGGAGACAGGTGGACGTTATGTTTAACATGATTTGCTCCAGAGATAATGTATAATAATAATAAGTCCATTTATATTACGCTAATTCCACATAAGGTGGTGCTCATTTCCCAAATAAGTATGTTTTCAGTCTGGATTTAAAGGAGTCTAATGATGGACTGGATCGAAGATTTTCAGGTAGCGAGTTCCACAAATTGGCTGCAACACCAAAATTGAGCAAGCCCCGAAGGAGCTGAGTTAATATTTTGGAACAAAAAGGTTGTTCTCAGTTGATTCCTCTTGCAGAACAGGCTTACGTGTGATATCCTATTATCTACGTGAATTAGCGACATGGATATCTATTAATCTGTAGTCATGCATCTTTGTGAATTATTCTGTCATTATAATGACAGAATAATTCACAAAGATGCATGACTACAGATTAATAGATAGTGTAGATAATCTATTTATAAATAACCTGTATTATATCCAGATTTTATAGCAATTTAATTACCCCCACATATCCGATATGATTTAACCAATTTAAAGGTGCATTTTATAAGAGTTAAATCTGCCAATTACAACTTATTAATTTGGCTTCAAGATGAGCATGACAAGCAAATAATCAACTCCCTAGGTTATGAAATAACCCCGATTGTAAGTAGTTTAGAACGCGTCATCCATATAATAAATTAATTTTAAAATGGAAAAGCAAGTCTTAAGTCTCGAATAATAAGTACCGTTGTTGCGATAATAAACATTCAATGTTATTTAGTTTCAAAACTCGAAACAGTAATTTGAATGAATTTTTCAAAATTATTCATTATTCATGATCTATTTTTGAACTATTATATTATATCGAGAACTGGCAACTCTTTATTTACATAACGTATCTTTAAACGCCTATATCTTTAAGGGGTATTATAGAGTCAACCCAGATAAAGGTTTGTGAATTTCACAGTGGAGTACCCACAGACATCATTATCTGGGTCAGTTTTGACAGCATTTCCGGAACATTTTTCCAAAAAACACAGACTTTCATTTGGATATAGTTGTCCGAGCAAACTTTCCCGCATAGCACACTGTATCAGTTTATGTCCGTCTTCATGTGAGAGAGAGAGAGAGAGAGAGAGAGAGAGAGAGAGAATGGGGTTTAACGTCCACTCGACACAAACCAGGTCACTAACACATGGTTCAATTTTATTTCACTAATTCGCTTGCGCGTAGGGGTCTTTAGCAGTGGGAGGAAACCGGAGTGCCCGGAGGAAACCCACGAGGTTGAGAAGGCGCCCCTATCTCCATGCCACATACGCTCACACCAGGGATCGAAACCACAGCCGCAAGCCAGAGGTGACCGGTCAGCTAGAGGTCGAAGCGCGGCACTCTTTTTTTTTTTTTTTCTTTTAAATATATTTATTCAGATATTTAAATATATACAGATATGTCATACATGAATAAACAAAAATATACTAAACATATTTATACAGATACATATGAAAGAGTTATTAAGTAAGGTTTAAAAACATATTTTCGAAGATTTTGTAGCTTTACATAGTACAAATATTTACAGAGTATACATTAAAAGTAATTAAAGGGGTAATTTACAAAGTAAAAGTCGAGGGTATATACAAACTCTTTCAAAAATCTAATTGAATATCTCCATTATCTTCATAAACTATAAGGAATGATGGTTTGACGAATTTATCAATAAACGTATTTTTATTCTTAAAATATTTACTAATATGATAAAGGTTATCTTTCAATATATGTTTAAATAACAAAATAATATTTAATCTCGAGTTTAAATGGTCTAACATAAACATTCGGCGTTTATAAATCGCTTGTCTAGCTGCAGATAAAACAACATCGCTCAGTTCTACTTGTCCGGCCACAATAGTAGACTGAATTCCGAACAGTAAACCGGACTTAAAATCATCATCATTAATTTTATACTTTAAAATATCATTAATAACCTCCTTTAGTAAGGCAATTAAATTGGAAAGATAACTGCAGCCTATAAACATATGGGCAATATCTTCTATATATATTTTACATACAGGACATAGATTATTATCAACAATATTCACTTTGTATAATTTTTCCTTAGTCCAAACAATATTGTGAGCAATTTTAAAATCTAAATCAATATTTTTCGGGTTCTTATAATTCTTAAAAACACTTTTCCACACAACTGGCCAATTAACATTAATATTATTTTCCTTCCAATAACAATAGGATGTTTGGTCAGAAACATAATTCTTAAGTAATAATTTGTAACAAAATTTAGAAGTAAGTTCATTTGATTTGACAGATGCATCATTTAATATAAAAACAATTTCATCACTAGTACTACTAGTACTACAAGTGCTATCGTAACATTGGTTTTCAATAATATTCTTCCATGGTTCGGGTATTGATGATTTAATTAACTCGTAGTTCTTTAAAATCTTGTCAATGTCATAAATGTCAGTATCGTCGTTAATAATATCATTTGTAGAATAAAACGGGATAAAACCCGGTTTAACGTAATAAACAATATCGTAAATATATTTAATACTGGGTGACTGGACTAATTTAAAATCTAACATTCTTCCGTTATGCCTAATAAGGCTATTATTGAATATGGGTTGAATAGACACATCTTTAATATTTGTGGGTTCAGGCCTCGTATGTTTATTTAAGTCATCCCAAGCATGTAGAATATATTTATAAAATTCGGGTAAATTTGATAATATATTCTTATCTAGATACAGTTTTAAAATATTCATACAATTCTTAAAACAAGTGCCTTTAGAAAGATAATAAGTCATAATACTTTTCCATACATGATTGTAGTTAATATCACAAAATTTAGTGATCCATTTTAAGCAAAGAGATTGACATTTTAATTTAATATTGGGTAAATTTAATCCACCGTCTGGTTTTGTTTTTACAAGAGTTGTGTGTTTAACACGGGGCGGCTTGCCTCGCCACAGAAACTTATTGACGAGCGATGTTATTTCACGCTCTACAGCGTCAGGTAACGGAGTAACACTTGCTGTATACCACAGTTTTGATAGAAGGAGGGATTGTATCACAGTCACTTTACCTGCAAGGGTAATACGTCGCCTGCTCGTAGGCCTAGAAGTTGTTTGATTTTACTAATGACCACTAGCCCCCCCCCCCCGTCTTCATGTACTCGGATTGTATTGAGTTGTAAAACTTGAGAAGGATCTATAATAGGTGAGCCACCCGTAAGATAACTTTTGTGGGGGTCAAATGTTCCTAAATACACTCCTAAAACGGTTGCGTGAATGCTGCACGAAAATAAAATTATGCAGCATTGTCGAATGTTTCTCCGAAGGTACACCTACGTATAAAAATGAAATATGATCAAAGTGCTTTAATTAAATTTGATTCATGCGCAATAAAATGTCTTAGAAAGAAAACATAATATGATACTTATACGTAATTAAAATATCCGTAGCCGATATACGCGTTAGTCGGGGATAGAAAGGCGGGTCGAGTGCACTTCAAACCCCGAAAGTGTTCGCGGTAATACGATTTTTCAGTTAACAAATCACCGCGTTTTATGCTGCAATCATTAGAGACTTTTCGGACAAAATCATATTCGGTCAAAATTTTTACTACGATCTACTCTTCCCTCCACCCGCAAACCCCCCTTGCTTGCATACACACGTCCTATAGGTCATTGTTTATTGCGTACCTGCTATGCTTCACCGACTTCAGTCAAAATCGTCTGATTTTCGGGGACAAGGTTTGTGCAGATGTAAATTTAATAGTACAGTTATACTTAATATGTTTCATTTGACAGTTATGTCATTGCAGATAAGTAGAACAGAAAAAATATTTTATTTTTTATACAGTTATTGGGTCATGATACAGTCAGACCTACGTGCAAATTAATAAATTTATGGAAAACAAACATCGCCAATAATTCACAGTTATTTCTTCTTGATGAAATGAAGCCCACGGTTAAATTCATGAATTATATGAATACAAACATCGCCGATTATTGGAAATAATAATGTTCATAGTGGTATAGTTCCATTCTACTTCACTAACCCCTGGTACCTTTCACATAGTGAAATTATGCGCCATATTGTGCTATTTTTGTCGACCAATTGCAATCTTATGTGCGAAGAAATGTAACTCACATGTTATAGCGAATCAGCGTTAGAAACTTTGTCAAGATCTTGTTCGGCATTGTTTTGTGTGCATGTTACTTCGTTGGCATCAAATTTCTTGCAGCCCTTCTCATTATCGAGCGAACAAACTGCTTTATTGCTTTGAACGTAAACAATGATGCTAAGACTGGTACGTAAACTGTTCTTTGATTGGTTTGTAAAATCAGTCTACGATCAAGGGCAGGTCATTTAAATTCATCAAAAAACCGTGAATGCAGCCAGGGCTTAGTGGGGTAAAACGGAACTATGTCACTGGGGATACCGAGGATGAGTACAAACCTAGGATATATAATAAACCCAGTATGTATTATATCTCGGCCCGAATATGTTTAGCGTGAACGTATGATTTGGACAAGTGTACGGAATAAAAGATACAAACCGATGTCTATTGGATTAAAAGATGAATAATCGAAATTTTATTATACAATGGGTGTATATTAAAGACACTGTAATCACTCGATGTTACCAATTCGAATGCGTGATGTGGTACATGTATATAATATATATTTATTATACGTTTAGACTTCTGATATGTCTCTTTAAACAATGTGTAAAATTGGTACATAATATAATATAAGAGTTAATATTCCGATAAACGGCTGACATGTCCCTTTAAGCAGTGCGTAATGTGGTATATAATATAATTTATAGTTATATTCTTCTGATCATCTGTTGACATGTTCTTTTAAACAATGTGTAATGTGGTACATAATATTATGTATAGTTACATTCTGATAAACTGCTGACATAGAAATACGTTGTGATAACCAATTAACTTATGTTGTTTCTACGAACTGAATCCCATATCATAATGGAATTTAATGAATTTATAATAATATAAAAAGGTATAATGTCAACATAACATTTTGGTCATTTTGAGACTAACATGTGGTGATTTGTAAGATTTCGATTATTGTGTGCTACGTAAAAAGAAAGGGGGGAAGGTCTGATGGCAACGATTCCGTCTACGTTTCATTGAATTCCAGCTGCCTTGGAATCGTTTTGTGCATTATAAAAACCCAAACGGCTAGAAACACCGAATGACCTGCTTACTTTACATCGAATTTCAACTGCTAAAGGATCTTAAACATACACTATGAAATTTTTAACATGTGTGGGTTTCCATTCCATCCGAATAACAATAACACTTTCCATATCATCCGGCGTCACCTCTGCAAGTCTGACTAGTATGAAGCAGTTTTGAAATCTTATCCGGGATTCTTATCCGTTCAAGTCTAAATTCAAACCCGGGAGTCAAATTTCGTCGACCCTTAATTCAAATCATTTGGTGGTGCGCTTGCGTTCCAACTACACTTTAAGCTGCTATATATAGCGCAGAACCAAAAACATATACATCGATACGTTAAACTGTTTCAGATTCTGCAGAGGTTTTCCAAATGTTTCAAATCTTTTAATCTAATCGACTTTTTGTTAAATTTAATTGTAAGCCAGGAAATATTAAGAAATCTGTCATTAAATTCCCAATTTAAATTGAAAATAAATATAGCTAAAAAAATCACCCATTTAATTGTGGAAAATTATAAGAATAACAACCTGAACTGCGAATAATACATATTAAACATTTGCTGTGTGATATTAACTTCTCACAAATTAATCCGCGCTAGTATTGCTTACATTTATTATTTGACACTTAATTAAGAAATCGTTATCAAATTTTCGATTCGCTGTATCTTTTTCAATATTGAACGGAATTGGACTGATATATCTTTTTGAGATTCAACTTCTACTTTTGTGCGAAGATTTTGACTTGTCGCACCGTTATACTGTACCACGTATGGTGTGCTACCCGACTGTCATTCCTACCATCAGGTCAAGACTACATTCCTAGTTCCAGCCACATTACGTTGGGACCAGGGGAATCGGCAGTGGTCAGTATGATAGATGATACATTTTTATTATGTGACTGCACATGGGATATTTTAATGTTATCCTATATTGCTTTCACGCAGCCCCTCATTCAGCTGTTGGTCTGTTATTTAAAATAGTGTATACCTTTAAGTGCATGATACCTTTACAAAACTGCTTTTCTCAGTATAATAAAAATAGTCTATTTTTGTTGCCTGGCGTCCATGGCATTTACGTAAAACCAAATTGGGCACTTTAACAGTATTTATAATAGGAAAATAATTATCAAGAAAATTCATATGCTATGGAATTTCTTGTATAGAAAAAAACAGCATTGATATGGAAATTATATAAGATCTTGATAATTTTAAATGGCGTGACCCTATAAACAGTCATTTCACTCATTCACAACTATTGAATAAGAATTAATACGCCCATGACACGGCAATGAGGTTTTCAATGGAACGTCCTATTCATTTTTCTATTGGAATTGACTAACAAAAAACACGTGTAGCCAAAGAAAAGAAAAGCGAAAGGTTCGGGTCTATTTTTGGCCCCTTATATACTTAGATCTCAAAAGTTTATTGACACTATTTATTTTTCTTTATGGTTTTCATTTGTTTCCCTTGACACACTTGGTTTTCACTCTTTGATACAATCTTGTAACAGAATGCCCTTGAGGTTATTCCCAGATACAATCACATTAAAATACAATAGTTACTTTGCAGGGCAAAATGTGAAGCCATTGAGATTTATAATGTAGACTAGTAGGCTAATGTTATTCAAAGGCCTAGATCGTCTTTCAAATAATCAGTTAATCCGAGTTAGTCTCCTCTTGAATAACTTAAAACGAAGTTTGTCTAATGGTTGTTTAGGCATACCACACTCCTGCGCCTTCCTCCAGTATTTTGTGGTTTTCGTCGTTCAGGTATGCTATTCTCCTGTACAACACCTTCCTCCAGAAATTTAATGGTTTACGTAATTGAGGTATGCTATTTCCCTAGCCAACACCCGACTCCAATGGTTTTCGTTGTTCTCCTTGCCAACAACTTGCCAACACATTCTATACCAATGGTTTGTGGTTTTCGTCGTCGTTTAGACATGTCATTCTCCTTACCAACGCCTTGCATCAATATGATATCGTTGTTCAGAGATATCATTTTCCTGATCCTGCACCAGTGGTTGATGCTTGAGCTACATGCACATTTATTAAGGTAATGTACACGTATTACGAAATGGATTGAATTGGAGGTCAGCCCTCTGTTCTACACTAACCCGGGTAATAACGACGGGTTCACATCATACGCGGTGTGTGTGTAGGGGGAGGGGGCTACCAGGGCAGCAGCACTACATTCGACTCTTATTTCGAATTCTAACTGTAAAGGGTTCTTTTAAATACCATCCGAACGAATAGACACTGTTCCATGCCCCCAACCCCGCCCTGCACCACCGACAAGGGGAAACGAAGCTATAATCGCTTGTATATGATCTGATAAAGCGTTAGTAAACTCGTCCATTGGTAAACATGTCCGTATAATGTGACAAGACACTGGTAAAGTCATCCGTGCGATGTGGCAAGACATTGGTAAACTTCCCCCGTGCGATGTGATAAGACATTGGTAAACCCTTCATTGCAATGTGATAAGATTTTGGTAAATCCATCCATGCGGTGTGATAAGAAGTTGGTAATTCCGTCCTTGTCATATGATGTTTCATATTTCGTCCGTTTCCAAAGCGACTTTGCGGTATGAGACGTTTATTAATTCGTTCGTTTTAAAAGAAAACTCTTGGGTATGGTGTCTGCACAGTGGTATTTCGCGTACCCTTCTTCAAATTCTTCCTGTCTAGAGTTATTTTACCTACGCGTCAAAGTATACAATGTACCTCGGTTTTTGTCCCATCCGAACTACCAGGCTCAGTTCCTTGTCAGACATTCTGCCCTGCACCAGTGGCAAGTAGGACTGCCAATGCGGGAATCGAAAGTTTATATCCGATACGGTTCACCTGGCCAATCTCAATAAATTATAACACCTATATTATATGGGAAAAAGGTTCTATTTATTTTGGGCGATGTTTCGAAAACTATTCCCTCAACGGTATTCTCTCACTGTTTTAAAAACTAATACAGGCCAATATATCGATACCATAGTTCTGGAAGGTTGTACGTGCCACTTATGACCCAAATAACTTTTTTGCAAAAGATCACTTATCACATTGGGGGGCTTCTCCATGCACAATTTCAGAACTGTAAGGTATCAAACTTCCACCAAAAAATTACTTTCAAAAATGTTGATATCCTAATTGCGTTACTAAGAATGAAATAGGTTTTCCTCTCATCAAAAACTAAATCCAATAATTTTTGAGACTTCCAGAACTATGACATCGATATATACATGTATATATATATATATATATATACTTAAAAATCTCGTTGGTTTTCTCCGGATCCTCTCACCGCTAATTATTGAAATTAAAGTGAATCATATGTTAGCAGCGAATTAATCTAGTTTGTGTCGAGAGGACATTATGCCCCCCCCCCATTTCTCTCCCTCGCTTATCCTTTTTTTTTTATCATAATACATGTACGTAAATTTAACAACACACTGAGCTGTATCACCGTGATAAACTAAACAAAGTATCAAATTCAAGCCCAATAGAAAACTGTTATACAGAGAAAAGGGAATCTATAAGAAGACATATTTTGTTATACTTTATTTAATTCTATTGAGATTAAGATTAACCGAGTATCTATAGGTAAACATAACTATTTATAAATTACACGCTTCGTTGGTTCATATCATATCAACAAATAATCCATTATAATTAGTTCGGCTGTACGTGTGCGTGAAATGGCTGTATTTAACGCCCGCTTCAACCGAGGTGATATCACAATTCTTTTTGTAAGGAAATGTATTCAGTGTAAAAAGAGTAGTTTTCTCCGGGCCCCCCACTGCTAAAGACCCCTACGCGCAAGCGAATTATTGATGAACCATATGTTAGTCTCGAAATGACCGAGTTTGTGTCGAGCGGACGTTAAACTCCATTTTTCTCTCCCTCCAGTGAGATGAACAATTAAATAAAATGAAATGAAATGGGTTTAACGTCCTACTCTTCTGCACCTAACCCGGGCTAATGGAAGACGGACACACGCCATACAGTGTGCAATGAGGAAAATTTTGCCCGGGCAGCGGCGCTACGGCCTACTCTTATATCGAATTCCATCTGCAAAGGATCTTTAACGTGCACGCCAATGTGTACACGGGACCGCGGTTTGTCGTCCCATCCGAACGACTAGAGAGCTGTCCTTGTCAGGCCCTCCGTTCTTCATCACTGACAAGGGGAAACCACACCGGAAAATCGAGATGAACTTTCTCGGCCAATGCAGCGATCGAACACCCGGCCCCAAGGCTAGCGAGCCAGCGCCTTACCCACTTAGACAATAATTAAAGGGAGCAAATCTTTAATTCAGTATCATTCATAGTCTTCGACATTGCAAACACGACTTAATGGTCAATTTTAATCGACAGGGATGTTGTTATTTTACCGTGAAAAGATGGGCTTCTGATATCCAATATTTAAGAAAAAATTTAATTTTAAAGTTGTTACACAAATCGTGTGCCAGAATGCTTTCGAGCGCCATTTTCAAAGAAGCTAATCGATGAACGAGGCTAAACATATCTCAGAGGTGAATACTACTGGTGTGGACTGGAGTAACCGGACACCAAAGACTGCCATTCAATGTGTGCTCTTCGCGTATTACGCTGAACATAACTGATTAGAAATTACAGTAAAAACAGAATCGATTGAATATAAATCAGTTTATATACATTCATGTCATCTATTATCATATGCGCTTCTACCCATTTGTGTCTATTTCTAGGTGTCAAAATATAAAGATTTACTTCCTTCAACAAACTATAAAAACTATAACATATTTTATAATTACATTTATTATAAAAATGATTATGAAATGAATATAAACACAATGAATATATTTCAATATAACTGGATATATATATAGTAAATAAATAATGTATTATATATAAGATAACATAATATTATGAAAATTAAACTAAATGTCGAGGAAAGAAAGAAACAGACAGTATTATGCGGCTAGAACTTTGAGTTTCAGTCTGTTATTATGTAATCATTAACGGAGTATGAAGTATGTAATTATTAAGGGAGGGTGGAATATGTACCAACTCCTAAAGTGGGGACAGACGAGCGTATTTTTTCGCCCGATCGCGGCGATTTTTAAAATCGCTCGAAAAATACGCCCGTGTGCCCCTTCAGGGCGACGACGATTCTGATCGCCGAACCATTCGCCCGATCAATCGCTCGTATCTAGCATGTTAGATATTTCCGGCCGAATATTTTTCGCCGGCGATTAAATTCGCTCGTGTGTCCGTGTCAAGCGTATATTGTCGGGCGATTCATTTTTATTTAGCCAATCATCGACATCGTTGATATCACATGATCTCAAAATGGCTTCCATTTGTACAAGTCACATGATCGGCAGGTCACGTGATCGACATAATTGCTCGTACGTTTTCGAGACGTTCGCTACGTGTGCCCGTTCTTTATCGGCTGTAAAAAATCGCTGGCAAATTTCAATCGCTGCGATCGGGCGAAAAAATACGCTCGTCTGTCCATAGCATAATATAATATTCTGGTGGAACTGAAAGCGCTTGTCGCATAATACGGTGATTTTTTTCCTTAATATTTTAATTTTCATGTATAATACATCTAAAAGCTATAAACACAAAAGCATACCATGGAATACAAAAGCATAATTACGTAACACAATTACTATTTAAATAAACTCTCAAATGGTAATTGTATTCTTTATTACGTTTGCGTGTTTATTACATGCCGTGTCAATTGCTAAATACCGCTCTAAGAATATATAAGCTAAGCGCATGCCATCAGTTAGAATTTGTGTATAAAATAACATAGTCAGTAAAAAAAAAATACAAATGCAAAATCTGACTTGATACTTAAATTACTAGAAGAAATGGAATTATTCATTTAATAAACATAGGTGATGCACGATTAATGTTCAATTTTATCTATTTACGGGGTGTATGCCACCAGTTCTTGACTAATAAATATAAAAGACCTTTGCAAAATATACATTTTACATCTTAATACTTAAATTAAAAACCCTTTTCAAACAGTGAACAAGTTTTAAGTTTAGCAATTCAATGTTCCATTCAAACTCCATTACATAAACATACATGTATACAATATTTAACACTATTTGACACATATTTTAGATTCAGGTAAAGCCGCATGTCGCTAGTTGTACTTTAAGGACAATATCAACTTTTCACAGTTTTATGTACCCTAATTCACGGTAAAATATACATTTATTCAAGGTAAAAAGGAACCCTAATTCATGGTAAAATATACCCTATTTCATGGTGAAATGTACCAAAAGTCATGGTAAAATGTACACTACTTCAAGGTAAACCCGAAGTCACGGTAAAAATGTACTCTAATTCATGGTAAAACATACATTAACGGTAACATGGTAACATGTACTATAATACAATGCACCCTAATTCACGGTAAAATGGACCTTAATGACTATTTAACATTACATCAATTAATAGAATTCATTACTTGGATTCTATGGGATGAAAAGAAGAAAATGATACCTTGTTTGCAACGTTCGCAGAATCCATTATATATTTACATATCCTGAACAGAATTGAATCATTTTTAAACTAGCATTACTGTAAGAGATTCAATTTACACTCAATCCTATTTGACAAGGAATTCAAAATCATTTTAATGATGACCAGTGGTTGCAATACTTCAGTTGGAAGGGGACAACGCTCAATAAGCGATTTTCGTATTATAGCTTTCATGTCTCATTTTTGTGTAAGTAGCAAACCGGATAAAAGCGTCGTATGTGGGATTTCTTAGGCGTGGTTTTAATACTGAGAGATTTTAGCAACAGCTTGGTTATCATTTTCTAGAATCAAGAATGGCTGACAATAATCCACGTGACACCAATTTGTTCTCTATCATGAGAAATGGGTGTAATGCATACTATCCATAATCCGTAAACGAAAAAATTATTTCCATTGGGTGGAGAAAGTAGGAAAATATTCCCTATTAAAACAACGACACTCTCCGCCAATAAAAAAAAATCCGATGATCGTTCACGTTTTACTGTCTGATATCGTAGCTATCGATAACGAAACTGTCAAAATATCGCAAGCATCGATAATCGATCTGTCATATAAGGTAGTCATCGATAGCAGGTCTGCCCTATATCGTAACCATCGATAATCGATCTGCCATAGATAATAGCGATCTGGCCATTATCATTGCCATCGATAATCAATCGGCACGACATCGAAAAACGATTTTCTTGGTCGATTATGGTCGATTCGCAATATTGTACCTACCGTATACTAGAATCTCTCAGTATCAATTTTAAAACCCCACCAACGTAGATGGGCACAACAAAACAAAACACCTACTTTTTTATTACTGTAGAAGTCGTCTGAAAAAGAAACAAACATTCTGTGTTTTCTTAGAACATTATTCCGATACGACCTTCAAAACATAGAACTTTTGTTTAAATATCAAAGACCCTTTAAACCCAATACGATATTAAGACACGTTTGAAACCGATACCTTTTATTTAAACATCAAAGACTCGTGAGACTTAATTAAAAGCTGGAATACGTCATTTTTGAATTTGGGCAAGATTTATAGCGATATCGTTGGATTAATTCCTGAGAAGTAACATTATCTATTACTACTTTACATAATCATATTAAGTTTTGACAAAAATATCTATCTATGGTGTTGATGCTGTATCAATTTACACAAAATACTTGTATATACTGCGACCAATACCCCCGCACAGTCATTTAATTATTATACTGATTGGGTATTTGGCTATACGCTATAGTTTCGTAAGCACATGCAATTTAGAACAAAAGGAGATTCGAGAAAAGGAAACCATATCATCTAGACTTTCCCAAGGTATATAAAATGGCAAGTACATTATATGCTGAATAAATACGTTCGACTACATAATATTAATAAGTTAGTAATGACGATTTTAATAGTTATGTATAGATCAATTAGCTTTAGGGATTTTTTTTTTAGTATTAGTGAATTCCTGATTTGGGACTGGGATTGATATAATATAATATGTTAACATCTGGAAACATTATGGCATTGACAGGTAATCTGTTCAGAAGTTGCATAATGTACGTCTAATTTTTCTATAAGTGAGATAAGGTGTAAGTTGAAATGTTCCTTTAAAATGGATAAGATACGTCAGTTATTTTGCAACTACTGCTTCTCATAAAACACATAAAGTAGGCCTAATTGTATCTAGGAAAAATAAATGTCTAATTGTTCAATTAGGCCCAATTGTTCTATATCCAAGAGAGATGCATGTTTAATCGTGCCTTCAAATCAAACAAATAAAGCTTTGTATCTGACACAACTATATAACAGCCTAATTGTAAGTATTGTTCTCCTTCAAAGAAAATAACCTTAAAAAGTGTTTCCGATTATAACAATAGCGAACTTTCAGGAATTTTCTTTGTATACAAGTATTTACATACGATGAGGTACCCTTGTTGAAATGATGCTGAGCCTTCTGATAATCTAGAGTATTATTATTTCTCGGACGAACATGTTCTCAAACACACTGTTTTGTTAATATCCTTACATTTTGGTGTCGACATTCTTATTGCCATGTTCATAATTTCGATTCAAAATGGCGACTTCCTCTTCCGGCACGTGCCATTGTTCTTCATCTTCAAATAATGCATGTCTTTCTCTCAAGTTGTCACAGAAAGGAATCTTTAATAACAAACCTGGAACAAGAAAAACGAGTTGCTGATTTCCGACAGATATTATCAATCACAAAGGAAGCCGATCAGCAATTCTAAATATGATTATCTAAATCATTTCTGGACTCAACCTCATTGGTACCGTTGGTGACTTTTTTCAGAAGAAGGAGCAAGTATCAGGCTTATAGTTGATCGTATAAGCCCATGTTTATTTAGTCTAGTGGGAAGTCGTGTTTCAGTAATTAAGACCCTGGCAAGCTGACCAAGAGGTCTCGGATTCGTTCCAGACCTTCGCCGAGAACGTTTCTCGGAATTTTCCGGCGCGGTTTACCCTTGTCAGCCACACCGACGCCCCCCCCCCCCCCATGACAAGTCCTTCTAGGCTCTTAACGGGATACACACACGGGAATTCGGTCCATTTTACTGGAAAGCCTAGTCCCACGCTTATTTCAGACAACAGTTGTTCGCGACTCGTAATTGCCTCAATTTATCAATAAATGTTGCCCAAATATCGAATGTTGGGAATATTGTACAGTATTTCAAGTAAAATTGATTCTATACCGTGCTTACCTGTCAAAAGACCACCGACAATGGCAATTCCTAAACTAACTATTAACGCTACTGCCTGATAACCACCCTGACTACCAGCAGTTCGACCTTGTCCAGTAACAGCCCCCAAAACAGTGGTGTTATCAGCTTCTGGGGCACGAGCAGGGAAAACCTCAAACAAACTGAAAGTAAAATAATATTAATGATATTGAATAATAATATTGTAATTCACATTATTTTGTCAGACAGACATTATTTTGTTTCATGTTCAGATGGGAATACAGACTTACCTTTCGCCATATTTTTCTGGTGTTGCTAAAGCCGCCATGACAGCTCCAGCAATTCCCGCCAATATACCGGGCATACCATGAAGATTATTGACACCACAAGTGTCATGGAGACGTAATTTACTGGACAGGAAAGGCTGGAGAAAAACAAAAGTAGATAACTCAACAAACAGGTAATACTGTTCAGTTTGATATTCCCGCTTCCAAGTATTCTAAAGAGGTTGTTGAGAATAAAACCGGAGAAGAGTGAAATTCGCTTATATTTTGAAAGACCACGGGCGTTTCCGCCTATGCGTTATCGAATTTCTGCTAACTAGGGTTTTTGAGCAGGTGCCATGGCTCCTCATGAATTTAACCTTCTCTCGACACAAACTGGTTTATTTACCAAATGGATCAATTATAGTTCAATAATTCGCTTGGTCATAAGAGTTTTAAGCAGTTCACTAAATGAAAAACAGAGCTTGTAATCTAAAACACACGCGTTAGCCCCCCCCCTTCTAATCCGGTCCCATCTTTCTGTTTATACCACAATAACTTACGTTTACCTACCGTTATATATTTATATCCTATTACAGAAATGACCGCCGCCACAGAGCCGAGAACCAGAGCACCCCACGGCTCCATGGGCATGTTAGCACAGGTACCAACAGCCACACCGCCTGCTAAAGTTGCATTTTGTACATGGACCTGATAAAGAAATTACCGTGTATGTGATATAATTACATATGTGAAATATAATACCGACAAGGTAAGGCAGTCCAATATACTATCTCTACAGCAATCGAATAAAACGTTATAGCAGTACCGGATATACCTATAGACGCGACAGGCTGAACCCTAGAGCCTCAAGATCTGAAGGGCTTGGGTAGACTCCGGTCAAACTGTATAAGGTAAATAAATAGTGTTAGAAAAGAAATACCAAAATATAGGCTAATGAAGACGGGCATAATGAAGCGGGTGCTATGAGGGAAATAGTTCCCGGAC
Organism: Patella ulyssiponensis; assembly: GCA_963678685.1. NCBI lineage: Eukaryota > Metazoa > Mollusca > Gastropoda > Patellidae > Patella > Patella ulyssiponensis. Next base: position 31,029,448 of record OY783225.1, on the reverse strand, counting down.
ACAACTTTGGTGATTTTTAAGACTATAGAAGCGGCGTTTCCATCCCATCTATCTTGAATTCCAACTGTCGGGTGATAATTTATCTTTAACACCTTTTGCATAGAAAGCTGTGTCTCTCAAACAAGGGACGCCCTGTTTAGATATTTGTTGATAAAATTTCTAGAAATTTATGTATATTTACCATATCGAATTTTCCCTTTTTATCCAGCAAGCCGGAAATGGCAAAAGTGACGATACAGCAACCAGCCAATGAGAAGTACGTATTTAATACAGCCCGGTGTTGTTCGTCGCCTTCTGCAGCACCGCCATTAAAACTCGGCCAATATAACCACAAGAAAACCGTACCTGTATGAATATGATGGATTAGATTAGATCAGTATTAGAAGTCACTTGACAGGAATCTTGACTCAAACGCCAGTAGAATAAAATTCCAGTTAACGAATGGAATAACCTTGCTACCATTTCAAATTCAGTGGGTTTTTTTCGCTCCGTAGGCCTACATTATTACACAATGGAAAATTTGTACTGGCTTCAACTTTATGATTGACTGCATTTTAAACGAGAAATTCCGGCCGAACTACTGTGCATCTTTTTCGATCGACATGAAACAAAATACTGGCTATAACACTAAGTGCCCCGGTAGACCATATATTGGATTGCCATTTGAGTTGTTCACTGGTTGTCATCACGTCGGAAAGCAGTTTTATTCAAGTTCACAAAAGGTTCAAGTAATATTATCATTGTTATTGATTTTATTGTGAATCTTGGGGGCACTTCCATGGTCCCAATAGCGCACCGGCTTCACTGCCCCACCCCCATCTTAACACGCTACTGCGTCTTTGTAAATAATGAAATCAATTGAATCATTTTTCGACTGCTCTTCCGCTAAGAGGACCAACTTTCACAATATTGTACTTTTTAAGGGATTCAAAAGCTATTGATTACAAACTATTAGAGAAGTTAAGAGATTAAAGAAATAATACCAACCTATCATAGCGAATATATCAGAATGGTAAACAGACCCTTCTTTATTAGACGATTCGACTTCTTCATTAAATAGAACTCTAGCCACTGCCAAACCAAAATAAGCACCAAACACGTGGACATACATAGACTCCCCAATATCAACGGCCTGTAATATAAATTACAATAATCACATATAATTTTGACACCGTGCCAAATGCAATAAAATAAAATGTTTTACTTCGACAGGTCTGGCAAGTTGACGCCATACAGTGTGCTATGAAGTAATTTTTACTCGTACATCAAAAGAATTCCATCCTTCAAAGGTTATTTTACGTGTACACGTCTTGCGTTCATCACCAGTATGGGTACACAACGTCGGGGTCATATCTTGCACCTCCTGGAGGCACCTAGGCTCACGGTATGATTTATTAGTTAACATTTGTTCAAGTGACGTCCAGATACTTTAATGAAAACAGATGGCCTAGTACTTACATGGAATATATCAACACCAATATATTCATTAATCTGGGCTAATATTATTTCTATGGTGGCCATTATTAATAACTGCAGCGGTGAGGTTTTACCTAGAAGAGCTCCAAACGAGATCAGAACAGTAGCCGCGGCAAAGTCAGCAGAGAGCATCCTGTAATCAGAATCAAAGGATTAAAGGACAATATTTGCGTCAGTTCTATCACATATAATAATATGTGATAATGACTGACACCAATATTGTCCTTTAATAAAACAGCTGGATTTTAAAGAGCCTTTCATTAAAACTAAACTTTGGTCCCTTATTTGTGGCACTCGCTTGTTTAATTTGTTTGTAGAAGTCCTGCATATCAGGATATTTTCAACTCATCAGGACAGGACTGAACAATTTGTGGACTGATTATCGGCTTGTCACGTTAAAAAATATCAAGATAATAACTTAAAGACAGAAAAAACACGCCTCTTTATCGTCCCTTAAATACTCATTTTATTCATTAAAATGTACAGAATAGAACACTTACTCTGTGACGTGAACTTTGAACTTTTCTCCGCCTAAAATATCACTATGTATAAATCCTCGAACTATGGTAGCCCATTGTAAGCAGAAAGCTGCTATCAGCATATTAATACCAACAGCGCTAAATCCATATCGCTTTAAAAACGTCATCAGAAACCCAAAACCAATAAACATCATCACGTGCACATCTTGAAACACTGAAAGTATAATAACATCAATAAACCTTTCGATTCTGTACAAACGGTATAAATAATTTAGACATTATGGATTCGTAGGTTGGGGTTGGAATGGCCTAGTGGTTTAGAGTGTTGCACTTCGAGCTCCAGCTGGCTTGCGGTTTGGGGTTTTGATCCCTGGTGTGACCGCATGGCTAGATCTAGTTGTTAAGGCCAACGTCAAGATTGCTGAGATTAGGACACGTGATTGTTGGCAAGATCGTAGGTTAGGTTTTGGGTAAGCTTTAGGGCTAGGTATAGGGTTTGAGGTAGGTTTAGGAATTTGGGGGAGAAGTATTTATTCTGATTCCATTTAATGGAATAGAATATGTTTATTTAGCCTTTGTGTATGCCAGATGTGAAAATGTCTAGAACCGCATTACAAAACAATATACGAAATGGCGGTTATTCGGGACAGAGATAAGTATGAAGTAGGCCCACATTTAGATGGATCTCTGTGTGTCGAATGCTACCCCTCTCTCTCTCACACACACACCCTGAAACCCCTCTCCGTCCAATATAAAAACAACCGTTGGTACAGAAAAGTAGGGCGTAAACACCATTTTTTTTTCTTAAAGTACCATCGCTCAAAAAATGGTTTTATCTAAATCTTATATCATACTTCTCCACAATGGCGACGATTCAAGTTTGCTGTACCAAATCGTCGATTAATCTCAAAAGTCGTCATAGCATAACTTAATGTTATTATCATTCATTGATTCTCAAGATAATATACTATCCTACTCATGGTAATATATGATCTTACTTTATCTTCGTATGTCAACTCTCAAATTACTCCACGTTAAAAAATTCAGAGACTGTGTTTATCGAAAAATATATATGATACTCTTTTGTTTATCATCTTAACCTTTTTATAACACGGGGCATATATTTTTTTTATCTCTAGCATATCACATTTATTTGAAAATCCGTAAACATGTTTATTTTTTAAAAAAAGTATTTTCCGGTTTTATTTTTTTTATGAAACAATATTCTAGCAGAGAATGGAATGAACTGGATTTTAACGTCAAGTCAATACAATACAGTCGTCTGTCTAATTTCGTAGGTTTTCTCCGATTCCTTCACTTTCCCCCTACGGCTAAAGGACCCTTAGCGCAAAAGAATTATACAAACAAAGGTGAAATAATATGTTAGTCCTGAAAATACATAGTTTGTGTCGTCTACTTGGGTTAAAGCTTATTTTTCTCTCTCTCTCCCATGTGGTGGCCATCCAACTAGCCGAATTAAAGGGTGGGTTCATCCAGGTGCACAAATGCCCAATATTATTAACGGAGGCCTCAAATTTGTCTACCATTTAATAAACATGAAAAGCATAGGGACATACAATTTCACAGGTTCGATAAGGCAACCAGGAAGATTACTGACATACAATGACCAGTGTACCCTATCCAATGCTTGTCTGTAACGCTTGACAGCGAGTCTGGTGGTGCGGATGGTTTTGTGCACATGTTGTCCTGCACGCAAACGAATAATCGGCAGTTTGAATTCGATAAATGCTGTTGGAAATGACGCTGTCATGTAAAAATGGGGGCCACGGTGGCTATAAGGATAGGGCGCTGACTCGCTGGAGGTTGGGTGCTGGGTCGCTGCATTGCCCTTGTTAGTGATGCATGACAGGGGACCTGACAAGGACAGCTGTATATTCGTTCGTATGGGACAACAACCCGAGGTCCCGCGTACACATTCACAGTTGGAATTCGATATAAGAGTAGACCGTAGCGCAGTTGCCCGGGCAAAAATTCCCTTATAGTACACGGTATGGCGTATGCCCGTCTTCGTTGGCCTAGTTCGGAGCATGCAGTAGTACGTTAAACCTCATTTCATTTCATTTTCATAGAAAAATGTTACTCGCATTCATTTTTATCTTATTAGGGCGGGGATGTGGGCACACTGGCTAAGTGAGTAAGACGCTGGCTCGCTAGCCTCTGAGTCACGGTTTTTGCTCACTTGTTGGCCGAGAAAGTAAATCAGGATTTTTCGCATGGTTTCACTTTGTCAGTGATGCACGACGAAGTGCCTGACAAAGAGAACTGTCTAGTCGTCCGGATGGGATGAACTTGACATTTCGAATTTGATTTTAGAGTAGGGCATAGCGCCGTTGCCCCGTCTTCATTAGCCCAGAGGAAGCAAAATAGCGGGACATTAAACCCCATTTCGTTTCATTTCATTGTTGTGGTTACAAAAAGTAGGAAGTTAAACCAAAGTTTCGTGTTCATAGTAAAACCACCGCTTTAAATCATTAATCAAGACCCTATGATTTATGGATCTTATCTTTATGTCTACATTGTAAGGGGCGATTTGTTTGAAACGCATTCTCGGTTGAGCTGGTCTAGAGGACTAATGGTACTATTTGCTAAGTCTTCCCCTACAAACACTTTAACTTATTTACAAAGATCTTGTCCTTAAAATCGGTAACATTGTTGGTCAAAATGTTACATATAAAAGTAGTAGCGGATTCTCGTGGGGTGAGGGTACGAGTGGGAATGATGTAGCACAATCACTAAGAGTGATGGCATCTGTGCGAGTCATTTAGCTCACAATATTAAATTCAATTCTATAAAGGTTTTATGAAGTATTAGAAAAATAAAGGTGTTTGACGTGTATCTCGATAAAAAAAACATTCGCTATTTAGTTTAAATGGGTATATCAAATTGCAACTGCCAATGGGTCTTTTACGTGTACACGAGACTTCGGCTTTTCGTACTATCCGAACGACTATACGTTGTCAAATGTCAGGCCCTCGGCCCTGCAGCACTGACAAGAAAGAACCACGCTGGACAATCCCAATGAACTTTATTGGCCTACGCACAGATTCTAACACGGGACCGCTAGGTTAGCGAGCTAATATCTCACTCACTGGGCCACCTTGGCTCATCTGTTAAACAGATTGGTGATGTAGGCGATTGAATTGAATGTTATATTCATGTCAAGATATGCGCCACAGATCACCATTGATACCACGATTAACTTTTGATGTTCTCGGAGAGACCCTTTGCTTCCTTACCAAATATCCGCCCCGGTATTTAAGTTAGAAAAAAGTATCTCTAAAAATACAAGCAATATGTAGTTATCCATTCGAAGTCCAAGGTCGGGCATTCATCTTTGACCCTTGTTACAGAGCATGTTTAATTTATGTCAGAGCTCAATAGGTACGCGACCCTTTCAATCACATCCACTAGTCACGACAAAACAAGGTGACACTATAAAGTATCATGGAATGACCAAACACGCTCTGTACATGTAAAGTTGCCAAATAAAATGAAATTGGGTTAACGTACTACAATTTCTGTGTCAATGATGCAGCACCGCGACGATTCTGTCTGGTCGTCGAAGGATTTCAACAATCATAGATTCTTTTATTGGATTGCCAACGTGTTCACGGAACCGCAGTTTTTCGTCCCTAACGAGTGATTGGATATTGTGTCTCGCCAGACCTCCGTCCTGTACAACTGACAAGCTACTCTGTTAAAATCCTTTAGAACATTCTCAGTCAATCCTGAGAGCGTACCTGTGTCCCCAGGAGAAGTGTGACCCAGTGCATTAATCACTGAGACAACACGGATTCCCGTATAGATGCAATTTAGATAATTAATATTTAAATCTTAAAAATAATGTACGGTATATTCACATTTAATATTAGTGTTGCTTAAAGGAAATTTAGTGTAGACTGAAGTACAAGTTCACAATGACCATTGAATTCTGTAGTATCTGTTTTAAGGGGGGTTATTTACATATGACACGTGATTAAGCATAATTGTACGTCAAGTTGGTGTATAACTTCTGCCCATAAATTGATAAACAAAATGTTTTGGTGTGACCTTGGCTTAGTATATTTGTGAAATGATATGGGGTTTAACGTCCTATTGTTTTCCTCCTTACTTGGCTTAAATAAAGACGACCACACTCAATACAGTGTGCTATGGGGGACATTTTGCCCGGACAGCGGCACTACGGTCGGCCTACTCTTATATCGAATTTAAACTGTCATGGGCTCTTTTACGTGCACGTCAATGTGTACACGGGGCTTCAGGTTTTCGTCCCATCCGAACGACTAGACAATTGTCAGGCCCTCCGTCCTTCATCGTCGACAAGGGGGAACCACGCCGGAAATCTGAATAAACTTTCTTGGCCAAAGCAGGGATCGAACACACGACCAACAGCGAGTCCGCGTCTTATCCACCTAGCCACCGTTAATTCCTAATATATTTGTACAGCATTGCAAGTTTTGTAAGCAACACGTTTCAATTTCTATTACGTCTGGTACACGTATTTCCTTCTTATTTATGTCAAACAAATGAGTATTTTGCCAACTATGTACAGGTATAATATGGGTTTTTTGATGGTACCCCTATTACCGTTCTTATATAAGGGACACCCCCCCCCCCAAAAAAAATTTTTTTTTTTTTTTATCTTAGTTTGCTCATAACGTTCCATTAGATCTCGTATAGCTAGTTCAGATACTCTTATGCAAATTAAATTAAATCTTGCCAAAGCGTTACGAAATCGAAGGAAATGCAATGGGGTTTAACGTCCCATTGTTCAGTCCCGACTGGGCTAATAATGGAGACAGGCATACACCACGCAGTGGGCTACGAGAGAAACTTTGCCCAGACAGCGGCGCTTCGGTCTACTCATGTCCAATTCCAACTTTTATGGGTTCTTACACGTACAGGCCAATGTATATATCGGACCTCGGTTTTTTAATCAATCCGAACGACTATACTCAGAGCGTTACGTTTCTCTGCCAACATACATAACATGTAATCAGAATCACATGGCAACGACGCTTAGGATGAGGTTTCCGACAGATTATCCGACATGAAATTTTCGTGGCCTTTCTAACGAGATCCTTTCGTTAATACTCTTTTCGATTTGGCGACCAATTTCCTATCTTGTTTGTCGGTTAAAGTACGCAATTCAGTCTTATAAAACATTCTTAATATTTTGTTTGTTGACTTCAAAGAGACCATATTTACTTTCAATAAAACGGCCATGACTTGATTTCGTTTGTAGTTGTCAAAATTAATTCAGTAAAAAGGTTTACTGATGTGATAATCGGGTCTATTGTTCGAGTATTTCTATTATTTGGATACAAAATGGAATCGTACTATCTCAACGCCCCATACTTTTATTCAATATCAGGGTCTTTTTTTATATTCTTTGCTGCCTAAAACTAAGTTAAGTTACCTATAAGAAAATTCAATGGTGTTTGTAAGGCGGAGATTTACATGTATTTTTCTTATGATAATGATAATGTTTCATAAACCCTGTCGCCCATTTATCTCTATACCAAAATAAAATAAAATGTGGTTTAACGTCCTACGGTTCTTCTTCGAATTAGCAATTGGCTAATGAAGACGGGTATACCGCATACAGTGTGCTTTGCGGGGAATTTTGCCCTGACAGCGGGATTACGTCAATGTGTAAACAGGACTTCGGTTTTCGTCCCATCCGAACGACATATGTTCTTGTCAGACCCTCCGCCCTGCATCACTGACAAGGGGGAACCACGCCGGAAAATCTGGATGAACTTTCTCGGCCAATGAAATGAAAGAACACCCGATCTCAAGGCTAGCGAGCCAGCGTCCTACCCACTTAGCCACCGTGATCCCCAATCTCTATACAAATAACGGTTTTGGGCGTAAAGAAATGAAACGAATGGAATTGGTGTTTAACGTGCCACTGTTCTTTACAAACTGTGTTAATGCTGATGGGCATACGTCATACAGTGTACTATGGAGGAAAACATATTTCCAACAAAGGCTTCCGAATTGAGCGAGGCAACAATTTTAATCAGATGAAGTGTTGTGTGGTCGAATAGTTTAACTTGTGCGCTTTAGATCATAAGGTTTGTTTTTGAGTAAAGTATCGTGGCGTAGGTGACAACGAAAAGGGTCGCCCGTCCAATATTGTAGGCTTTCTCCGAGTTCCTCCGACGGTTATATAAAAATCCCTATGCGCACTCTGGCCCACTGTTTAAGTTATATCTCACCCATATAATTTATTACACAAAAAATGTTATAGTGACTACAGGGAAGCCCACAAATAATAAATTGCATCTTTTGACGCTTGACAACTGAACAGCACGACTGCATATTATGCATTGTACTAGAAATAGAGAGCTATGGTGGTTAAGTGAGTAAAACACTCAAACACTTGCTCGCTAGCCTGGAGGTCACCGGTGTTGCCCGAGAATGTTCATCGGGATTTCTGACGTTTTTTTTCTCTTGTCAGTGGGGCAGGACGGAGGGCTTGACGAGGACAGCTGTCTAGTCGTTCAGATGGTATGTAAAATCAAGGTCTCATGTACACACTGGCGTGCACGTTAAAGATTCCTTGGCAGTTGGAATTCGATGTACATGTAAAAGTAGACTAAAGCGCCACTGCCCCCCCCCCCCAGATAGAACACTGTATGGCACATGTTCGTCTTCATTAAACCAGTCGGAGCAGAACAATGGGACGTCATTTCTCTGCTATGGAAGATATTTCTACCCCGACAGCGGCACTACAGCCTTCTCTTACTTTACATTCTAACTTTCAGGGGTCTTTTACGTGAATGCCAATTCCATGCGAACGACTATACGCTGTCCCTTTGCAGACCCTCCGTCCTACACTACCGACAACGCCGGAAAATACCAATGAATGTCATCAGCCAACACTGGAATGTAACAACCTCCTGCTTAGCCGACCAACGTCTTACGCACTGAACCACCGCGGCTCCAACATTAAAATGAGTATTGCCAATAGGAAATACGACGTAAAATATCCTAATAAAGTGGTAATTTTGAGATTTAATATGAAATGTTTGCATTGACCCCAAACTAAATCATTTTGTGACTGTCATAATATTTAAATTAAATATTTTAAATTGGACTTCTAATATAGCAGACATTCTGTGGTGCCCCCATTACCACATGATGCCCATGCGCGTGCTGATTTTGCTTAGAGGATTGGTCTTGCTACGACTGGGGTAATGAAGAGGGGCGTCCGCAATACAGTGTGGTTCCGTGCACACATTGTCCTGCACGTAAAGATCCCTTGGCAGTTGGAATTCGATATAAGAGTAGGTCATAAGGCCACTACCCGGGAAAAATTCCCCCCACTGTATGGCTATGCGTCCGTCTTCATTGGCCCAGTGTAGGCGAAGAACAGTAGGACGTTAAACCCCATTTCATTTCCATACAGTGTGCTATTTAAATGTGATTTAATAAATATTGATGTTGCTATCTTGCCAAAAAACTATACTATAGGACCGTAATATCCAATATATAAGACACAATTGACATTTAATAATTATACTGTCGATTTTCGTTTAAGCAAAGTTTTCCATAGTGATTTTGATGACTTTTAATAACTGAATCTTTTTAAATAAAGTTTTATGCTGTGATTATATTTATACTTCATTATAATATCATTATTACCATAAGGGAACTTCAGTCCGGACGCGACATCCAGACGAGCAATCACATACACCCATGCCAATCATCTTAAGCGAATAAATCTAATGATTAGAAACAATTCAACTTACTTGGATAAAATTGTGGAACCGGTGCTGACGATTTATCGGTATTTTTGGGCTGCGCAGTGCCATCATACTCCGCTAAAAATGCAAAAATTAAGATAAAGGCCAACTGAGCGACCAAAATAAAAATTGGAAGCCTGAAACGCTTAGCCACCACCATGATCAGATGATAATCGTCCTGTTCTGACCCTAAAAATTTCTGCTCTGAGTTGGTATGGCACAATTAGGTTAACATATCCAAAAAAACGATTAACAGACGCTGATGAATATTATAAAAGGTGTGACCAGAATTAACCAATGAAAACCCCATGTCAACCTGAACTTAAAAGTGGGTGTGTTCGATTCAACCAATCGCAGCGGAGATAACATATTTACCATTCTGATATATGCCTTCGTATTCTGTTTGGATTTGTGTAATGACTATGGGCCATTCGATATATAATATTATAAAAAAAAACTCGTAGTGACACAGTTAATAACATTACCTGACAACCTTGAATTATTATCACGAAAGCCATTCACATAAGGTTTATAATAACACACTACTCGGTTTACATCGGGTGACGAATAGGCCTACTTGTCCTGCTTACCTTCCGACCATTTTTCAGATTAAAGTTAAAGCGAAATTATGGCTTTCGTCACGCAGACGTCTAACTAATTCAATGGTTCTCAACTTTTTTTGCCAACTGCACACCTTGGAACACAACGCATCACGTAGTTTTTGGCATTTGAGAATCACTAATTGCTAAAGAAATGCTTTCTGGGGTTGCCAAGCGTGGTGTCGCGTTGAATTGGCAAAAAAGTACATATGGCTTGGCAAGGATGCATAGGTGGCTTGACAAGGATGTACAGATGCCTTAGAAAGGATAAACGTCTGGTGGTTCGGTCCGGGTGAACAACCGACAATCCGTGTACACTACACATTTTTCCAGCACCACAAATCGACGACGAGTAGCGATCTGGTGTTCATTGTTAAGTAAAGACCCTTACTCGCAGACGACTTATTGAAACATATTTTATTTATATTTTCGTCCTTAATTGACCCAGGTTGTGTCGAGTGGACGTTATGCTCTCTCTCTCTCGGTGTTGAGCGGACTGTGCACACCCTCTCTGTCTTCTCTGTAACTTAAAACGAAAATCAGCGAGTGAGATTATTTATACTTGTCAATCACGTATTTTAAAAGGTTATATTATTTCTAACGATGCATGTGCAAAAGCTAAACCTGCCTTTTACAGGTCTCTTTTCAGGCTTTAAATATATAAATTTCTATTTATGCATTCATTCACATGACAAGACTTCACTATTATAATCGAGCTTATTTCTTATAAAGAAATCAAGTTATCAGATCAGAATAAAATAATTTGACTGAAACTTATATCCTTTTCATTATTTATTATAAGCAAGCTTTACATCAATCTTGACATAATTATTCATCGTTACCGTGCTTTTAAATATGATTGTGCTTTGTGTCATTTGATTTTTATAAGCCCATAATTGGTCAACAAGTCACACCATCGCACTATACTCCAACTCGTTTAATTTGATTTGTCGATCACGTGTTTTTAAACATGCATTATGCAAGAGCTAAATCTGCCTATTGCAGGTCTGTTTTCTAAAGTATTAATTAGACATTAATTAACTAATCCAGGCCTTAATCATCTTTCGATGGCACCAAATGTCTCCGGTATTAAACAGATTAGAATGGTTCAGCGATCCTTTGATTTAATCAAATATGGTGGACCGAAATTTAGCTTTGATCAACCAGTACCGTGGTTGAAATTATTGCACACGTCTGTCAAACCTTCAAAGGCTAATGTCTTCGCTTGCAATAGGGTAATTTGAATGTAAATTTTCTACTTTCGAACTATTATAGCAAGAATGGCTAGTTCTTTATCTAAATCTTACATAATGTATCTTTAAATTGTTCGTTTGTTTGTGATTTCTGCGTATTGTTTCTTGTCCATATATTTGTTTGTTTGTGTGGGGTGGGGGTAGGATGGCCTAGTGGTCTAGCTAGAGTGCCTCGCTTCGACCTCTAGCTGGCCGGTCAACTCTGGCTTACGGCTGTGGTTTCGATCCCTGGTGTGAGCGTATGTGGCATGGAGATAGGGGCGCCTTCTCAACCTCGTGGGTCTCCCCCGGTTTACTCCCACTGCCAAAGACCCCTACGCGCAAGCGAATTATTGAAATAAAATTAAACCATGTTGGTCCCGAAATGACCTAGTTTGTGTCAAGTGGACGTTAAACCCCATTTCTCTGTTCTCTCTTTTGTTTTGTGTAAATTATATGTGATGCAGTCCCCCTGCACTTACTAATAGAAAATGCGCCAGATACTAGTAACGTACACGTCAAGACTAAGACAAAATGTAACCGACAATAATAATGCGATTGCGAGCAGGAAACTTCAGCATTTGGTGGAAACCGGAGGACCGGGAGAAAACCACCCTACGTTCGACAAGCGACCCTACTCCTTGCCACGTCCAAGCATTTGGTTGAAACCACGCTACTTGACTCAATGACATCATCGGTCCCTTTCGATATTGGCATGTATCGGACTGTAGCTTCATGACATCGTGTGATTCAAACCGAGACCACATAACTAGACAATGAGAACAATTTGATGATATAAAACGCATCTGCGGACCACTTGGCCACCCAACCCCACCAAAACGACAACACTCACACACTCTAGGACAGACTTGATGATATAAAGCGCAACTGTTGAACCACTCGAGCCACAGAATTGATAGAGATTCCCGTTATCTTCTGTATAATTATAGTATTGTTAGGGCGTGTCGGGTTATTTGTTGAAATGCCGGAATGTCTTTACAACTGATAACGAAGGGGGTGTTAAAGAGTTCATTTCGAGACACAGAATCTCATTAGACCTCTCATTTCATCTTCGTCGTCCGTTAATCGCATTGCACCGTATGGTATGCAGAAATAACATACTTCCTTGGCATATCTTAATTATTTCCCCCACCCACGTCTTCATTCTGGAACAATAGTTATAGTCTATAATCAGTTGAGAAGTTTTAGTCCATCTCGCCAACTAGTATACCGTTCAGACGCTTATTTTTTGACCGGTTCTAAATCATCAGGGTTTTCAATACGTGTCGTGTTGCGTTCACAAGTCTACTATATGAGCGAAACCAGGTTAAGTATTCTGACCTCTTCAGTTGGAGGTTCGAGTTAACTACGTACGCATGGGTAACTTCGTATTCTTTATTCGGTTTTCGCACGCTTTCGATAACACTGGCACTGAATAACGCCGTCATTCTCCAAGGAATGCAACTTATAATTATACTGCGAATGCCCAAAGCAAGTTGGAACCGTTTTTTTTAAAGTCAACCCGTTTAGGCCAAGATGAAACAGTTTAAAATAAAAAGCCTTTTCAAAGACAGATCGCGAATTCAGACGACACAGTTTAACGAACCACGTTTTATAACTTTTAAAAAGCCCCGCATGGTGACTTAGGGCATGTGGCACTGACTAACCGATAACATGTAACCTTCGGTGATATGGGTCAAAGAAATTATAATCTTATATAACTGCCTCATTATTAAACCAAATATCAATGATAAAGTAAAACAACTTAACTGTTTAACAAAATAATATGAAATGGGGTTTTACGTCCTACCGTTCCGCACCAACCGGGATAATGAAGAATGGCATACACCATATACATTCGTTTGCTTACAGTCCGAATGACTAGACACCGTTTGGCGTTGGAAAATCTGAAGGGGTACTTTTTCATGGGGACTAAATATATGACATATATGTAGAAATAAGCTAATCATGCATAACAACGAGGTCTAAGAATCTATCTCCTATCTTAATGTTAGTCCCAAAATGACCAGAGCGTCGATAATGAGCTAATCATGCATAACAACGAGGTCTAAGAATCCATCTCCTATCTTAATGTTAGTCACAAAATGACCAGAGCGTCGATAAACTATAAACCCCATGTCAAGTGGGGAGAAAACGTAATAGGGACAAGATGCTTCCACAAATTTAAAATCATGTATCATAATAGGAGAGTAAACACAAGGGAAGATGAGGGCATGCTAACTTAACAGGGATGTTATACTCCATATGGAGGTGGGGGATAATTGGATGGACGGGATTAGAAAGGCCATGGGCGAGCTTTACGATCAATAGTATCATAAGAATTGTCTCCCCCTGAAAGTGTTATATAAGTATTATTTTATGTATATACATACTATTTATCTGTATATTTTCAGTCCACGGACTGTTTCCTTGATACCCTGGCCAAATTCATTTACTTTACAACTTATTTGTTTGCTATCAAAAGTGGAGAAATTATCGCCTTATTGTGACATTTAGGGTCTGAAACCTTTTCGATTTTCGTCGTTTGCATAGACTGCATGTCAAGCTCATTGGTTTGAGTAGTGGGATGGCGTCAGCTGGTCTCAATTGTCATGGTATTTAGCTAATAGGTTTACCTTATCTGTGCCGTTAATGGCCCATTTCGGTATGTTGTAATTTCTACGCTTTTTATCCATGGAGCATTAAACAGAATATCACACAGCCAGTGTCTATTGTATGGATCTCGTATGATATTCCTTCATGTAAATTGTTGGTGCTTTTTCGTTGTGGTAACGCCAACATAATCGCAGTGCTTTATTTCTATTACGCACTGCCTTTTGACACGCAACCGACCACCTGCGGTCCTTGTTTTTCGTCCTGATGTTTCCTGGTATAGACATATCAACTGCTTCGATAAATGCTTTCTGACATCATATGAGCACTGCCTTATGTTCCATCTTCGTGTATTTGCACACCCACGGTGGTTTTCTATGCCTAGTGTGGAAAAGCAGGGGTTCAAATGTGAAAGCAGACCTGTCTTTACAAATGCTGGACTTCCACCATTCAGTACACATAGGTCATTCCCCTCGATTATATCTAGCCGAACCGTGCCCGCTCATAGCTGTTCACCGGTAAGCAAAGCAACGCTTTATCTTGTGGGGGCAGATTAGCGTGCAATTGTACATGTAATCTTTGATTTTTACGTATTCCAGGTCTTTCTTTGGGCCTTAAATACCATGATCTTAATCAACTATCGGACGGCTCCGATTTTATGTAGATTGATAAAGTAATTTGAATAAAATTTTCAATATATTCATTTTTCATTATCCATCTATTGTACCGAGAACGGTCAGCTCTTTATCAAAATCTTACATAATGTATCTTGAAGAAACAAAATCAAAATTATAACAATGACAGAACTACACCCCGCTACAATTGTTTCGGGTTGGAAAAAGTACGCATAAACAGGGGACACTTAAAATGGGCTCGTCCGCCTGTTTGTCATAATTTTTGGGGCACAATAGCTCTCTTCCTAATTGATTTTTTTAAAAAATATGACATACAGGTACATCATACAGTATACATTATCATTACATAATCTGTACATAAATTTATGTCATACAATTTCAAATCATTTAACATTACATAATCTGTACATAAATTTATTGTTAGAAATGTTGCACTCTTAGCGAATGTGACTGTTATTATTTGTGTTACAGTGGCTGGAAGTCCACTGCCTTTATTTAGACATTTTAAAAGATCCAAGTCCAAGTTTTGGACATATTGATTTGTCCGGTGTCTGTCGTCTGCTGACTTCGTTTGTATACTGTTTTTGCGCCACCATCATTGTTGTTTGACAACTGAAAGTTTAAGTTTAATCACATTTTGTTGATTTATGCTGTAACCTCTTTTTGTTTCTTCCGATTAAAGTTTTATTTACGAAACACTAAGACTTTTTCAACAGGTTATGGGCCTAGCAAGGAAAATAAACTGAGGTAATGTTAACAAAATTGAACTGATTGAATAAACTTAGAACATGGCTGCTGAATTAAAACTTGTCGGGATAGTTCCACTGAATAACAAAAATTATCCAACGTGGAAAATACAATGTCGTATGGCACTAATGCGAGATCGAAACTGGAACCTAGTGAATGGTGATGAAGTTGAACCAAGTCAATCTGATCAACAAAAGTACATCACGTTTATCGCCAAAAGAGATAGTGCATTGTCAACGATTGTATTATCTGTGGACCCATGTCTGTTATATCTACTCGGGGAACCAGAAGATCCAGTTATTGTCTGGAAGAAGCTTGCTGATCAGTTTCAAAAGAAAACTTGGGCAAATAAATTGGCATTAAGACGCAAGTTGTACTCCTTACGATTGAAAGACGGAGATTCAGTACAGAAACATGTTAAGGCGATGATTGAAATATTTGATGGCCTGGCAGCGGCTGGTGATCCTGTGAAAGAGGAAGATCGAGTTGTACATCTCCTCGGTAGTCTACCAGACTCGTATGATATGCTTGTAACAGCTCTAGAGGCTAATGCTGATGTACCAAAAATGGACATTGTGACAGAGCGTTTATTACACGAAGAAAGCAAGCTGAAGGATCGTGCTGCAAATGGGAAAGAAGCTGATACAAAGGCTTTGGCAGGCAAACATCGAAGTCAAGGTCGGGGTCCGAGATGCCATCATTGCGGTCGTTTTGGTCATAGAAGACGAAACTGTAAAGACCTGATAAGCAAGAATGACACACCTTCCTACCACAAAAAAAGTGCACAAAAGCACAAAGCAAATAAATCTCAAGTGAAACAAAGAGACAATAGTAGTTCTGATAGTAGTAGTGGGGGTGCTGCAGGATTAGTAGCTAGTCACGCGTTATCTGCAATCTCCGTAGATGAGAAGGATAGCTGGATCGTGGATTCTGGTGCAACCTGCCACATGAGTAATGACAGGAACCTTTTTGTTAAATTTTGTACCTTGAGAGAGCCGATAGAAATCGCGTTGGGAGATGGATACACAGTAGAATCAACTGGACAAGGAACGGTCAAGTTAATGGTCACGACTGAAAATGACAAGCAGCAGAAAGTCAAGCTTCGTGATGTACTTTATGTCCCAAAGTTGGCGTATAATTTACTGAGTGTATCTAAAGCAACAAAATCAGGAAATGCATTTGAATTTAACGACGCCGGATGTCAAATTAGAGACGTAAACCGGAAGTTAATTGCTACTGCAAGAAGAATAGAAAGTTTATACTATTTGAACTGTTACGAGAATCGTAAGAAGATGAATGCTTCGATCGAGAAATCAACACAAGAGACCATAAGAAGATATTTGGCATAGACGTTACGGTCATCTTAGTACACAAAACCTGAAAAAGTTGGCTAAAGAAAACATGGTACATGGATTCGATTTTAATCCATTAGAAGACACAAGACACGTCCTGTGTTGAAGGTAAACTGCATCGTTGTAAATTTCCAGACGATGGAGGGAAACGATCTGATCAGCCACTTGGTTTGATACATAATGACGTCTGTGGTAAAATGGGAACTAGTCCCTGGGTGAAGGTGAATATTTCCTGACTTTGATTGATGATAAAACGAGATATGTATGGGTGTATATTCTCAAACATAAAGATGAAGTATTCCAGAAATTTGTAGAATGGAAGGTTTTGGTAGAAAAATCTACTGGTAGAGAATTGAAATGCCTACGCTCAGATAATGGAGGAGAATACATATCTACTGAATTTCAACAATACATGAAGAATGAAGGTATACGACAAGAGTTTACTATACCAAAGACGCCACAACAAAATGGTGTAGCTGAGAGAATGAATAGAACTCTAGTAGAAATAACGAGGTCATTGTTAGTTGACGCAAGGCTACCACATAGATTTTGGGCTGAAGCACTGTCAACAGCTGTTTATCTTAGAAACATAAGTCCAACAAAAGCTGTAAAGGATATGACACCTTTTTGCGCCACCATCATTGTTGTTTGACAACTGAAAGTTTAAGTTTAATCACATTTTGTTGATTTATGCTCTTTCATTGTGAATAAAATTTGATAGACTGGCGATCAATGGTTTCGATATAAAGATAAAGCTCCTATGTAATAGTCTTCAATTGATATTTTCGTCGCCCAAACTCAAACGATTGTAATGTTGGCGCGTTGCTTTGAGTATAGCACGTGCTTGACAAAATATGCGTCAAATTTAAACAACCTCGCTTCCGTGTGTTGGATTCTACGGAAGCCCATAAGGGTCAATCAAATGAAAAAAAAAATATTCTGACTATCTTGTAATTACAAGATAGCTATCTTGTAGTTACAAGATAGCTATCTTGTAGTTACAAGATAGCTATCTTGTAGTTACAAGATAGCCTATCTTGTAATTACAAGATAGCCTATCTTGTTATTACAAGATAGCCAAAGCCTTCTGACTATCTTGTAATTACAAGATAGCTATCTTGTAGTTACAAGATAGGCTATCTTGTAGTTACAAGATAGCTATCTTGTAGTTACAAGATAGCCTATCTTGTAATTACAAGATAGCCTATCTTGTAATTACAAGATAGCCAAATTAGTTTTCTTGTATTTCAAGGTCGTCCCACACTGATTTATCGGATAGTTATAAGCCAAAGTGTGTGTGTGTGGGAGAGAGAGGGAGGGAGAGGGGGAATGGGGTTTAACGTCTACTCGACACAAACTAGGTCATTTCGGAACTAACATATGGTTTAATTTAATTCCAATAATTCGTTTGCGCTTAGGGGTCTTTAGTAGTGGGGTGGGGGTTGGATGGCGAATGGTTAGCACGTGCACGCAGTATCACAAAGCCTGTAATTGAGTCAACTGGCGTGGTTTCGAAACCCCTGTTGTACGTGACAAGGAGTAGGGTCGCCTGTCAAACATCGTGGGTTTTCTCCGGGTCCTCCTCTTTCCTCCCGCTGCTAAAGACGCCTACGCGCAAGTGCATTATTGAAATAAAATTAAACCATATGTTAGTCCCGAAATGACCTAGTTTGTGTCGAGTGGACGTTAAACCACATCCCCCTCTCTGTTTAGCAGTTGGAGGAAACCGGAGGACTGACAACCTGATGATGCCGATCCCGTAACATACAATAATACTTCGTTGAGCTGGAGGGTTGGCAGGTCGATTTGTTAGCACATGCGCACTGTATCGTAAAGCCTGTCATTGAGTCAACTGGCGTGATTTCGAATCCCCCGTTGTACGCGACAAGGAGTAGTATTGCCTGTCCAACATCGTGGGGTTTCTCCGGGTCCTCTGCTTTCCTCCCACTGCTAAAGATCCATACGTGCAAGCGATTATTGAAATTAAACTATATCTTAGTCGCGAAATGACCTAGTTTGTGTCGAGTGGACGTTACACCTCCCCTCACTCTCTTTAGCAGTTGGAGGAAACCGGTGGACAGGCGAGGATGGACAGGCGATCCTACTCCTTGTCACGTACAAATGGGGATTCGAAATGACCTAGTTTGTGTCGAGTGGACGTTAAACCATATACCCCTCTCTGTTTAGCAGTTGGAGGAACCCGGAGGACTGACAACCTGATGATGCCGATCCGTAACATACACTAATACTTCGTTGAGCTGGAGGGTTGGCAGGTCGATTTGTTAGCACGTGCGTGTTTTATCTTAAAAGCCTGTCATTGAGTCAACTGACGTGGTTTCGAATCCCCCTTTTGTATGTCACGGGATCGGCATCACCAGTTTGTGCCCTCATTAAATACTATTCATACTCTCATTAACTTCATTCCCTCATTAATAGCATTTATGATACATTGATTTCATGTTCTCCTTAAAGATACCTTCCGCACGTACAAACTGTGTGATTTGATGATATATTTGGGCTAAAAATATATTCAAGCTAATTAATCTATCAAACGTTTGCTTCAAATCCCTCTCAAAACATTGTATACATCAGGAGATACCGCAAGCTATAAATAATCTGCTTTTAAACGCTATGTCAGTCAGCTCATTTCATTGATGGAGGGTCCGTTTTTCAGAATATCCCTTTCCTTACTTACTTTTCAAAAATCAAAATTTAAAGAAGTTTGAAAAATAGAAATAGCGTTCTGTGGCTTCAAAGAGCGTATTAAAATTGATGAGTCATGATATAAATATGCAGTTGGTGGGTGTATGAAGGCAATGGTATTTATGGGAGCATGAAATCGGTGTATGGTGACCTTTAAATTTGCATCTCGGTATCTTGTAATTACAAGATAGCTATCTTGTAATAACAAGATAGTCTATCTTGTAATTACAAGATAGGTTAACTTAGGCTATCTTGTAATAACAAGATAGCTATCTTGTAATAACAAGATAGCCTATCTTGTAATTACAAGATAGTCAGATTTTTTTTTTCATTTGATTGACCCTTATGGGCTTCCGTAGGATTCGTCTAATATGTGACGAAAGCAATGTTATTATCAACTCTGTCGAAATAACAAGTAAATATTCAAATCTTTCAAGAGAGAACCGTTTTTATTCGTTGAGATATTTTATTGTGCAATGGATTTTATTTAACGGGAGTTAATTTCAAACACACAGGTAAGTTTATAATAACCAAAGTTAACTAGTTTGTTCATAATCGAAGAAATCCGCTTATTATTTACCAGAACTCACACAGTAGGTTTGATAATGAGCATTTTCTGCTCAGGGTAAGCAGAGCGATAAGCAATTTGATTGGCCGAGACTTTGAGACACAATAACTCTCCTTCTAATTAAATAAGAATGTTCGAACTTGGTGTATGTGTTTATTAGGTCAATGCCTTGATGGAGTTTGAAGATGAGAATTTCTGCTTAGGGCAAGCAGAGATAAGCAATTTGATTGGTTGATGCTTTGGGACACGATAACTTTAGTTCTGATAAAGTAAGGGTGACGAAACCTGGTGTTTCATAACACCAATACCTAGACTAAGTGCGATAATGAACATTGCCTGCTCAGGTTAAGCAGAGTGATGAGCAATTTGATCGGCCGAGACTTTGGAAAACAATTACTCCCCTAACTCAGCTATGATGTTCATGCTTGTAGGTGTTTATTAGGTCAATGCCTTGGTGAAGTTTGATGAACATTTTTTGCTTACAGTAAGCAATCTGGTTGCTTGATGTTTAGGGCACGATAACTTTAGTTATAATGAAGTGGGGGCGATGAAACTCAGAATATAGATTTAATTCGATAGTGAGAATTTTCTGCTTAGGCGCGATAAGCAATTTGATTGGTTAATACCTTTGAACACTATAAGCTATCTGATTGGTTGATGTTTGGGGCACGGTGACTTTGGTTTTAATGAAACTGAGAATATGGATTCATTATATCATTACCTTAACTAGGTTTGGTAGTGAGAATTTTCTGTTTCGGCTAATGACCGATAACCAATTTGATCGGTCAATACTTAGGGAATAAAAAACTCTTGTTTTTAATTGCGGTAGAATGTTTAAACTTGTCGTAGATGTTCATTATGTGAATGTCATTGATCGATGCTTTGGGACAAGATAATCTTGTGATAGAGAGTGATGAAACTTAGTGTATGGTTTGATTGCTCGATACTTTTGAAATAATTAATATGCGATTAATAAACATGTGTCATCCATTTATTTTGGGATTTCGGCGGGGGACATCAGCCTCACTGTTGGCTTGTTTTAGACGGTTGTTGTCTGCTGTAGACGCAGAATGTTCGTAAATGTTCAATTCTTAAATTTTCATACGCCCACATTTTCATGTGGACGTATGTTGTCGTCGCCCCTGTCCGTCCGGACGTCCGTCCGTCCACAATTGTTTGTGAACAGTCTACAGGTCACAATTTTTATCCGATTTTAATGAAACTTAAAATGTAGGTTTATCACCCTAAGATCTCGGTTCCTGTCGATATTGGCATGTATCGGACTGTAGCTTCATGGGTTATGGCCCCTGATTGTACGAAAAATCACGTTTTTTAGCTTGTGAACAGTGTAGAGGTCACAATTTTGAACCGATTTGGACGAAACTTGAAATGCATGTTTATAACCCAAAGATCTTGGTTCCTTTCGATATTTGCGCCCATCGGATCGTAACTTCCTGAATTATGGTCCCTGATTGTCCGAAAAACCGCCCTTTTTAGCTTGTGGTCCCTCTGGAGGTCAAAATTGTTATCCGATTTAAAAAAACCGTTTGATTATATCACCGTTTCATGGTTATGAAGGTTGTGTTCGAATTTCGTGAAAATCGGACCAAAATTGACGGACAAAATGGCCGCCGTTTGTACGCGAATAGTGTGAAAATATGTTATATCAAGGTTGTGGACCTTATAGAGGTCACAATTTTGAACAGATTTTGATGAAAGTTGACATTACCGGTATGTTTATAACCCAAAGATCTTTGTTCCTTTCGATATATTCGCCCATCGGATCGTAACTTCCTGAATTATGGCCCCTCATTGTCCGAAAAATCGCCCTTTTTAGTTGTGGTCCCTCTGGAGGTCAAAATTGTTATCCGATTTAAAAAAAAAACGTTTGATTATATCACCGTTCCATGGTTATGAAGGTTGAGTTCGAATTTCGTGAAAATCGGACCAAAATTGACGGACAAAATGGCCGCCGTTTGTACGCGAATAGTGTGAAAATATGTTATATCAAGGTTGTGGACCTTATAGAGGTCACAATTTTGAACCGATTTTGATGAAACTTGACATGTATGTTTATAACTCAAAGATATTGGTTCCTTTCGATATTTAAATTTTGTGCCCATCGGATCATAACTTCCTGAATTATGTCCCCTGATTGTCCGAAAAATCGCCCTTTTTAGTTGTGGTCCCTCTGGAGGTCAAAATTGTTATCCGATTTAAAAAAAAAACGTTTGATTATATCACCGTTCCATGGTTATGAAGGTTGAGTTCGAATTTCGTGAAAATCGGACCAAAATTGACGGACAAAATGGCCGCCGTTTGTACGCGAATAGTGTGAAAATATGTTATATCAAGGTTGTGGACCTTATAGAGGTCACAATTTTGAACCGATTTTGATGAAACTTGACATGTATGTTTATAACTCAAAGATATTGGTTCCTTTCGATATTTGTGCCCATCGGGTCATAACTTCCTGAATTATGTCCCCTGATTGTCCGAAAAATCGCTTTTGTTAGCTTTTGGTCCCTCTGGAGGTCAAAATTATTATCCGATTTAAAAAAAACGTTTGATTATATCATCGTTACATGGTAATGAAGAGAGAGTTTGAATTTCGTGAAAATCGGACTAGAATTGACGGACAAAATGGCCGCCGTTTGTACACGAATAGTGTGAAAATATGTTATATCAAGGTTGTGGACCCTATAGAGGTCACAATTTTGAACCGATTTTGATGAAACTTGACATGTATGTTTATAACTCAAAGATATTGGTTCCTTTCGATATTTGTGCCCATCGGATCATAACTTCCTGAATTATGTCCCCTGATTGTCCGAAAAATCGCTTTTGTTAGCTTTTGGTCCCTCTGGAGGTCAAAATTATTATCCGATTTAAAAAAAACGTTTGATTATATCATCGTTACATGGTAATGAAGGTTGAGTTCGAATTTCGTGAAAATCGGACCAAAATTGACGGACAAAATGGCCGCCGTTTGTACGCGAATAGTGTGAAAATATGTTATATCAAGGTTGTGGACCTTATAGAGGTCACAATTTTGAACAGATTTTGATGAAAGTTGACATTACCGGTATGTTTATAACCCAAAGATCTTTGTTCCTTTCGATATATTCGCCCATCGGATCGTAACTTCCTGAATTATGGCCCCTCATTGTCCGAAAAATCGCCCTTTTTAGTTGTGGTCCCTCTGGAGGTCAAAATTGTTATCCGATTTAAAAAAAAAACGTTTGATTATATCACCGTTCCATGGTTATGAAGGTTGAGTTCGAATTTCGTGAAAATCGGACCAAAATTGACGGACAAAATGGCCGCCGTTTGTACACGAATAGTGTGAAAATATGTTATATCAAGGTTGTGGACCCTATAGAGGTCACAATTTTGAACCGATTTTGATGAAACTTGACATGTATGTTTATAACCCAAAGGTCTTGGTTCGTTTCGATATTTGTGCCCATCGGATCATAACTTCCTGAATTATGTCCCCTGATTGTCCGAAAAATCGCTTTTTGATGAAACTGATTTTGATGAAACTCGAAATACATGTTTATAACCTAATGATCTTGGTTCCATTGCATATTTGCCCATATGGGATCGTAACTTCCTGAATTATGGCCCCTGATTGTACGAAAAATCACCCTTTTTAGCTTGTGGGCCCTCTGGAGGTCACAATTATTATCTGATTTAAAAAAACGTTTGATTATATCACAGTTACACCGTATTTATGGGTGAGTTTGAATTGTGATTTTCTGATGATTACTTAAAATGCAACAACTCTTGTTGACTGCCCGGACGATTTGACTGCTGTGTGGGCGTATGTTTCGTTGCCTGGCAACCTATTTTTAAAATTACACATCTTTGATGTTGTATTACTTAATATTTGGTTGTTATATTACCGGTAACCAAAAGGAAAAACAAACCAACAAAAATGCAATGTTATTGTTACCCATTTTCAATGGTATTTACCATAACGAATCAAATGATCACCACATTTTTAGAACGATACTGGTAAGCATTTTAGCATATATATTCTTATAACACATGTTATATAAAATATTATGAATTGTATAATTTTAAAGAAATATGATGGACTTTGGGTAGTTGCCATAGCAACTACAAAATTTAAAAAATAACATAATTTTATAACTGTTGTTTCACCCTTATTGTCTCCGCATTCGTTGCTAACATATAGGCATACATGTTACAAGAAGAATTCTACTTTGATTTATTATTTTCTACTCAGAAGATAACAAAATTGACCAATGGCAATTAAAATAAAAAGTTATTCTTGTTGTGCATAATTCTCTAAAAGTAAGCTACCGATATGCTATTGTAGTCATGGAAGGCCTATTATTATAGTAAGTATAACTGGAAGCTCTATTAATAATTATGTGGTCAAAGATAATGCAATGATTTTGACTGAAAGAATTGTTTTGTTTTTACTTCACTTTTGAATTTTCATTATTCATTTAAATCCGTATGACTATTCTTCCTTTTTATTTTGTACATTTTCATCAATGTGAATATCAAAGCAAGGCCTAAAGTAAAGGCCTTCTGTAATTTCAATTTGTTTAACTGGCCAATCAATAAATATAGAGCCCCTATATTTAGGTGTTAAATATATTTCCCAAAAAACAAAGAATTAAAATTATAATAATTAATATGACAACTGTTATATAATGCTAAATTATTTAATAAAATGTTTTGCGACAATCGGGTTACGTACGTATCGACATATCACATGACTGACCTAATTCTATGTCGGCTCCATCATCTCAAAATAGATCGCATATTCTATGATCTCAACCTCAAACCGAAAAATTCAGAATCTGAGCCATTTTTAAAATTTGAAAGAGTCATTTTTGGTGTTTTTTGTGATACCACATTTCATTTCATTGAAATGAGTGATATCAAACCATGCATGAATGGTCGTAGTAATGAGACTGTTTCTAAATCCAAAGAAAAAATGATGTGTTTGGAACTATTGGACAGATCTGATGAAGATATGGATGAAGAAGATAACCCAAGGGACCCCAATATTCCTGGTGTATATATAACCGACAATGGTGGGGATAGCGATGTTAATACGAAGCTGAAACCAGACAGGAAACAACAAGACAGATACATGTACCACAGAGATTGGAATGAAACCTAGAGCTCGTAATTCTGTAGGCATGTCCTATACGTCTGACGATGATTCATTTTCTGATTTTAGTGGAAGTGAATATATGCCGACCCCCGAAGTAGTTTTATCTGAAGAGATAGAAGATAGCTGTAGTGATAATTAAATGAGTGATATCAAACCATGCATGAATGTTCGTAGTAATGAGACTGTTTCTAAATCCAAAGAAAAAATTATGTGTTTGGAACTATTGGGACACATCTGATGAAGATATTGATGAAGAAGATATCCTAAGGGACCCCAATAATCCGGGTGTATATATAAAAAGGATTTCAAAATCCGAGACCACTAGAACTTGAAAGATAAAAAAATATTCACGAGTTCATAATCAGTACCAAAATTGTGATATTTGCAAGAGGAAATTTTCTAACGTTTCGCAACACCTTTTGCGAAAACACAAAACTGTAGATGAAGTTAAATCAATTGCAGATGAAAAGGATGACAAGAAAAGGAAACAGTTACTTTACTTGTTAAGAAGCAAATATAACCATATTAATAATGTTAAAACTGTAAATGATTAAAAGGGGGAAATCATTCTTGATAGACAACCATGTGAGCGTTTTCAACTACGGACCTTGTCCACACTGTCTGACATGGGTCAAAAAGAGTTTACTGTGGAAACATAGTCGATCTTGCATGGCCTCATCTGGGTTAAATTTTACTTCTGCAGAGCTACGAACTCAGTCGGACACATTGTTAATGCGAATTCAGCCTGTTGCCAGTAATAAGTTAATCAAAGAAGTTTTTAGCAAGATGAATAATGATGAAGTTGGCCAAGTTGCGAAGTCTGATACTTTAATAGTACTTTTGGGCAACCTTTGGATGCTAAAGAATAAAGGAAATGTCCTGAATCGCGGAAAGAACACATCTCAGGTAATGAGATGGACATCCAGATTCTTAATCAACTTGCGGTCCATTAGACCCATTGATGGTGAGCCTAGTATCTCCAATTACTTGAAACCTGGGGCCTATTTCACGAAATTTTAACTAAGATAAGATCCCAATTTTAGTAATTTGATTGGATAATATTAGATTGATTTTAGGGCTTAGCCAATCAAAATTGAAGTATCTACTAAAATTGGATTTTATCTTAAGTTAAAATTTCGTGAAACAGGGCCCAGAGTATTTTGAAGATATTGTAAAGGCAACTATGAAAACTGCTGATTGTAATGTGGTAGATGAAGAAGATGTTGAAAAACCTAGTGTTTTGATTAAACTTGGTTTCAACCTGAAACGAATGCTGAATTCCAAAATTGCTTTGGCAATTCAAAATGGACTTCCAAATGAAAGAAAGGCAGCAGAGGACCTGTTAAAATTTTTTAAGGTAATGTGGGGGACCAGGGTTACCAAAATTGCCCGGGTTTTATTGAATGAAGGGCACTTCAACAAAACTAAACCTTTGTCAGACCCTTCAGATATAGAGAAACTTAATAATTTCTTAAAACAACAGCTAGAGTCATTAGATTATGATAAGAAAGACACTGATAATTTCGACTAATAGCTGAGACAGTTGAAACGAAGCTTGTGATGTACAACAGAAGAACAACTGGAGAAATGGAAGCCCTCAGGTAATTTAGTTTCCATAATTGTACATAGAAATTGTACAGTAGTCATTGATATCTAGAATAATTGCTGTAAATGCCTGATAATTTTGTATGGGCATTTGTGGATGATACAAATTAAAATTTGTTATATTTTTTGACAAAATCAAAATATCTCCAAAATTAAAGGAGCTAAATCGCTAACATTTGGGACCTAGAAATTCACAAAAGTGAGTTGCAACGCATATAATACTGTAATATGAATGTATAAACTGATTTACATCAAATGGTTTCCGTTTTTACTCCAATTTCAAATCAGTTATATTCGGCGAAATAAGTCAGCAATCTCAATCGAGTGCAAATTTCTAGCGTCTAGTTACTCCAGTCTGAGCAAATGTGTCTAGCCTCGTCCCTCAAGTCTCTCAATACAACTGGGACTGAAGTGCATTATGGTACACGATTCGTTTACCAATGTTAAAAAAATTAGTTTATCTTAAATATCGGATATCAGAAGCTCATCTTTTCCTGGTAAGTTTACATCATCAATGTTGATAAAAATTGACCAATAATTCGTGTTATCGATGACGAAGATTTGGGAGGATTTTGAGTTACGGGCTTATATCCTTTAAAAAGTGAATGTATATATTTACAGATTGAAGGATTATCAGGCCAGGAAACAAGGAATTAGTCATTTTAGCAGCACAATGATTGGAAATTGTACCGAATTTGAAAAGTTTTTATTGGAAACACAAGAAATTGTTGAGATTAGAGGAAAGGTAATAATTGCTGCTAAAAACTAATATTTTATTTAGGTTACTAGTATTTATCACAGTGAATAGAAGCTAGTGATGGGAACTTCATGTTATAAAAAAGTTTGACATAAATAATTATTGATAAAGTAATGAATAAAGTTGACCAAGCATACCTTACATTCATATTTTAATTTTTAACAGTATCTCCATAAAGAAAATCTTACGTTTTTATACGCCCACATTTTTATGTGGACGTATATTGTCGTCGCCCCTGTCCGTCCGGACGTCCGTCCACAATTTGTTTGTGGACTCTCTACAGGTCACAATTCTTATCTGATTTTGACGAAACTTGAAATATAGGTTTATCCCCAAAAGATCTCGGCTGCTTTCGATATTGGCATGTATCGGATGAAAACTTCATGGATTTTGGCCCCTGATTGTGCGAAAAATCATGTTTTTAGCTTGTGGACCCTATAGAGGTCACAATTTTGAACCGATTTTGATGAAACTTGACATGCTTGTTTATAACTCAAAGATCTTGGTTCCTTTCGATATTTGCGCCTATCGGTACGTAATTTCCTGAATTATGGCCCCTGGATGTCCGAAAAATCACCCTTTTTATACGCCCACATTTTCATGTGGACGCATTATGTCGTCGCCCCTGTCCGTCCGGACGTCCGTCCGTCCGTCCGTCCGTCCACAATTGTTTGTGGACTCTCTACAGGTCACAATTCTTACCCGATTTCGACGAAACTTGAAATATATGTTTATCCCCAAAAGATCTCGGCTGCTTTTGATATTGGCATGTATCGGATCAAAACTTCATGGATTATGGCCCCTGATTGTACGAAAAATAACGTTTCTAGCTTGTGGACCCTATAGAGGTCACAATTTTGAACCGATTTTTATGAAACTTGACATGCATGTTTATAACCAAAAGATCTTGGTTCCTTTCGATATTTGCGCCTATCGGAACGTAATTTCCTGAATTATGGCCCCTGATTGTCCGAAAAATCACCTTTTTTAGCTTGTGGTACCTCTGGAGGTCACAATTATTATCCGATTTAAAAAACCGTTCGATTATATCACCGTTACACCCTAAGGAAGGTTGAGTTCGAATTTCGGGAAAATCGGACCAAAATTGCCATACAAAATGGCCGCCGTTTGTACGCGAATACTGTTAAAAAATGGTATATCAGTGTTGTGGACCCTGTAGAGGTCACAATTTTAATTCGATTTTGATGAAACTTGAAATTCATGGTTATAACCCAAAGATCTTGGTTCCTTTCGATATTTGCGCATATCGGATCGTAACTTCTTGAATTATGGCCCCTGATTATACGCAAAATCGCCTTTTTATACGCCCACATTTTCATGTGGACGTATTATGTCGTCGCCCCTGTCCGTCCGTCGGTCCGTCCGTCCGTCTGTCCGTCCGTCCACAATTTGTTTGTGGACTCTCTACAGGTCACAATTCTTATCCGATTTTGACGAAACTTGAAATATAGGTTTATCCCCATAAGATCTCGGCTGCTTTCGATATTGGCATGTATGGACTAAGACTAGTAATTATTTCCCCTTATTTCATGATGGACGAATGTAGTGCGAGTTATAAATAGACAATTTTTCCTTTATTTTTTTTCTCCCCTCTTCCTGCATTTTTTGGTTGACTTTTTGGTCTAGAATTGGAGAAAAGGCATCAAATTTTCAATTTCATAGCAGTTTTGGGGAATACTGAGGATATTACAGCGGAGGGATAGGGGGTGTAAAATGTCCTTCTGCGGAGCAATCATTGTGTCGGAAGTGTGATTTTTACCCCAGCGAACTTCAAATCCCCGTAGCAAAAAATCTAAATGGTCAACCCCCTACAAATTTATGATGAGGAGATTGCCAAATGTGGTCCCCATTGTGCCTAAAAGGATTGGAACCAACGGAATGTTGAGAAAAAAACTACAGCCTGTGATGTTACATGCTTTTAACATTGAAGTCAATGGGCAAATAATTACTAGTCTGAGTCCTGATATAACAATAAGCATGGACGATGAATATTTTCTGAGCCACTTATTTCCTGAAGTTTTGAATGGAAAGTATCAGAAATGGTAAGAATACTGTTTTTTTATTGCTCAGCAGTAAGTTTTGTGTCTATTTCATATCAAAATAGCCATTATTGGGGGTATCTGTTGGCCGAGGGTGAATTTGATTTGTAGATGTTAAAATTTCATTCCCTATGGTGTCAAAAGGTGGTTTTAAGTCTCAATATTAAGGCCTATTCAACTGCAGATTGGGCCTGAAGGTCCCGAGATGTAAATAGAGCTGACCCTAACCCTAACCCAAGACCTTACCCTAACCATAACCCTAACCTGCAATCTCGTCAACAAGCATGTGCCCTAGGCCCAAGCCAAAACCCATTCCTGACCCTAGCCCTAACCCACAATTTTGTCCAAAAATCATGCGCCCACACCCCAATTTACGTGTGACCTTGAACCAAGTCTGCAGTTAGCCTTAATATTTAGACCTAAAATATTTGGCCTACACACAATGATATGTTAACAGGTACACTCCGAAATTTACACCTGTGTGACATTTGATCAAATCTGCAGTTGGCCTTGACATTTAGACCAAACTTCAAAAGATGATGTCTACCTTTGAGATTGCCTTAGACTTATGTGACACTCAGAGTTTACTTTTTTACTGACTACTGACTGTGAACTGGTTTCTAGTTGTAGGTCCAGTGATGGGATGTTCGCTAGAAACAAAGAGATATATTTCTATTTCCAATTAAGACCATTTTTTTTCCTTTCTTATTATCCCACAATTTTTTTTTATTGCATATTTATCCCCAGCTTTCTATCATTTCAGGTGCCAAGGCTAATGTTTCATTCATAGAGTGGATTGATTGACCTCAACACAGGCTTTAAAAAGAAAAAAAGAAGCAGAACAGGTGAGATAAATGGGCATTTCATACACTTTACGAAGTACATCCAACCTGATCCCCACTTCTGCTGACTAATGGGCTGGAAATTTGGTACTGCACAGGGTTTTCTTGTCCCCTTAGCATGTAACTGAATGCCAGAATTGCACATTTTGACCATTTTCTGGATGTCAATGATCCATTTCCCTGGATAGTATTCGCCCCAGAATGCTCATTCTCATCCAAATTTAACATTTCAGGTCTACATCTTGAAACCCGATGACTTCCTGGACTGGCTTTAGTAGAATGATGATGCATATAAATTTCATCCCTGATCTCTCTCTATGTCACCTGTGGTGAAAGTGGAAGGCAAATCGTGATCAGTTTGGGTTCCAGCCGAGAACCTCTGTAAACTTTGCTTTTTGTTGATGATTTCATTTTCGAGCTTGAAAAGGACACCCTTGTGTTTATCATGACCTCTCATATTGGAAGACAACATAAATGCCAATAAATAGCCTGTGTGTTGACAGTTGTTCATATCTCTTTGCCAGGAAAGTTGTAGGCACCATCACCATTGTAAATTATTTGACAGACCAGAGTGAACAGGGTGGCCTATGATTGGTCAGCAGTGTATCCAATTCAATACTGGTGGGGTTGGGGTGAAAAAAACTGTTGCAGTGTTACATAATCAGATTTTTTCCACTAACTTATCCTGTGGATATACAGCTATATAGGTGATATTTGGATATTCATAGGCACTTCATGTTTCAACATCTTAGATTTGACCACAATTTGGCACTTGAAGCTATGTTAACAGAGAAAACTGTGTGTTTTTTGATGAAAGCGTCAAAAAGTCTAATATTGCATCATGATTACTGTTTTAAAGTATTTTCATGTTTGATTTATATTGAATTTATCTCATCTTTTTACAGAATGCATTTATGTTCAATAATAAAAATGTTCTGTGGAATTCAAAATTCATGTGCTTTCAAATTATACGATTTCATACTGGGGGGGTGGGGTTGAAAAAGCTGTTGTAGTGTTACACAATCAGATTATTTCAACTTACTTATCCTATGGAAATACAGCTATATAGGAGACAGTTTAAAATTGATAGGCACTGCAGGTTTCAACATCATAGATTTAACCATAATTTGGCACTTGAAACTAGTTAACAGCGAAAAACTGTGTGGTTTTTGATGAAAGTGTTAAAAAGTCTAATATTGCATCATGATTGCTGTTTTAAAGTATTTTCATGTTTGATTTGCATTGAATTTATCTCATCTTTTTACAGAATGCATTTATGTTCAACAATAAAAATGTTGTGTGGAATTCAAAATTCATGTCTTTGAAATTTCTGTCTGAAATTCCGCAGTTTTCTGATGTATTATAGTGTTTGCAGAATGCAGCACTGCTCATCTGAAAATGCATGGATTTTCATAATCTTTGGCCAGGGAATTGCATATATGTTTGTTTATCAGATTACAAAAGATTTGTTCAAATAGCAGCAACATGTGAGGTATATAGGACTAAGACTAGTAATTATTTCCCCTTATTTCATGATGGACGAATGTAGTGCGAGTTATAAATAGACAATTTTTCCTTTATTTTTTTTCTCCCCTCTTCCTGCATTTTTTGGTTGACTTTTTGGTCTAGAATTGGAGAAAAGGCATCAAATTTTCAATTTCATAGCAGTTTTGGGGAATACTGAGGATATTACAGCGGAGGGATAGGGGGTGTAAAATGTCCTTCTGCGGAGCAATCATTGTGTCGGAAGTGTGATTTTTACCCCAGCGAACTTCAAATCCCCGTAGCAAAAAATCTAAATGGTCAACCCCCTACAAATTTATGATGAGGAGATTGCCAAATGTGGTCCCCATTGTGCCTAAAAGGATTGGAACCAACGGAATGTTGAGAAAAAAACTACAGCCTGTGATGTTACATGCTTTTAACATTGAAGTCAATGGGCAAATAATTACTAGTCTGAGTCCGTATCGGATGGAAACTTCATGGATTATGACCCCTGATTGTACGAAATATCATGTTTTTAGCTTGTGGACCCTATAGAGGTCACAATTTTGAACCGATTTTGATGAAACTTGACATGCATGTATATAGCCCCAAGATCTTGGTTCCTTTCGATATTTGCGCCCATCGCCATCGGATCGTAACTTCCTGAATTATGGCCCCTGATTGTACGAAAAATCACCCTTTTTAGCTTGTGGTCCGTCTGGAGGTCAAAATTATTATCCGATTTCAAAAACCGTTCAAGTATATCACCGTTACATGGTAATGAAGGCTGAGTTCAAATTTCGTGAAAATCGGACCAAAATTGACATACAAGATGGCCGCCGTTTGTACGCGAATAGTGTGAAAATATGTTATTTCAAGGTTGTGGACCCTATAGAGGTCACAATTTTGAACCGATTGTGATGAAACTTGACATGCATGTTTATAACCCCACGATCTTGGTTCCTTTCGATATTTGCGGCCATCGGATCGTAACTTCCTGAATTATGGCCCCTGATTGTCCGAAAAATCGCCCTTTTTAGCTTTAGGTCCCTCTGGAGGTCAAAATTATTATCCGATTTAAAAAAACGTTTGATAATATCACCGTTACGTGGTAATGAAGGTTGAGTTCGAATTTCGTGAAAATCGGACCAAAATTGTCATACAAAATGGCTGCCGTTTATACGCGAATAGTGTGAAAATATGTTATTTCAAGGTTGTGGACCCTATAGAGGTCACAATTTTGAACCGATTGTGATGAAACTTGACATGTATGTTTATAAGCTTAAGATCTTGGTTCCTTTCTATATTTGCGGCCATCGGATCTTAACTTCCTGAATTATGGCCCCTGATTGTCCGAAAAATCGCCCTTTTTAGCTTGTGGTCGCTCTGGAGGTCAAAATTATCATCCCATTTAAAAAGATAGGCTGGCACTGCCAGGCAGGATACGCCCACATTTTCGAGAGATGGATAGAGAACAAGCAATACCGAAAGTGATTTTTCCTATGTGCAAATATCGAAATGAATTAAGATCTTTGGGTTATAAAGGTTCATTTCAGTAGGCTTCAAATTCGACTGGGGATCATGTTGCTAAGTGGGTAAGATGCTGGCTCGGTAGCCTTGAGGTTAGGTGTTTGATCCCTGCATTGGGTGAGAAAGTTCATCTAGATTTTCTGGCGTGGTTTCCCCTTGTTAGTGATGAAGGATGGATGGCCTGACAAGAACAGCTGTCAATTTTGGTCCGATTTTCACGAAATTCGACCTCAACCTTCATTACGATGTAACGGTGATATAATCAAACGTTTTTTTAAATGGGATAATAATTCTGACCCCAGAGGGGCCAAAAGCTAAAAAAAAAAGGTCATTTTTCGTACAATCAGGGGCCATAATTCAGGAAGTTACAATCCGATATGCACAAATATCGAAAGGAACCAAGATCTTTGGGTTATAAACATGCATGTCAAGTTTCATCAAAATCGGTTCAAAATTGTGACCTCTATAGGGTCCACAACCTTAATATAACGTATTTTCACACTAACGGCGGCCATTTTGTCTGTCAATTTTGGTCCGATTTTCACAAAATTTTACCTCAATATTCATTACCATGTAACGGTGATATAATCAAACGTTTTTTTAAATCGGATAATAATTTTGACCTCCAGTGGGACCACAAGCTAAAAAGGGTGATTTTTCGTACAATCAGGGGCCATAATTCAGGAAGTTACGAATCAATGAGCGCAAATATCGAAAGGAACCAAGATCTTCGGGTTATAAACATGCATGTCAAGTTTCATCAAAATCGGTTCAAAATTGTGACCTCTATAGGGTCCACAACCTTGATATAACATATTTTCACACTATTCGCGTACAAACGGCGGCCATTTTGTCCGTCAATTTTGGTTTGATTTTCACGAAATTCGAACAGAGCCTTCATTACCATGTAACGGTGATATAATCAAACGTTTTTTTAAATCGGATAATAATTTTGACCTCCAGAGGGACCACAAGCTAAAAAGGGCAATTTTTCGGACAATCAGGGGCCATAATTCAGGAAGTTACGATCCGATGGGTGCAAATATCGAAAGGAACCAAGATCTTTGGGTTATAAACATACATGTCAAGTTTCATCAAAATCGGTTCAAAATTGTGACCTCTATAGGGTCCACAACCTTGATATAACATATTTTCACACCATTCGCGTACAAACGGCGGCCATTTTGTTTGTCAATTTTGGTCCGATTTTCACGAAATTTGAACTCAACCTTCATTACCATGTAACGGTGATATAATCGAACGGTTTTTTAAATCGGATAATAATTTTGACCTCCAGAGGGACCACAAGCTAAAAAGGGCGATTTTTCGGACAATCAGGGGCCATATTTCAGGAAGTTACGATCCGATGGCCGCAAATATCGAAAGGAACCAAGATTTTGGGGTTATAAACATGCATGTCAAGTTTCATCACAATCGGTTCAAAATTGTGACCTCTATAGGGTCCACAAGCTAAAAACATGATATTTCGTACAATCAGGGGCCATAATCCATGAAGTTCCGATCCGATACATGCCAATATCGAAAGGAACCGAGATCTTATGGGGATAAACCTATATTTCAAGTTTCGTCAAAATCAGATAAGAATTGTGACCTGTAGAGAGTCCACAAACAAATTGTGGACGGACGGACGGACAGACGGACGGACGGACGGACGGACGTCCGGACGGACAGGGGCGACGACATAATACGTCCACATGAAAATGTGGGCGTATAAAAACTGTTTGATTATATCACCGTTACATGGTAATGAAGGTTTAGTTCAAATTTTGTGTAAATCGGACCCAAATGGACAGACAAAATGGCCCCTGTTTGTACGCGATCAGTGTGAAAATATGTTATATCAAGGTTGTGGACCCTATAGAGGTCACAATTTTGAACCGATTTTGATGAAACTTGACATGCATGTTTATAACCCGAAGATCTTGGTTCCTTTCGATATTTGCGCCCATTGGTTCGTAACTTCCTGAATTATGGCCCCTGATTGTACGAAAAATCACCCTTTTTAGCTTGTGGTCCCACTGGAGGTCAAAATTATTATCTGATTTTCAAAAACGTTTGATTATATCACCGTTACATGGTAATGAAGATTGAGTTAAAATGTTGTGAAAATCGGACCAAAATTGACAGACAAAATGGCCGATGTTTGAACGCGATTAGTGTGAAAATATGTTATATCAAGGTTGTGGACCCTATGGAGGTCACAATTTTGAACCGATTTTGATGAAACTTGACATGCATGTTTATAACCCAAAGATCTTGGTTCCTTTCGATATTTGCGCCCATTGGATCGTAACTTCCTGAATTATGGCCCCTGATTGTCCGAAAAATGACCTTTTTTTTAGCTTGTGGTCCCTCTGCGGTCAGAATTATTAACCCAAAGATCTTATTTCCTTTCGTTATTTGCGCATATCGGATCGTAACTTCCTGAATTATGGCCCCTGATTGTCTGAAAAATTGCCTATGGTCCCTCTGGAGGTCACAATTATTATCCGATTTAAAAAAACGTTTGACTCTATCACGGTTACACCCTACGGAAGGTTGAGTTCGAATTTCGAGAAAATCGGACCATAATTTCCAGAAAAAATGGCCGCCGTTTGTACGCGAACAGTGTAAAAATATGGTATATCAAAGTTGTGGACCCTGTAGAGGTCACAATTTTAATTCGATTTTGATGAAACCTGAAATGCTTGTTTATAACTTAAGGATCTTTAATCCTTTCGATATTTGCGCATATCAAATTGTAACTTAATGAATTATGGCCTTTGATTGTAGGAAAAATTACTTTCGGTATTGCTTGTTTTAGCTTGTGGTCCCTCTGGAGGTCACAATTATTTTCCGATTTAAAAAAGCGTTTGATTATAACACCGTTACACCTTAAGAAAGGTTTGAGTTCGAATTTCGGGAAAATCGGAACAAAATTGACAGAAAAAATGGCCGCCATTTGTACACAAATACTGTTAAAAAATGGTGTATCATGGTCACAATTCTTATCCGATTTTGATGAAAAGTCTCATTTCTAGTTTGTGTACCGTCAACCCATAATCATTATCGGCTTCAAATTTCATGAATATCAGACTGGAACTGACCAACAAAATGGCTGCTCCTAATACAGTATGAAATATAGGACTTAATGATGCAGGAAAAATCACTTTCGGTATTGCTTGTTCTCTATCCATCTCTCAAAAATGTGGGCGTATCCTGCCTGGCAGTGCCAGCCTATCTTTGTTTTTTTAGATTGGTCGAGCTGTACCTGTTATAATTCCCAATGAAACAATGAAAGGTTTGCAGTTTTTAACAAACTTCACTATTCGTGAACAGTGTGGTATTTCAAGAGATAATCCTTACGTATTTGCAAAAAAGGTAACTGAAATTTATATGGTCTTAATATTTTTTATGCGGGTATGTAATTTTGGTAAAAGGAGCCGGTTTGTTCGCATTTATTTAACTTTGGGTTCATTTTGTATACAATAATAACAAATTCCCAAGAACACAGTCTTGTGGTTTCTGTTCAAAGTATTTAGGATTTACTGGTGTTGAAACAAACACATCTGTCAAAAAATAGCCCCAAGTTTTCTATTCAAATTTTAATATTTATCTACTATCATTAGTTTGAAGGATTTTGATATGTTATTTATATTGTTTTCATTAGTTATTTAAATGGAATTTGTTTTGTAGGATCTACATGTGCTGTTGTCAGAGCATACACATCTTTGTCCAAAGCAGTTAATCTATCGGATTTAAAATCTCCAGAACTTATTACCTCTACTCAACTAAGAAAATACATGGCCACTATTACTCAGGTACTTATACATTTAGTTACACAAAAGGACCCTCATTCTGTATTAAGTCTAGTGCCGATGTCACGTAATGACCATATTCCTGAAGCAATGGCCCGAGAAATCTCTCTCTGGCCATTGCTGGATTGACTTCTGATTCTTGAACTTTTGCGGGAGTGTGTCTATTCTCCACGTTCAATGAAAGCTATCACTTAAGTACAGCAACATGACAGTCCTTCGTTTAATCTGAGTCTTCCTTAAAACTTTGGACAGTGATTTAAGGTATTAAAAACGGTGAAAAGTATGTTCGTTTCCAAACAGTTTTGTTTACATTTCATTCGACTTGATAGCCTCGTTTGTCACACAATTAGTTTTACTGCAGTATTCTTCTATGCACGGGTTAATTAGGCATAATAAAAGCGTGAGCCATGACGTAACCTTATGTAAACATATTTGGTCCAATACTGGCACTCGTTTTAAATGTAAAGCGTTTGTATGGTAGGTAGTGATTGGTTGGTAGTCGGACTACTGACCAATCAAAATTTAACACAACAATATCCACTCATAATAGCAGTGTGTAGTGAGATTACCTATAATCAAACGAAACGCTGCGCGGAGTATGCGTAATGACCAGCTTTCTAACTTTTTGGCTTAATTGCTTGTATGTTTCCCATTGGCTCAGTAGGATAAGTGCTTGTCTATACAGTTAATACAGATTAAATTTGGTGAGTGCACCACTGGATTTTGATTATTTCCAGTCTGGTTTCCATTGTGAATGGTTCGAAAAGAGTAGGGTATCCCAGCTATCTACATTGCAAGCAAATTGAATTAGACTGTCTTGAATTAGCTTGATGTAACTGATGTTCAAAACTATTATTAATCAATCTCCTGTATCTGCTATTTCAGGTCCTCGATCTAAAAGATAACCAACTTAATTGGGTAACCAATCATTTAGGTCACACCTTAGATGTTCACAAGATTTACTATAGAGCCAGTTCAGATGTTTTAGAGAGGATGCAGATTGCTAAAATTCTTTTATTGCAAGATTCTGGCCAAGTTCATAAATATGTCAACAAATCTCTAGATGAAATTCAGTTAACAGGTATGTTAAAAACAGCATATCATAGACCTTTTTATAAGCCAACAATTTTAGTGCAAAAGCAATTTATGGCTTGCTTTGTCCCCAAGTAAATACTGCACCTCAAACTTGTCAAATTGCATTACTTTACTGCAAGAAAAAAGAAGTCGGTGCAAGAAAAAGGAAGTCGGTCTATAAACACCATCTTTAAAATATTTATAGCCAACATCCTACATACAATGTAGGTCCTTGAACCATATATTTCAAATAATTGTTAGTCATTATTAATTTCTATCTACTGTAAATATTAATTTCTGAGTCCTCAAACGATATCGGCTAAGCTATTTTAAACAAATCTATAACTAATCCTAAACAAATATCTGTAATGCAATTTGATTGTTACAAACCTAAAGGACAGCTGTCTAGTTGTTTGGATAGTATGAAAGCACATGGTCCTTTGTCCACATTGGAGCACATGTAAGAGATCCTTTGGTACATGTAGTTGTAATTTGATCTAAGAGTGGGCTGCAGTGCCGCTGTCTGAGCCAAATTCTAACCCTTCTGTTATAATTAAAGATAGGTACCGAGTCAATTCGGCACCGAGACAAACCGGATACCGAGCTAAACAAGGCATCTGACCAAACTGGGTACCAAGTCAAATTGGCACCGAGAAAAATTGCCTACCCAGCTGCATTGTGTACAGAGTCAAACTGGGTACCGAACCAAACCCAGTACCGAGCCAAACCCGATAACGAGTCAAACTGAGTATCGAGACAAGATGGGTACCAGGTTGGATTTGAAACTGTCCACACGGGGTTTCCAATCGGTTCTAGTATAATTAAGAATTCAGTCTCATCCGTTCGTGAGATAATGTTTAATCAAGAGTTCGGTGTTTCATCTTGTCGTGAGCTAAAGTCTAATGAAGAATTTATTGTCTCATCCTTTGGTGAGCTAAAGTCTAATAAAGAGTTCAATGTCTCATCCTTTGGTGAGCTTAAGCCTAATAAAGAATTCAGTGTCTCATCCTTTTGTGATCTAAAGTCTAATTAAGAGTTTCGTGTGACAAAACTACGTTTCTAGCTCTGATCAAATTGATCTCCCACCCTATTGGATCACAAAAGGTTATGACCTTTTCCAAATCGACGAACCGTCCCTGTCAATCATTAGTAGCGGATCTGTGGCTTGATATAGATTGCATGTTGATGCTTCATTGGCAAAATAAGAACACAGGGTATTATGTGAACATGTTAGGGCACACTGAACAGGACTTGTGTTAGATGTCGACAATAGCGGCGTATGATGAAGATATCGGTTCTTCGCAAAAACACCGAACTGGATTGTTCTCATATTAAGATTTGGTGATTGAGTAACTGTCTCTGCTCTATCTTGCACAGATGCATCACCTCTAGTTTGGTATGAAGCTGGTTCCGTAACTATACCTGTTGCATCTTGTGTTCTGGATACCTGATCAGCATCACTCACAGATGTGTCGCCTTGAGTTTGGTCCGATGCTGGTTCGTTGCTTGGATTGGCATTGTCTGCATCACTCGCTGGTCCTTGATTATTAACCACGGCTAAAATCACACAAAAATAAAATGGTATTTAACTAATTACTTTTGTGAAGTCCAATAGCCATGGGGATTATTTTGCCTTTACATCGACGTCTCCGCCTACTCTTCACCAAATCCCGACTGCCAAGGGATCTTATGCGTGGACGCCAATATGCACATATGGTAGGACTCTGTTTTTGTCCAGTCCGAATATTTGTGCAATTGCCCACCATTATTTATAGGCAGCCAGCAAAGGGTATATTTTGCCAATAGTAACCCACTCGCGAACGAATTGGTGTAATAAACTTCTCACATACGTCTGTCATAAAATGTCCAGTGAAGTTAAAATCCAGCGATCTTTCTTTATTTTAGGGAACAATGGTGGCTAAGTGAGTAAGACGCTGGCTCGCTAGCCTGAAGGTCCTGGTTTTGGCCGAGAAAGCTCATCGGGATTTGCCGGCGTGGTTTCCCTTGATCAATGATGCAGGACGGACATCTGTCTTGTCGCAGAATATAGAAAAAAAACCCGAGATCCCGCGTACACATTGTCGTGCACGTAAAATACCCCATGGCAGTTTAAATTAGATGTAAGAGTAGGCTGTAGAGTCGCTGTCCGGGCAAAATATCTCTAGAGGCACGTCTTCGTTAGCGTCATTTGCATTTTTAAGAAAATATCGATTTTTCCGGTTTAATCCACGATTAAATGTATCCATATAAAAATATTCAAAACCAATCTGATTAAAACAGATCCTCTTCCATTTTATTTTTTATAGTTAAAAATTTCGTTGCACTTTTTCACTACACTAGGAACTAAAAGCTTGGTTAAATAATGCGTGTTGTGGTTGAATTGAAAACACGGTAAAAGACTGGTTTTAAAATCAAACGTCGCTCGTATGACCCTTGGCGAGACCTCTCACAACAACTGATCATAGTGGAGAACGTCGAAAGCAGAAAAACGAAACAAAATATAGATTTGTATTGTAATTAGACTGATTGAGAAGAAGCTTCCGACGTAGAGGTGACGCTAGCTAGTCTATGTTCGATCTATGATATCTCTTATGACTTTTTGAATTATATTACTTTGCAGATTCAAATTCCAAAATATACTCACCTTTCACTGTTTGACAAACAGCTGTAAAGTTTGATTGACAAGTTCGTGAGTCCCATTTTAAGTCCACTTGACGTATCACAGCACAATGTTGTGTATCTAAATGATCGGGTTCATCATCGTCCACATTGTCCCAGTTACTGACACCCAAACTCGTTCCATCAAACCACTTAAACTCTGACGTTATATACTTCATTCCCAACCACGCAAACTCTACCCTGTAAGACAAACACACTTACTGTCATTTAGCATAGGAAATAGTTGACCATCACCTTGCACCCTCTCCCATTCCCAACCACGCAAAACCTGTAAACAAAGCTCCCATCTTGCAACATGTGGAACAGTTGCCTTTCCATCCCAACTACGCACACTCTATCCTGTAAAACACACGTCTTTCATTTAGCATTGGAAATACTTGGCCTAAACCTTGCCTTCGCGAACCTTTTCCTTCCCAGCCACGTAAACCCTATCCCGTAAGTCAAAATCCTCATCACGCACTTACCATGAGAAATAGGTGCCTCAGTGAGCAAGACAATGGTTCGCTAACCTTGTGTTCCCATGTTTGGTCCCTGAGATTTTTCGGCTTGGTTGTCCTGGTAGCGCAGATAGGGGGCCTGACAAAGGGTGGCATACAGACGTTTGGATACAGTCGTGTACACAT
Organism: Patella ulyssiponensis; assembly: GCA_963678685.1. NCBI lineage: Eukaryota > Metazoa > Mollusca > Gastropoda > Patellidae > Patella > Patella ulyssiponensis. Next base: position 30,987,635 of record OY783225.1, on the reverse strand, counting down.
TGCGTTAAGCGAAAGAACTCCTGGTTGTTCGAATTAATATAAGAGTAGGCCGTTGTACAGTTGTTCGGGCAAACAAAATCGCACACTACATAACGCGTGTCCGTTTTTATTAGCCCAACAGGAGCAGAATTGTAGGACGTTAAACCCCGCTTTGTTTGATTTACAAAGATGTTTGACCTTTCTAAGTTAAAGGTTTTCCTTTTAAGTACAATATTGATATTTAGCGATTGAGGATACATTAACACAACATAATTATTATGGGATTAAGCTATCACTGGCTAATTCTGTTAACACTACGTTTCGATAAGTATCCCCTTACCGTTATGAAGCACAACGGTATTTAGTAAACTTGAGGACAATGTATATAATATTGATACTTACTCTTTGTTATTCCTCATCCAGGTATTAAGCTCCTCGACATCTTTCTGGGTTTCTAGTTTAATGATTTGTAGACCGAGTCTTTCGCATTTGTCTTTACTTTCTTCGTAGGGGCCCTTATAATTGCCGTACACAAAACTTGTAGATACTGGAATTAAATATAATATTAAACCATAGACAAGACTTCTAAATGCGGCAATTAAATATAAACAATAAGGGAACCGGGGAACAAAGGTGGTCACTTCGGGTTCGGGCAGGGTCCTACATCAGTGAAGGGGGTGGGGAGGGAATGGTACCGGAAACACTCAAGAGCTTACACACACGACTGCACCCCTTGTCACTTCTGAGAGTGAGGTTGAAGAGTATTACGCTTGTGCAAGGGGCCTTTAGCAGTGGGAGGAAACCCACAAAGTTGGACAGGCGACCTTACTCCTCGTCACGTACAACCGGAAATCGAAACCACGCCAGACCTTGTGATAGAGAGAGAAGGCGCTAACCATTCGACCATCTAGTCCCCCCCCCTCCCCAAGGGATGACAGCCCTGGCGGCCAAGAGAGAGGGTAGGTTTTTCTAGATGTGTTGGGGGAGGGGGTCTTAGAAAACCACAGGCACTTGAATTGGTGAATCATTGAACTCATCATCACTTCCACAGGTTACATTTTTGGACGCAAGTGTTCAAATTTTGTGCCGGTCCCTTAAACATGAATTATGCAAGAGCTAAATCTGCCTATTAGATATTAATTAACTTACCACGTCTATAATCAACTCTCGATGTCATCGGATACCTGTGATATTTAGTGGATTTCAATATTTTCTTTAGTGAATGACATAACCGTAAAAATGGATAATCGGTACTTTGATTATTATCGTTACAGCGGTAGTTATGACAATCGGGGCTAACCTAATGCCCCTTTAAGTGACTTAGAAATGGTTGTGCCCCTCCAAAATCCCCTAAAAACCTCGCCACCCAATCTTATCCATTTCCCGTAAACGACATTTAATAATTACCTGATTTAAGGACGATTAGGTTATACAACAAATAAATAAATACAAAATCCAAACACAACATTTCGGCTGCCACAAACACAACTAGTTATCTTCGGTTAATTCCGTAATCTGCGACCTGGTGTGCCGTGTGACTCGTATAATCAATCTCCTCTAGGACAGTCATCGGCGCCTCCTTTTAAAATCACCTTCTAAGACAACACTTTATGTCAATCCTCATATCATTGACAACGGAAAAATATTTGATTTTATAAATATGACGAAAATTACAATTGGCGAAGATATACTAAGAATAACAATATTAAAGAAAATACATCGAAATACTTTCAAATAATACAATTAGTAATTAAACCGCTAATTGACAGGCTGTATCGTGGCCTATTATTACACGATCAATTATATCCACAGACTCCCTTATTATGCATATTGATGATTTATTGAGATGGAATTGACGATGCTTACCTTTCATTTGAACAACAAATCATGTAATGTAAACAGATATATCGATATCGAGTATTGTTAATCGATTAACCGAAACTGATGGCGACATGAAATATACAAGATACTTCCATTTAGTTACAAGTCGAAAGGCAATCCAGTGTCCGCTGGTATTCAACTCTGCTGATAGAAAAGCAATATTTTAATCGCAAATAGAAATTAAATTTGTTTGTATATTTCACGCACTTGAATCAAATTATACCAACAGTTCAGTGTTATTGCACTTATTGCCTTAGGGCCACCCAAACCCCGTCTGTATTAATACGATCGTTAGGTAAATCACGTTCCATATTGTCGATATATTTGTTTATATAGGTTTCTCTTGGTAGCGATAGAGTTGTGTAGACCCATAAATCAGAACTAATTTGATTACACAATTTAGTTTTGTACTGAATAATGTATTAAAGGGAGAGACCCACGGTTTACGGGGTATCGAGTCATTTGAAAACCTATTTTATAGATTAATTTCATCTCATTTATAACACGACCACCACTCTTTACAGTTACATGGTTCTCCACTGGATTTTCTTCCTGTTTTTCAACATATTTTAATTTCTTTTCGATTCTTGGTATTGTACCACCCTCACTAGCCAAGTAGGAGCAGGGAAGCAGGACGTTAAACCTCATTTCATTTCTTTGTTTTGTCCAAAGAACAAGCAGTAGGACGTTAAGCTCTATTTCATTTCTTTGTTTTGTCCCAAGAACAAGCGTGCGAAGGTTCTTGTTGATTGTATGGGAATAGTTTGTTATGGGCATCGTCTATAGAAGAGATCTACCAAGTGCGTGGTATCAGATCCTGCTTCACAAATGCACCCGGGACGCAAGGCCAAAGTAGGACCCAGAGAGGCCTTAAGCACATGATTTTGGTTTCCCCATATATATGTAATTCATAATATGAACAACAATAAACCACAAACAACCGCCAAGCACGTGATTAGAGTTTTTCTGGGATTTTAATCACGTCATTATTAATTGCAACAAAACAGGTAACAGCATGAAAAGCAAAAAAAAAAAAAAAAAAAAAAAAATTAAAATAAAAAATCAAAGTTCTTCATCCATTTTTAAATTAAAAATTTTAAATTTGGCAACTAAACAAGCAGACATTCTTTGGTGCCCCCAATAACATAATGCCCTAAGCACATGCTTAGTTTGTGTAATGGTTAATTCAGAACTGCCGGGGACAACTCCTTTAAATCCGAAATAAAGTGCAATGAGACCGAACTGTTGGTATAATTTGATTCAAGTGCGTGAAATATAAAAACAAATCTAATTTCTATATGCGCTCTAGTTTCGGTTTTGTTAGCGTGATTAGGATAACTAGGGCGTACTAGTCCGCATATATTTTCTCTGGTTTATCCGGTATACTCCCCCCCCCCCCCGTCTGAAGAGTTTGAAAAATGGGACGATCCAGATTCCATTTCCTACTATTTGCAAGATCGTATCTAGAAAAACATTTCGTCGTGCGATAGGCCGACCCACCCCCTCTTCCTCACTCAAAGTATACTCCGAAATAGGGTTTAAGGTCCTAATGTTCATTTACGGAAAATGGTACAAGGGACAGATTTGCGGTTATTGGCCCAGTGCTTTACTCGCTGAGGCGAAGTCACTCCCTCCCAATATAGAAGTACAAACACCCACGTACAATTTCCTCAAATGATGCCATGTAATGCTTTGATTGACCGGTTACAAACAGTATGACTATGACGTTATTGTTTCGCACTACATACCATAGACTGTACTTCCTGCATATCGGGTGAAAAAAGGTTGTACAACAGTATTAAAGGAGCCAAATCTGTATTCGTTTGCGACTAGAAATGGACAAAAATGGGTACAACTTATCTACATTCAATCGTTTCTCTTTTTACTGTAATTTCTAACCAGTTAAATACCCGAAGAGTCCAAATTGAATGGTAGTATTTGTCTTATTGATTGTACCGGTCTATACCGTAGTATTTTCCTGTGGGGTATGTTTAGCCTCCTTCCTCAAGTCGCTTCATTACAAATGACACTCGAAAGTTTTCTAGCACGTGATTCGTGTGCCAATTTAACAAGGTAGGACCATTCATAGATACCATCTACTTTAGGCCTAAGGCTTTATTTAAATACATTTTTAAAAATATAACTTAAAAATATGAAATTGTCGCTTTAAATTGTCCATTAAGTCATGTTTGCAATGTCGAATCTCCCACTGCTAAAGACCCCTACGCGCAAGCGAATTATTGAAATAAAATTGAACCATATGTTAGTCATGAAATGACCTAGTATGTGTCGAGTGGACGTTAAACCCCATTTCTCTCTCTCTCGCAATGTCGAAGACTTAGCGACTTGCCTCCTTTAACCGTGAGTTTATTTCTAGAACAATTGTCTGATAGTAATTAAGTAAAATGTGTAAATAAGGTCTTTAATGCAATACGATCTGAATTCGTACATCATCCGTCCTCAATACGTTCATCCCGCCTATGCCCGGTCCACAATAAGTTCATATCAGTTCAGATTGGGTTACTCGTCTTCGTCTCGCTCTTAGTGCTTGTAATTTCGCGTCGTGGCTCGGGGGATCAGTCTCAGCCTCTTTAGCCTCTTTCTAGGTCATGTGGACCCCGACCACGACCGGCCGGACCACGTCACGTTGTAACACGTGCCTAGATAGAGCGAGATACGACAATATCGCTCGTAGTACGTGTATCCCATTCTACGTTCACTCCTTTCGCACACCCCGTTTTAGCCCGTTTAGCAACATTTTCTAGAACATAGTAAGATCTAGTTTGGTGTGATGGGGGCTTTAGAGAGCTGACCGTACGTTTTAAAAATAGATAAAAATGGTACATTATATTTCAGATTTCATTTACGTTACTTTATTGTGACTGTTTGAAAATGTAGCGTTGTTCGTTTATCTTAGTAGCAACGATACTTTACCAGCGAACAACCTCGATTATCCATTTTATCGTTAAATTTTAAATCTTGCGGTGTTCAAATTCATTAAAATCCAATGTTCTAGTGAGTTAATTTTAGGTTTGGCATGTTAATAAATGACTAAATAATAGTTTATATAATATTTGAAGGCATACTGTAGTAGGGTGAATTACGGCCCAATAGTAAATGTTTAATACGTCGTGCTAATCTGCACAGTATTACTTAATTCTGAAGAGTGAAGACCATATTTTAATGGATCTTAATCCACCTTAATTACCCCCATTTATATCTATTTTATATTGTCTTATATATCTCATTAATCACATGTCTCCAGTATTCTTTGTTTTACACTTTAAATCTATCTTATTAATTGTAATTAATGTCTACGGGCATGTAATTAATGCCACGGTATATTGTTTGTATAGACGATAGATTTATGGGATTAATGCCCTAGGCGATGCATGAGGATATATAGATGGAATTAGGGGGGAGGGGCGGTGGACACGTGTCTTAGGAGATCAGCTCAGATCACATTCCTAAGGACAGACCTGTATTTGGATATTTGGAGACATATGTTTATGTCAATTTCCATATCCACATTGGAGTTTATTTACTATTAAGCATTTAACCAATAATTGTTATATTAATTATCTGCTATTAAGTATTGTTTACTAAAGAATATATCGAATTATTGACAACCAACAAGAGTCCTGTCTTCATTTTATCAACCACGAGATTCCAAAAGATACACAAAAAGTGCACTTCTACAATACGAAAGACCAGTAATAGGCTTGACTCTTACATAATGCATCTTTCATCGACACAATATGTACTCAAAATGATTTTTTAAATGGGCATTATTTGAGATTGGATAAAAGGCTGACAGTTCGATATAATGAAAATATTGAAAATTTCAGTCAAATTATTTCACTCTGAGAATGGCTAATGTTATAGCTTGGCCTGAAAATTTATCGTACACATTGTAGTTGCCAACAACAACATATGATCAACATGGGGCAACTCTAATATGGTTTGTGCCTCATTATTCAAAACAAGAAAAAAAACCATGAAATCTATGATTCAAAACAACAAAATGAATATTTATAAACATAAAATTTATGACTCAAAACAAGAAATAAAAAACGTGAAACTGATCGTTCAAAACAACAAATAAAGCATGAAATGATCATTAAAGATAGGCTGGCACTGCCAGGCAGGATACGCCCACATTTTCGAGAGATGGATAGAGAACAAGCAATACCGAAAGTGATTGCAATATCATATGTGCAAATATGGAAATGAATTAAGATCTTTGGGTTATAAAGGTGCATTCCAGTAGGCTTCAAATTCGACTGGGGATCATGTTGCTAAGTGGGTAAGATGCTGGCTCGGTAGCCTTGAGGTTGGGTGTTTGATCCCTGCATTGGGTGACAAAGTTCATCTAGATTTTCTGGCGTGGTTTCCCCTTGTTAGTGATGAAGGATGAATGGCCTGACAAGAACAGCTGTCAATTTTGGTTCGATTTTCACGAAATTCGACCTCAACCTTCATTACGATGTAACGGTGATATAATCAAACGGTTTTTTAAATGGGATAATAATTCTGACCCCAGAGGGGCCAGAGGGGCCAGAAGCTAAAAAAAAGGTCAGTTTTCGTACAATCAGTGGCCATAATTCAGGAAGTTACAATCCGATATGCACAAATATCGAAAGGAACTAAGATTGTGAAGTTGTAAACATGTGTTTCAAGTTTCATCAAAATTGAATGAAGATTGTGACCTCTACAGGTCCGATTTTCACGAAATTCGACCTCAACCTTCATTACGAAGTAACGGTGATATAATCAAACGGTTTTTTAAATCGGATAATAATTCTGACCTCCAGAGGGACCACAAGCTAAAAATGGTCATTTTTCGGACAATCAGGGGCCATAATTCAGGAAGTTACGATCCGTTGGGCGCAAATATCGAAAGGAACCAAGATCTTTGGGTTATAAACATGCTTGTCAAGTTTCATCAAAATCGGTTCAAAATTGTGACCTCTTTAGGGTCCACAACCTTGATATAACATATTTTCACACTAATCGCGTACAAACGGCGCCCATTTTGTCTGTCAATTTTGGTCCGATTTTCACAAAATTTCAACTCAATCTTCATTACCATGTAACGGTGATATAATCAAACGTTTTTTTAAATCGGATAAAAATTTTGACCTCCAGTGGGACCACAAGCTAAAAAGGGTGATTTTTCGTACAATCAGGGGCCATAATTCAGGAAGTTACCAATCAATGGGCGCAAATATCGAAAGGAACCAAGATCTTCGGGTTATAAACATGCATGTCAAGTTTCATCAAAATCGGTTCAAAATTGTGACCTCTATAGGGTCCACAACCTTGATATAACATATTTTCACACTAATAGCGTACAAACGGGGGCCATTTTGTCTGTCAATTTGGGTCTGATTTTCACGACATTCATATTCAGCCTTCATTACCATGTAACGGTGATATAATCAAACGATTTTTTAAATCGGATAATAATTTTGACCTCTAGAGGGACCACAAGCTAAAAAGGGCAATTTTTCGGACAATCAGGGGCCATAATTCAGGAAGTTACGATCCGATGGGTGCAAATATCGAAAGGAACTAAGATCTTTGGGTTATAAACATACATGTCAAGTTTCATCAAAATCGGTTCAAAATTGTGACCTCTATAGGGTCCACAACCTTGATATAACACATTTTCACACTATTCGTGTACAAATGGCGGCCATTTTGTTTGTCAATTTTGGTCCGATTTTCACGAAATTTGAACTCAGCCTTCATTACCATGTAACGATGATATAATCAAACGGTTTTTTTAAATCGGATAATAATTTTGACCTCCAGAGGCACCACAGGCTAAAAAGGGCGATTTTTCGGACAATCAGGGGCCATAATTCAGGAAGTTAAGATCCGATGGGCGCAAATATCGAAAGGAACCAAGATCTTTGGTTTATAAACATACATGTCAAGTTTCATCAAAATCGGTTCAAAATTGTGACCTCTTTAGGGTCCACAACCTTGATATATCATATTTCCACACTATTCGCGTGCAAACCGCGGCCATTTTGTTTGTCAATTTTGATCCGATTTTTACGATATTTGAACTCAACCTTTATTACCATGTAACGGTGATATAATCAAACGATTTTTTAAATCGGATAATAATTTTGACCTCCAGTGGCACAACAAGCTAAAAAGGGCGATTTTTCGGACAATCAGGGGCCATAATTCAGGAAGTTACGATCCGATGGGCGCAATTATCGAACGAAACCAAGATTTTGGGGTTATAAACATGCATGTCAAGTTTCATCACAATTGGTTCAAAATTGTGACCTCTATAGGGACCACAAGCTAAAAACATGATATTTCATACAATCAGGGGCCATAGTCCATGAAGTTCTGATCCGATACATGCCAATATCGAAAGGAACCGAGATCTTATGGGGATAAACCTATATTTCAAGTTTCGTCAAAATCGGATAAGATTTGTGACCTGTGGAGAGTCCACAAACAAATTGTGGACGGACGGACGTCCGGACGGACAGGGGCGACGACATAATACGTCCACATGAAAATGTGGGCGTATAAAAACAAAATATAAAAACATGAAATGTATCACCCAAAACAAATAAAAACATGATGATGATTATCAAAAAACAAGTGCAATAATTAGTGTTATCGTGTAGCTAGCTGTATTATATTTTATCATGAATATCTTATAGTAGTTATAGCGTGGATATAATATTCAAGCAGAGTTGCCAGTAACCATGCTAATAGTATGAATATTGTACAGAGTGGCTCTTGAACCAGAGTTGCCAGTAAGTAAATTATTATTTGTGAATATAGGGTGGGATGTGGATCTAACATAAACAGTAATAGTTACTATTAGTGTGAATACTGTATAGAGTTATTATCATATTCAACCAGAGTTGCAAGTAATTATAATAGTGTGAATCTAATAATCGACAATGGATGCCCGTAACTCTAATAATGGATTTGGCTTCATTGTGATCATCTGATTTTTAGTGTAAGTGACATTGGGTAATAATTCAAACTTGAATTCCCGAATCAAACTGGCAAGAACAACTTTCATCTCTAAAAGAGCAAACTTATAACCAATACACATTCTGCTACCAGCTAAAAAAGGTATGTAGGAATATGGATGAATACTATTTTCATCCAGGAAGCGTTCTGGTATAAACTTTTCTGGTTCTTTCCAATATTTAGGATTTCTGCAAATAACATATAACATAACAATAAGGTAATTATATGGCTTTTCTCCGGTACTCCGGTTTCCCCCTACAAGCGAATTATAGAAATAAAATTAAACCATATGTTAGTCCCGAAATGAGCTAGTTTGTGTCGAGTGGACATTAAACCCCATTTCTCTCTCTCTATCAGTGGTGCTGCCTTGGCGCCTATGACAAGTATCATGTATATCAACATTATAAATAATCTCATATCTATCGACATTGTCAATAATCGTACCTGTGTAATGCCCCGACTTGAATGTTTATTATAGTTCCTTTTGGTATAAAGTGTCCATTTATATTATCATCATTTACAGCTTCTCTAAATGTCATAGCTGCAGATGGGTATAACCTGCGGATACAAATTTACTTGTATTACAAACTCATTGTCCGAGATACCTGTAGGCTTAGTAGGCTAAAACCTTAGGCTTCAAGATTAAGTGGCAGTGCCTGATTTACCTGTAGACTTGGTGTCGGCTGAAATCTCGGCCATGCTGATATCTAGGATTTACCAATCGTCTGTAGGTTTGGCCGACTGAAACCCAGGGCCTCAAGATCTATGAGTAGTGTCTGGCTTGGTAGGCTCAAAACTTAGAACCTCAAGATCTTGGGGGCCTCATTCCAAAAATATCATATTTTTAACACAAACTTATCGTGAGCCTTTCTTACAAGATCTTGTTTAAAAACATGATCCACCATCACCCTCAGCTTTGATCAATTGTGTTTCAAACACTCTCTCAACTTCGTCTAATCGGGAGGGTGGGAGATTAGAAGGGACATCATTCTAGAATACAAATAACAGTGAAAAGTTGAAATGATATAGGGTTGAATGCCCTACTTTTCTGCACCAACTGGCTAATGCAGTATGCTATAAGAAATTTTGCCCGGACAGTAGCTTCCATCTACTCTGCTTAGAATTCCAAAGGATTATTTTACATACACACCAACATCTACTTACGAAACGTTTTGGGGCATCCCATTTGGACTAAATTACACAACGTCTATGAATAAATGAATAGAGAAAAGGTCAACATCATACCTTAATGTTTCTTTCACTACACAATTTAAATAAGTCATCTTTTCTACATCTTCAAATGTGATTGGTTGACCTTTAGATGGTAATAATGATGTCACTTCCTGTCGAAGTTTTGTCTGTATTTCGGGGTTTTGAGCCATAGTCAACAAAAACCAACACATACCACTACCAGTAGTCTAATTAAAATATACAATAATTTTCATACATTTAACGTGATATTAAGCGGAAAATCAATAGGGCTCATCCTGACATTGTCTCAATGCTTAACATCGAAAATTGTGACCTGTACACCTGAAGAGTGTTAACAAACTAATTATGAACGACATAAAACAATCACATGAGTACTTACCTCATGACCAGCCTGCATGAATGTCATAACATGATCCCTAATCTGTTTATCTGAAAATCCTTCGTGTGTATCAGCATCTCTTGCAAATAACAACATAGTTAATAGATTGGTGCAGCGCTCTTCCATATTACCTGTTCATATCGGAAATGAAATGAGATGGGGTTTAACATCCTGTTAATGAAGACAGTCAGACGCCACAAAGAATGCAATGAGGGTAGTTTTGCGTGGTAACATTAAAGACGTGCACGGCGGCAATGGAAGATAAACTGGTCCTATTTGCCAAATCTGTATTTGTTGTGAACTGAGAGGGTCTTCTGGAAGACCTTATACTACTTTTGGAAGTTGCAAATGGAGTTAGCCTTGTGTGATTGCAGAGAGGTTTACCATCTTGTTTCTTTATTTGTTTTTACAGTGAATTTGGTGTGCATGTCTGGTAGGGTCTCCCAGAAGAGCTTTATATACTACTTTTGGAAGTGGCAAATGGAGTTGGCATTGTGTTATTGCAAGGTTTAAAGTGGTTTACCTTCTTGTTTCTTTATTTCTTGTTTTTTATTTGTAATGATCTCATGTATTAACTCATCACATCGTTTCATACTCTCTTTAACTGATCTATTTTCTTCTGTTGGTAGATTCAGGGCGATAGATGGTACTATGAATCTTAAAAAACTATAAAAAAAGAAAATACAGGTCACAATTCTATGGAATTCAAATAATCATTGCAGCTATTACGCACCAAAGTTTGAAAATTTAAATTTAGGAATATTTTTGGGTAACGATAAGAGAATTCTTGTCGAAACGTCGTGCTATATGTGTATAAACCAGTAATTGTTTTCCATATAAATTGTGTTGTGTTTTTGCCAAAAACTACAATTTTGACAGTTCGGAACGCATTTTCGAAAGTAAATGTTTAGTTTTACAGGCGACAAAAAATCTTGGACACAGTTGCTTCAATTTCGGTTTTGTATTTGCTACAAATATGATATGTGATTCCATTAGACACAGAGATATGATCAATACGACCATATAGATGTCAAAAAATAGCCTCTAGCTTCTTCCCTTACCGACAAATAACCAATGTCCCATTAGAAAGTCGACTAACTTAGCGGTAAGATATAACAAATTTTGTCAGTATCACATTTTTGATATTATATGTAACACATGGTAACAAATGTATAAATGGAAATGATATTGTAGGATTTGGTTGAATCTGCATCCATTTTATAACAGGCGTGCAATGCTTATGGGGAAATCAGTTTAACGGGTTCATTGGTACCGGAAGTGACATAAGTTCGAATGAAACCCAGCATTACTGCATCGCAGTTCTAGTTTGAGTTTGATTTTCTAGGCGCTCCTTGACAGAAAAATAATGTTGTCTATGAAAAAAAAGTTTTTATAAGTCACATAAGTTCAAGGATAACATGGCACCGGTGAAACCCACATTACTGCATTGCAGTTCTAGTTTGAGTTTGATTATGAAGCGCTTCATGGCAGAAAAATAAGGTTGTCTTTGAAAAATGTTTTTTATTTATATAGTCATAAAGTAATGGATAATGGTAATTAATTACTTTCAATTCATAGGTAATGAATTACATTGCTAAATAAAATGGGAAAGTAATTGTAATGATTACATTATAATGGTATTCTAATAAAAGTATATCGGTACTGTAATGTTCGTATTTTATTTTCATTTGATGGTTGTATCTACAAGGCGTTTTTACTCTCGTTCATTCGTTTCGCCTACGACGCCATCGTGTTTGCGCCTAACGCGCGAGGCCTGAGGCGTAAAAACAATCAAGATATTACGTTTATGATTGTTTAGTGGAAAAGGGCCTCCCACATGTCGCGGTGTCCCGGGCCTCCCACAACCTTAGTCCGGCCCTGATCGTAATGGTAATATAATTCATCACATTGGCAATGTATGGCCCCAGCCCTGATAAAGCCTTTCGTTTTGGTGCCAGGCCATCCTAAACCACTGAACCGGAGGAACCATGCTGGAAAATATATCCCTGGTTTTTCGGCCAACACCGGGATCAAATCCTGGTCCGAAAAAGTATACATACCTTGGTTTAAAAGAGTTTATAATGACTGAAAATGATTTGGTCTCAGGTTGTTCTGGATTACATAGAGCTTCTGTTGTATAACCAAATCCACATTCACATATTATATCTAAGGTCTGAATTATAATTAATTATAATTAGGGTAACATACCAACAGTGAGGCTGATCTCCACCACCTACTTCCCAAAATAAATGGATGACATGTACGGGTTTAACGACTGAGACAGAGGGGTTCAACTTAGATGAACACCTGAGCTCGCGCAAGGTTGTACACTGAGAAAGCGTTAGCATGAAATGTTCACGACCAACCTCAGTCAAGATTTTGAGGTACCTGGTAGTGAAACTATACACTAAGTTATATCACTCTCCATTAGCTAGAATCTTGACTGAAAGCATCGACCAATGATATTGCTTAGCTCTGCGTAGCTTTAGCGAGAAATGTTAATCATTGAACTCGGCCAAGACATTCAAGTTTAAAACAGTCTAGCGATTATGGCCCTGCTTACCCTGAGCAGAAAATGAACATTTTCGAACTTATTCAAGGTATTTATGTAATGAAACCAACACCAAGGGATTCAACCATCTACCTTTACACTGTTAGGAATTTTTGTAAAATTACAGTACTACAAGTAGTTTTTGTACCTTAATTGTCGTTATATTCGCCACAATATAGTAGTTTTAATAAGTCTGGCGTATTTTTACGGGGTTTCGTGTATGTTTACGGATTTTCATGTATGTTTACCGAGTTTCGTGTCTTTTTTACAATAGACACAGTAAAAATACATTCTAACATATGTAATATTTACAAACAGAACGGAAAATGAATAAGCAAGCATGTAATTTAACAGATCTTAAGTTTATTCACATTATTTTGTAAATTTACTTTTAGGTTAGAAATATAACCTAAACGTTAAAAACTAGGGCATATGCTGAAAATCTGTCAAATTGCTCCACTCTGAACCGAGATATTAGCGGTTGAATGTAAGGCCTAGCCTCGATCAGTATTAGAACAGTCGGTACGATAAAAACATCGTCACGATTATCCTTTTGTGAATTTAATCACGAATGAAAATCTGACACCTAAGATGGCATTAAGAGTTGAGTATGGTCTTTTCATGTTAATAAATGCCTAAGTCATAGTTTATATAAATATCAGGTCTAAAGAAAGACCTGTCATAGGCAAATTTAGCATAATGTATTTTTAAAATATTGGTAGTTGTTGTATTCGGTAAATTTATTGTCTCCCAGCATGCAATTTTACAGATTGTACGTCTACTCACATTATTTTTTAAACTTTCAGGTTAGAAACATAAGTAAAATTACAGCAATTAAAATATTTTTTTTTGTCATAAAATATTTGGAATATTTACAAAAATGATGTATATTTACCAAGTTTCAGTCTCTTTTTACAACGAACTTTGATGAAATCAAAGGCGCATTAAAACCAGGTAAAAACACATATTAAGTATTTCAATATTGCACTGAAAATAGCAAAACCAGAAGGTAATTTTGCAGATTTACGTTTTTTCACATTATTTGGTAAATTTACTTATCGGTAAGGTAAATTTACTGTCTCTCATCTTATTTTAGTATTCCATAGCAACGAACCATTCCTAATAACTATCTTCTAATAGTATTCATTCTAATTTATTAACCATAATATGGACAATCACATTTTGTGAAATTTTGTATACTGCATGTTATGTATATCTAACTTCCTTTATTTATACGACCTATAACGTGTATTATTATTCATCGTACATTAATCAGATTGTAAGTATTTTCATAAACGTATTGAAAATATTTTTACTTTCCGGCCATAGGTTAAAATTATGTTGTAGTCAAGGTCACTTGAAGACGCTTAATTAAAGCGATTGGCCAGTGTTATCTGGACTGTCTCTAAAGCAGTTTCAATGCCTGCAATAGACAGTACCGCAGGATTACATCTGAAAGCCTGGAACCGCCAACTATCATCGACGAGCGGCGGTTTCAACCTGTGTTCGTTTGTGAGATAAATCGGCCAAACACACAACACAATCGGGGTTTCAAATTCCCCTTATTCAGTTTATTTCTCTTACGGGGAATTGTTGTTTACCTTTAAAAAGCTGGGGGCGGAAGTTACGGTCATTGAGTTGTTTTTTAACATTTGTCTGTAATTTTTCAATCACTGTTTTTAGGTAAATTTACATTTGGAAGTTAAAAAACAAACTTACTGTAACCGTTTATTTACAGTGTTGCGCTGAATTTACAGTCCAAAGTTAAAAGATAGGCTGGCACTGCCAGGCAGGATACGCCCACATTTTCGAGAGTTGGATAGAGAACAAGCAATACCGAAAGCGATTTTTCCTACATCATTAAGTTGGAATATGATATGTGCAAATATCGAAATGAATTAAGATCTTTGGGTTATAAAGGTGCATTTCAGTAGGCATCAAATTCGACTGGGAATCATGTTGCTAAGTGGGTAAGATGCTGGCTCGGTAGCATTGAGGTTGGGTGTTTGATCCCTGCATTGGGTGACAAAGTTCATCTAGATTTTCTGGCGTGGTTTCCCCTTGTTAGTGATGAAGGATGGATGGCCTGACAAGAACAGCTGTCAATTTTGGTTCGAATTTCACGAAATTCGACCTCAACCTTCATTACGATGTAACGGTGATATAATCAAACGGTTTTTTAAATGGGATAATAATTCTGACCGCAGAGGGACCACAAGCTAAAAAAAAGGTCATTTTTCGGACAATCAGGGGCCATAATTCAGGAAGTTACGATCCAATGGGCGCAAATATCGAAAGGAACCAAGATCTTTGGGTTATAAACATGCATGTCAAGTTTCATCAAAATCGGTTCAAAATTGTGACCTCTATAGGGTCCACAACCTTGATATAACATATTTTCACACTAATCGCGTTCAAACATCGGCCATTTTGTCTGTCAATTTTGGTCCGATTTTCACAAAATTTGAACTCAATCTTCATTACCATGTAACGGTGATACAATCAAACGTTTTTTAAAATCAGATAAAAATTTTGACCTCCAGTGGGACCACAAGCTAAAAAGGGTGATTTTTCGTACAATCAGGGGCCATAATTCAGGAAGTTACGAACCAATGGGCGCAAATATCAAAAGGAACCAAGATCTTCGGGTTATAAACATGCATGTCAAGTTTCATCAAAATCGGTTCAAAATTGTGACCTCTATAGAGTCCACAACCTTGATATAACATATTTTCACACTGATCGCGTACAAACAGGGGCCATTTTGTGTGTCCATTTGGGTCTGATTTTCACGACATTCATATTCAGCCTTCATTACCATGTAACGGTGATATAATCAAACAGTTTTTTAAATCGGATGATAATTTTGACCTCCAGAGCGACCACAAGCTAAAAAGGGCGATTTTTCGGACAATCAGGGGCCATAATTCAGGAAGTTACGATCCGATGGCCGCAAATATAGAAAGGAACCAATATCTTTAGCTTATAAACATACATGTCAATTTTCATCACAATCGGTTCAAAATTGTGACCTCTATAGGGTCCACAACCTTGAAATAACATATTTTCACACTTTTCGCGTATAAACGGCGGCCATTTTGTATGACAATTTTGGTCCGATTTTCACGAAATTCGAACTCAACCTTCATTACCACGTAACGGTGATATTATCAAACGGTTTTTTAAATCGGATAATAATTTTGACCTCTAGAGGGACCTCAAGCTAAAAAGGGCGATTTTCAGACAATCAGGGGCCATAATTCAGGAAGTTACGATCCGATGGCCGCAAATATCGAAAGGAACCCAGATCTTGGGGTTATAAACATGCATGTCATGTTTCATCACAATCGATTCAAAATTGTGACCTCTATAGGGTCCACAACCTTGAAATAACATATTTTCACACTATTCGCGTACAAACGGCGGCCATTTTGTATGTCAATTTTGGTCCGATTTTCACGAAATTTGAACTCAACCTTCATTACCATGTAACGGTGATATACTCGAACGGTTTTTTAAATCGGATAATAATTTTGACCTCCAGACGGACCACAAGCTAAAAAGGGTGATTTTTCGGAAAATCAGGGGCCATAATTCAGGAAGTTACGATCCGATGGGCGCAAATATCGAAAGGAACCAAGATCTTTGGGTTATATACATGCATGTCAAGTTTCATCAAAATCGGTTCAAAATTGTGACCTCTATAGGGTCCACAAGCTAAAAACATGATATTTCGTACAAACAGGGGCCATAATCCATGAAGTTTCCATCCGATACATGCCAATATCGAAAGCAGCCGAGATCTTATGAGGATAAACCTATATTTCAAGTTTCGTCAAAATCGGATAAGAATTGTGACCTGTAGAGAGTCCACAAACAAATTGTGGACGGACGGACAGACGGACGGACGGACAGGGGCGACGACATAATACGTCCGCATGAAAATGTGGGCGTATAAAAACAAACTCATAGTTATTTTCCATTTACTGTTTTCGGGTAAAGTTACACAAAAAGTCAAATTACAGAAACTATGTAATATTACAACTGAATGTTTATTTACAGTAAATTTACTGGCAACTTTTGCTGCCAGTAATTTTCATGTAAATTTACCAGATTTTTTCTAACAGTGTATATATTGAACAATCAGCTATAAACCTCTCAATTATCAGTAAGAAATCTGATGATGGACAATAATTTTTGTATGGAATCGCATATTTGTTCTCTGTGTAAGAAAGGTACATGTAGTTACTATCTCAGGAATACTGGATCAATATGCCATCTGATCACCGAATATGCGGTGCCAACACTGGTTCTTTGTTTGGCCATTTCCTGACTTGATTACCGTAACAGTGTTTAATTGGAATAACAATCACAACGGTTACAAAGAATTCAGAACAAAGCTGCTAGCAGAGACAGTAAAACTAACCCGTGTGAACAACACATTTCTCATTACATTGGCTTCGGATAAATGAGCGATGAGTGGATTGTATTCAAATTGCAGTGAATGGAACCCCAACCCTTCATACCGACAAGAGCTTATGGGTAACCGTGTGTTTAATTTAAAGATAATAAACTCTCACATCTGTTGTTCACAGATATAGATATTATGATAGTCGGTTTATTTAATCATTATGTACAACTGTGTTATAATGAATGTGTAAGAGAACTGCACAAACATGCGGACAAGATAAACAACAATTATTAAATCAAGTGAATTGTGTTTCAATAGTGTAACTTGTAATAGTGTAAATGAATACATTTTTATTTTTCTGATGCAAATAAAGTCAATATTTACAAAACTAGTGATTTGTTTACATCTAAAAGGGAACTGATCATTCTGCTGCTATCACTATGTACCATCTGTATTCAAAATGAATTTATTTTTTTCACTGATTTTTCTCTTTAAAAGATAAAGTTTAATGCAACATACCACATTATGAAGATCATGGTGAACTTTTAAAATATTATCCCCCTGCTCGATTTGTTTTCTCCAGGTATCAATCAACTCCTCGGTATGTCTTTGGAAACTCGGCAACATATCTAAACAAATGAATTTAATACATGTTAGATAAAATCCTTTAAGCATGTCACTGTAAAGGCTTATGTCTTTCATAGTGAGGTTTTATTCTAAATATCATATTCTTTGCTAAGCTCCATCCTGCAAAGAAAGTTCCTCTGAGAAGAGAATGAAGGACTTGGGCAAGGAAAAGAGTCTACTTGAACACTTCTCAGTATGCCATGTTACAGAGAGAGAGAGAGAGAGAGAGAGAGAGAGAGAGAGAGAGAGAGACAGACAGACAGAGACAGAGGGAGAGACAGAGGGAGAGACAGAGAGGGAGAGGGACAGATGGGATTTAACGTCCGCTCGACACAAACCATGTCATTTCGGGACTAATTTTATTTCATTAATTCGCTTTCGCGTTGGGATCTTTAGCTTTGGTTGGAAACCGGAGGACCCAGAGAAAGCCCACGAGTTTGGACATGCGACCATACTCCTTGTCACGTATGAGTGGGGAATTGAAACCACGCCATCCAACCTCCCACTTTATGACGTTATAAACCCCATTTCATTTATGAGTGACAGGATTCACACTCCCGAAAGAGTTTTTATTAGGAGAGCGATGTTTGACTTTTTCTAAAGCAGGAGAGCGTATTTAATGGACATCTATTAAATAGAATGGAAGCGCATTGACCTGGCCTTTGTTAACGCTAACCAAAAATGTCTGGTAGGCAAAATTTTGAAACCACATCACTAACACCAACAAAATATAGAAAACAAAGACTGAGGAAGTATGTATCTATTCACCAATAGAATAAATCTTCACAATGAATATAGAAACAAACATTGGAGACCCTAATATAATCCTCAACAGAAAAGCTAAAATCATTGTAAGATCCAAAAATTTGAAATTCGATGAAGGTTTGAAATATTCCATTAAGAACTCTATACCCCGCATATTATTTCATAAGGCTGAATGTAAGTGGGGAATATATCAGAAATTTGCAATCGAAAATCAATTGTGGATGGACATACTGACCGATTATTATTATACATACAGATAGAGCTTACTTTTTATCACTGCTATTTTAAAAGCACCAGTACATAATTTCTTTTGGGTAAGATGTTCCTTTCCGTTCAGACTAACCAACCCATAGCCTGCTACTCTTATAAATAATCTTTAAAGGATGAAAATTGTATTTAATAAACAGTTTGTATTAAACAGATACATAATGAACAAATAAACAGACACATGTTGAAACAGAAACAGTCTTTAATGAATAAAGAAACAGTCTTTAACAAACAGATAGAAAAAGTCTTTAACAAACAGATAGAAAAAGTCTTTAACAAACAGATACATGTATATAGAAACAGTCTTTGATAAATAGATACATATAGAAACAATCTTTATTGAACAGATACATAGAAACAGTTTTTAAACATGGCAGGCCTAAAATGTATTCTAATCATTAATTAGACATTAATTAACTTATCCAGAACAAAACCAACTCTCGATGTATCGCTAGCATGCGATATTTAGCGGTTTGGAATACATTTTGTGAAGGACAATTAAACATAAAAATGGATAATCGACTTTATCATACCGACATTAGTAAAATTCAAAAGGTAATATCTCGGGTCAGAGTGGAGCAATTTCACTGAAATTTTCAGCATAATTATTTACGTGTCAACACCTTATCTCCCATACTGCAACAGAAAATACTAAGTTTTAATCTCGGAAAAACTTTGAAATTTTCAGCCTTTCAAACTGAGCGGACATTAATTTTGACCAATCTAGTTAGAGTAGTATCACCATGGTAGACTCTTATCAATCTAGTTAGTATCACTGAGAGATTCAATTTAATAAAAGTTTTTACCCAAAGACAAAAGGAGGTTTGATGTAGTTTCTAGCATTGATTACCATTATTTGTTTCATGGCGTCGGCATCAGCTACGACTATTCTTTCTTCTTGTAACAGATCATAATATCGTATTATTGATGAGTTCAAATCTGCCATCCATCTGCAATTTAAAGTATTTGTTCAAGCCCTGTTCCCTCTTGTCAGTGAGGATATTCGAAGTTCCTCTGGAATTTCTGGATTGGTTTCCCCTTGTCAAAGGTGTAATACCGACAGCCGAACAACATCTAGTCTTTTGAATGAAATTAAACCAAATCTGAACAATCCAAACCATTAGACAAAATATATAGTCCTAAAAACGGTATCGGCAAAATACATGATGAACAGTGGTAACAGAGGTTGGGAAGATTAAGCTTACCCTGCCTGGCGCCACACCTGCATCCAAACCTTTAGACGAAGTCTCGGCAAAATAGCGTAACCATGCAGCAAATGGACTGTCCATTTGAATAATGTACATGATGGACAGAAGAAACAGATGTCGTAGACATAATCAGGAAAATAGTATACGCGTCAATGAAATATATAGAATAATTGCCGAAAGAGACGTGTTCTATTTAGTATTCAGGTCAATATTACGGTCATAAAAAAATGTCAAGTTTAGTGGGCAAGTATACCTGTAGTTGAAGCTTTAGATGACAAATGTCTCGATCTACTTTAAAATTCTCGGGTATAGAACTAACTGAGACACAAAACCATGTTCCCATGTATACTTTGGCATGCACATTAAAAGAACCTTTTACAGTTGGAATTCAACCATTTACAGTTGGAATTCAAATGCTGTCAAAAGCTGTTTGGTCAAATTTTCCCTCATTACACACCGCGATTCGCACAAACAAATTATACATAGATTGTACCAAACTGATCCCACAGTGAATATTCGCTTGGCCGCTACAATCACTGATAAGCATGACATCGACGAGGCTTAATAAGTACGGCATATTAACTTTTTTACTCCGACAAATTAAATTCTCAAACATTTTTTTGAGGTAAAAGAAAAATAAATAAAGACGTTTGAAGTATTTGAAGTTAAAAAATATTTCCTATTTAGTGTAAATGGGTATTAAAATGAGTAAAATGCATCATTTTGCTCGAAGCAGTTAGGTGTTAAGTAAACATTGCACGAGCAGTTGAGCCAATGACTGGCGCGGTGAGCAGTCAACGCACGTGCTATGGACACTTATCTGTTACAGAGATAATTCGTAAGTAATTCTCTGTGAAACAGAGTAAGATTGTACCAGCACAAGTGAGAATCGCTGTGACTCCAACATATAAACACTACATGTTTATAGATTGTAACACATCACATGATGACACAGAAATTTCAATTTCTCTTTACCTTCCGTAAACATCAATGGCTTCACCTGCGAAGACCTCTTTCATATTTCCATACAAAAAACTGGCACTACGTTTAGTTGGAATCTGTAAACAAAATAATGGTCCGGTTGAGAAATTTACTGTCAGAAATAAAATTGTCCATCTTGTTTATTTTGCCAGAAATGATATAAAATGGGGGTTGACCATCCACACCGACTGGGCTAATAAAAAAAAAGGGCATACGCCATGAGTGTGCTATGAAGGAAATTCTGCCTGGATCCTGTGTATACGTGTTGGATCACGTAAAAAAAACCCCAACAGTTGGAATTCGATAAAAATGGACGAGTAAGAAGAAATTCGAATGTCCGGGCAGAATTTCCCCCATAGTAGCACACTGTATGGTGCATGGCTGTCATTAGCCCAGTCAATTCAAAAAAGAAGGACATCCACTCAACACAAACGGGATCAATTCAAGACTTATGGTACAATTCTATTTCAACAATATTAGCTGCACGTATGGGTCTTTACTGTTTGGGGGAAACAGAGAAAGCCCTTAATGTTAGACAGGCAACGCATGGAATTGACACAACGCCACTCTACTCAATGGCAGAAATTGTGATCAAACAAGTTGATGACTTACCTTGTTTAGAGGGGAGAGATATGGATACAAAAACAATTTGTAAACTGCCCATGACAGAACAAATATGGAGGAATATATAAACAAGGAGGATGCTGATATCAATCCAAACAACTGAGAAGTCCCCATTATGTTATACACCAATACTTAGATAACCTGCATTAAACAAGAGTTTATAAAATTAACTCAATCTGAAAACTCCTCCTCCTGATGGTGTCTTAAACTGGTACCCAGCGTTCTTTACTTTTTGATTGTATGTACATCGTGTTTTACTTTACACACTTAATATTACATTGATGTGTGCTATTTAATGTGTAAACCCATCTCGGTCCATTTTAAAGCGAGAATTTCATATTTTTAAGTTATATTTTTAAAATGTATTTTAAATAAAGCCTTAAAATAGATGGTATCTATAAACAGTCCTACCTTTTTAAGGCATAATCTTATTAATCACTATTGCCGGTTGAGAAATTGGAAAAAAATATCAATTTCCTCTTTAAATCCAAACTTTTGAAGATAGCTATTCGAGGGGGGGGGGGTAAAAAGAAAGGTTATTGTGTTATTATTTCCGGTGTGAATGATATTAAGTGTGAAAATGGTACCTATGGTCGTTGACAACCTATTGAGCAAAAGACAGGGAAATAATTATGTTTTGATGCTCTTAAAAAATATGAAATTCTCGCTTTAATGTTTCAAAGAATAAATTAAGCCATACACCCTTTAATGAAATAATCATAAACTGACTGGGCCAAAGGCGTTTTATAGCTGAGGCGCTGGAGGCGCCAGCCTCCTCGCGAAAAAAATCAAAGAAGTTGAACAAATAAAACGGGAGAAAAATGCTAAAACCGATGAGAAAAATGAAATGTACCCTAGTTAGGGAGGGCCCTAAAGGCAGACAAAAGGGCCCCTCGTCTGACAAAAGGGCCCCTCTGCCAAGGGAAAGGCCCCCCAAGTCCGAGTCAATCGTTTTCTTTACACTGGCACTGTCGAATCCACTACTGAATGAGAGAATGATGTCATTGCACTGGTATGAACATCATCAATCAAGACTCCCCCTCCCCCGCGAAAGAGGACCCTCAAAATAGTATAGCCTCCGCCATGATTAACCTTAAAACGCCCCTGGACTGGGCACGATACAGTTACTGTCTATGTATATTGACAATTGTCGCCATGGCAGTTAATTAATTATACACCAAATAGTTTGACGTGATCATTCCTGTAAAAAGAATCTGCGGACTTTACCTATATTTACCAGCTAAAACTATTTCTTGTCTTTTCAAAGTGACGTCGTGTTTTGTTCACAAGATGAGGATGTAAGATGTTAGCGTAGTCAGTGTCTGTGCAGCGTATCAAAAAAAGTAACATCTAAATAGGCCAAAGTAATTTCTAAATAAACGGGATATATACATGTACAGATGTTACATCAGTGTAGCGTATCAAAAAGTAACATCTAAATAGGCCAAACTAATTTATAAACAAGCCAACAGTGAGGCTGATGTCCCCCGCCGAAATCCCAAAATAAATAGATGACACATATTAATTAATCGCACATTTATTTTTTTCAAACGTATCGAGCAATCAAACTGAACACGAAGTGTCATCCAAAAATTGCTTATCTCTGCCTACCGTAAGAAGAAAATGCTCATCTTCGAACTCCATCCATGCATTGACCTAATAAGCATCCACGCCAATTTTGAACATTTTAACTCAATTCGAAGGAGAGTTATTGTGTTCCAAAGTCTCGACAAATCAAATTGCTTATCGCTCTGCTTACCCTGAGCAGAAAATGCTCATTACCGATCTTAGTCAAGGTATTACTGTAATGAAACTATACACCAAGTTTCATCACTCTCACTTAATTAGAACTAAAGTTATCGTGTCCCAAAGCATCAACCAATCAAATTGCTTATCTCTGCCTACCCCAGGCAGAAAATGCTCATCTTCGAACTCCATCAAGGCATTGACCTAATAAGCATATACACCAAGTTTGAACATTTTAACTCAATTAGAAGGAGAGTTATTGTGTTCCAAAGTCTCGACCAATCAAATTGCGTATCGCTCTGCTTACCCTGAGCAGAAAATGCTCATTATCGAACTTAGTCAAGGTATTACTGTAATGAAACTATACACCAAGTTTCATCACTCTCGCTTAATAAGAACTAAAGTTATCGTGTCCCAAAGCATCAACCAATCAAATTGCTTATCTCTGCTTACCCTAAGCGGAAAATGCTCATCTTCGAACTCCATCAAGGCATTGACCTAATAAGCATATACACCAAGTTTGAACATTTTAACTCAATTAGAAGGAGAGTTATTGTGTTCCAAAGTCTAGACCAATCAAATTGCGTATCGCTCTGCTTACCCTGAACAGAAAATGCTCATTATCGAACTTAATCAAGGTATTACTATAATGAAACTATACACCAAGTTTCATCACTCTCACTTAATTAGAACTAAAGTTATCGTGTCCCAATGCATCAACCAATCAAATTGCTTATCTCTGCTTACCCTAAGCGGAAAATGCTCATCTTCGAACTCCATCAAGGCATTGACCTAATAAGCATATACACCAAGTTTGAACATTTTAACTCAATTAGAAGGAGAGTTATTGTGTTCCAAAGTCTCGACCAATCAAATTGCGTATCGCTCTGCTTACCCTGAGCAGAAAATGCTCATTATCGAACTTAGTCAAGGTATTACTATAATGAAACTATACACCAAGTTTCATCACTCTCACTTAATTAGAACTAAAGTTATCGTGTCCCAAAGCATCAACCAATCAAATTGCTTATCTCTGCTTACCCTAAGCGGAAAATGCTCATCTTCGAACTCCATCAAGGCATTGACCTAATAAACACATACACCAAGTTTGAACATTCTAGCTCAATTAGGAAGAGAGTTATTGTGTCCCAAAAAGTGTGACGGACAGACGGACGGACGGACGAACCCATTTTAATAGTCCCCCAACTTTCTTCGAAAGGCGGGGGACAATAAACGGGATATATACATGTACAGCTTGGGCGACCTTCGGTTACACGGAGTTTCGTACCATAGTTAAACTTGTGGTCTTGAATATACGATTGAGCGATAGAGCAAGGTCGGGATAATTCATCAGACTGTAGTCGCAACCATAGTAATTGACGGGCGTAAGACGATGGTGATCTATTTGATACAATCTGAACGACAGACTCAACCTACCTGCAGAGAAGTGACTGTGACACAGTGAATAGCCATGATATCTACATGACGTTATCTAAACGTCACAGGTCAATGAGGTCACATCAACAAACAAAATGTCAACATGACAAGACACAATTTTACATTGTAAACAAGCCTTCCTGCAGCCTTTAGGACTGTATCATCCGTACAGCCATAACGTTTTATCGCTTCTTCCAATGATTTTTCACAGAAACAACATCTTCAACTCTCGATTTGACGTCGGCAAATTGGCACTATTTTGTGCTTCGGTCGTGTCTATTTCAGATATGCACAATCAATACTGTTAATGTTTTAAGCATGGGGATTGACTAATAGTTAATTTATTTCAGTTCTAAACAAAAAATTAAAACTTTAACGCAATTATTAAAAAAATAGCCAAATTCTGGCTGGGATTACTGAGCAAAATGGCTATTCATTGTTTGTATACGTGCGAAAAAAAAGCCAGCTACCATTTAATTTTCGTACGTTAGTTATGTACGCTATTTGATATTGACAAATGACTGTGGAACTATTTATTAGAAAATACTTGTAACTATGCATACCATTTGCTAAAATACCTCGATTACCCCCTTACTCCCATGCATTATGTAAAGATTTACATAAAGAGGTGACCGTTCTAGCTATAATACTTCAAAAAATACTATAATACATCCCCTCCCCCCGCCGCGAAAGAGGGCCCTCAAAATAATAGCCTCCGCCATTACAAACCTTAAAACGTCCCTGCGAATGTTGACAGGTTTTCTATGCATCCTATCTTTGTACTGAATGGAATTGATCCATTTTTGGAGAGAAATATTGGACATGAGAGACCAAAAGAGGCGAGAGTGGTGGAGAGACAACAGAAATTAAACAAAACCCCCCCAAAATTACAGATTTATTGTAAAAAAAATATTAACCAGTATCTATAACAATTCAAAAAGATTTCCTGAATAAAACTTACTTGAACATACATAGCTAAGGTGAAACAGTATGCTATTTTGAGACAATGTTAATCACAGATTGATAATAAATGAAATATATAAATTATTTATAATATAGTAACTGATTGATTAAGTTAAAAAAAAAAATTGTAACAAAAATTATACTATAATAAATCTCTACAATATTTTGTGCAACCATAGTTTAAAAGAACATGAATACAAATGTAATTACACGGTTGTTAGTGAATGGGCCATGTGTGGAAATTCTATAATTAATAAAAAACAAGTTCTGATATAAATAATTACCAATTGTTATATAACACTAACATTTTTTTCTAAATAATCAATTACAGTGTAAAATTTTGTGGAATTACAAAGACAGTGTATAATGTACAACATTAATTAATCAATAGGTTTGTTACATAATTAATCCATATGATTTTATATAATTTTTATATATTTGATCAAATAATAAAATTACAAAGTCGATATGTAATTAATTTTTAAAAAAATTTCACAGTTGTGTTATTATTCAAAAGGTAGTTATATAATTACTCAAATAGATTTTATATCAAAAAACTTTGAAAATATTTTATACATTTTATATGTTTGATCAAAAAGCTTTGAAAATATTTTATACATTTTATATGTTTAATCAAAAAGCTTTGAAATATTTAAAGATACATTAGTTAAGAGTTTAATAAAGAGTTGGCCATTCTTGCCATATTAATTCAAAAACAGATGATAAAAAAAGAAAATATTGAAAATTTCAGTCAAATTATTTTATTCTGAACGGAGTTATCAGTGTTGGAGGTTTGGACAGGAAATGGGTACAAATTGCTGCGACACCTTAACGACAATTGTCGTTCGTTTGATTGACAGACGATAACTCCACCCACATATTCTTGATTATCCAGTAACGTGCTCAATAGTAATAGTACTCTCACTTGACAGGCCTTTCATCGTCAGTTTCCGGTAGCGCACGTCACCGAATAACAGTAAACATATCTCTGTCAGCCATTTCTGATTTAATTATATAGAAGGACGACTGTTTAAATCCGAGCTGTATCCAAGCCATCCGTGAGTTAATTTTGTGCTTGTTGACTAAATGAAGGTCTAATTAATCATTTCTATAACATCTGAAGCCTAAATACAGACTTTCAATATGTTGATTTAGCTCTTGCATAATGCATGTTTAATGGAAAAGCTTTTATATAATTATTTACAATGTTGGTATATAATTATTTACAATGTTGTGTAATTAATTAATTACCTAGCTGTTATATAATTTATTAATTACAAGGACATTATATAATTAATTACAAGGATGATATATCATGATTTTATTCAGATTTGTATCTGAATAGGGATAAGGGCAATATGATTAAAAACACAGATCCTATTTCGTTTCGTTTTTCATAGTTCAAAATTTTGTTTTACTTGTCTTTACTACACTGAGATCTGGAAGTGTTGTTATATAACCAGTTGTGATGGATTAGCCAATGAAATGATCTGTTGCACAGAACTATATAGGTATCCTACTAGAAACATCAACACTGATTGGTTGATAACATGTCTGATGTCATAAGGTCAAAAACCACTCGTAAGACCCCTGACACACTCCCCTCCCTCACTATAACTAATCAGATCTTTATGTAGGAGTGGCCATCAAAAGTACATAAAAAACGAAACGAAATATAGATCTGTATTTTCATCAGATTGGGATTAGGAAACAGGCAATATTAAACCTCTCTCCCTAAAATACCAATATATTGAATTGCATAAAACAAAATCAATACAACAACAAAGATAATCAATAAACCAGATAAACACTAACCAATAAATTAACAACACTTTTTTTATAGTTCAGATACACCATATTATGATTCAAAACAACAAATAAAAACATGAAATTGATCATCCAAAAAACCCCCAAATAAACACATGAAACTGATCATCCAAAACAACAAATAAAAACATGAAATTTAACATCCAAAACAAATAAAAACATCATAATAATCATCTAAAACAAGTAGAACTATTAGAATCTGAGTTACCATGTAGTTAATTGTATTAACTTTTAATGTGGATATCTCTTTATTTGAATTGTTCGCCTGTTTGTGATTTATGAGTATAATATCTTGTCCATATATTTTTTTTGTGTAAATTATGTGTGGTGCAGTCCCCCTTCACTTACTTTTATAGAGTGGATAGAATATAAGCATGAATATTGTACAGAGTTGCTCTAACAGTCAACCAGAGTTGCCAGTAACTAATAAATTATTATGAAGTGTGGATCTAATATAAACTGTAATAACTATTAGTGTGAATATTATATAGAGTGGTTATCATATTCCACCAGAGTTACCAGTAATTGTAATAATGCCTGAATATTGTATATTGTGAACCTAATAATCAACAATGGATGCCCGTAACTCTAATAATGGATTTGGCTTCATCGTGATCATCTGCTTTTTAGTGTAAGTTATATCGGGTAATAATTCAAACTTGAATTCCCGAATCAAACTGGCAAGAAGAACTTTCATCTCTAACAGAGCAAACTTATAACCAATACACATTCTGCTACCAGCTATAAAAGGTAAGTAGGAATATGGATAAATACTATTGTCATCCAGGAAGCGTTCTGGTATAAACTTTTCTGGTTCTTTCCAATATTTAGGATTCCTGCAAATAAAATATAAAATAACAATAAAGTCTCTTCAAATTTGTTAA
The DNA here is from genome assembly GCA_963678685.1 of Patella ulyssiponensis. Lineage (NCBI taxonomy): Eukaryota > Metazoa > Mollusca > Gastropoda > Patellidae > Patella > Patella ulyssiponensis. The sequence goes on along the minus strand of OY783225.1, from coordinate 30,958,876 downwards.
TGACTCTGTACCAGCAGCATTAAAAACAACAATTAATGTCCAAAATCAATGTCAAGCAATTATTTTGATTTTTAGCGGTCAGCGGATGTTTATGGTATCCACGGTTTTGTTTTGCATCCCATCCAAACGATGAGACACTTTACCTGCCTAGACCGTCCATCCTGCACCACTGATAAAATGGAATCCTCCTGTGACAACAGTCACTTATATGAAATTGTAAATAATATCAGTGGTGCTGCCTTGGCTACTATGACAACTGTCATAAGTAATATAAAAAATCTCAGGAGTGCTGCCGTGGGGTCTCCTATGACAACTATCATGTCTATTTAATATTGTAAATAATCGTACCTGTGTAATGCCCCGACTTGAATGTTTATTACAGTTCCTTTTGGTATAAAGTGTCCATTTATATTATCATCATTTACAGCTTCTCTAAATGTCATAGGTGCAGATGGGTATAACCTGCGGATAAAAATTTACTTTTAGTACACACAAACTCTGTGTCGCGTCTACCTTTAGGCTTGGTGGGCTGAAACCCCAGGCTTCAAGATCTAGGGGCATTGCCTGATTTATCTGTACACTTGGTGGGCTGTAACCTCGGGCTTCAAGATCTATGGGCAGGGCCTGATTTATCTGTACACTTGGTGGGCTGAAACCTCAGTCTTCAAGATCTATGGGCAGGGCCTGATTTATCTGTAGACTTGGTCGGCTGAAACCCAGAGCCTCAAGATCTAGGAGTAATGCCTGGCTTGCCAGCCTGAAACCTTGAGCCTCATTCCAAGGCATATCATATTTTTGACACTATCTTACTAGCCAGATCTTAAACATGATCTGTCAGCAGCCTCAGCTTAAAATTTGCTCAATTGTGTTTAAAACACTCATGATCCGTCATCAACCTCGACTTGTCTCAAATATGTTTAAAACACACTCTCACCTTCCTCTAGTCTTGAGGGTGGGGGATTTGAAGGGGACGCATAAGAGTGAAATAGCAAAGGGCCTTTTTTCATTCTAGAATACAAACAACAGTGAAATGATATGGGTTTTAATCCTACTTTTCTGCACCAACTGGTTAATGTAGTGTGATATGAGAGAATTTAGCCCGTACAGTGGCTTCCGCCTACTCTTTTTAGAATTCCAACTGTTAAGGATTATTTTAAATACACACCAACTTCTACTTTTTTGGGCGTCCGTTTGGACCAAATTACACAACGTCTATGAATAAATGAATAGAGAAAAGGGCAACATCATACCTTAATGTTTCTTTCACTACACAATTTAAATAAGTCATCTTTTCTACATCTTCAAATGTGATTGGTTGACCTTTAGATGGTAATAATGATGTCACTTCCTGTCGAAGTTTTGTCTGTATTTCGGGATTTTGAGCCATAGTCAACAAAAACCAACACATACCACTACTAGTAGTCTAATTAAAATATAAAAAAAAAATTATACATTGAATTGAATGTCAGACATTTTGATGATTAGAATCTATGTATACACCACAGTTTTCTATAGTGTAACATGGTCTTTGATATCACAGTCGGCCATTTTCTGCAAGTTAAGTTTGGTTTTGGTATATCAACAAGAATGTCTAGAGTTGTTTTTAGGCGTGTCATGTTAATAAATTTTGAAATAATAATTCACACAGCTTTTTAATCTAAAAGAAAAATCTGCAAAAGCCGATATAGCTCTTACATAAGGCATCTTTAAATAAAACCAGCAGCTGGACGAAGAACAGAGAAAATCAGTAGGGCTCATCATGACATTGTCCCAATGCTTAACATCAAACTTGAAAAATATGGATAAAAATTGGGACCTGTAGAGTGTTCAACTAATTAGGAACAGACACACAGACAGACAAGGGCTACGACATAAAACAACCACATTTTAATGTGGGCGTATAAAACCACTGCTTACCTTGAGGCTTTATTGTATTTCTATATTACTTACCTCATGACCAGCCAGCATGAATGTCATAACATGATCCCTAATCTGTTTGTCTGATAATCCATCATGTGTATCAACATCTCTCGCAAATAACAACATAGTTAATAGATTGGTGCAGCGCTCTTCCATATTACCTGTTCGTATCAGAAATAGGGTTTAACATCCTGTTAATTAAGGAAGTGCATATTTGTTTTTACAGTGAACTCAATTCGCATGTCTAGAAGAGTCTCCCGGAAGAGCTTTATATACTACTTTTGGAAGTGGCAAATGGAGTTGGCATTGTGTTATTGCAAGGTTTAAAGAGGTTCACCTTCTTGTTTCTTTATTTCTTGTTTTTTATTTGTAATGATGTCATGTATTAACCCATCACATCGTCTCATATTCTCCTTAAATAATTTATTTTCTTCTGTTGGTAGATTCAGAGCTATAGATGGTACAATGATTCTTAAAAAACTAGAAAAAGAAAACAGAGATTGTTGTGAATGTATCAACTCAGATATATTGTTGGTGAATAAATCTGATGAATTCAAAAAATTAAATGAAATGAGATATAATGTCCTACTTTTCTGCACTGAGTAAGCTAATGAAGATGGGCATAAAAGGCTTTAGTTTTTGTGCCTGTGTACGGCTGACAAAAAAACCTTGGTCATTTGGACTGCATGAAAAATTGATAAATGAAATGAAATGGGGTTTAACGTCCAAATTTTCCTGCGGCTTACTGTTCTTTGAATTACAACTGTCAACTTGCCAGGCCATCCATCCTGAACCACTGACAAGGGGGAATCACACTTGAAAATCTCTGGTTTCTCGGCTAACATCGGGATCGAATCCTAGTCCATATTGTATGTATTGAAAAAAGTATACATTATACATACCTTGGTTTAAAAGAACTCATGATGGCTGTCAATGATTTGGTCTCAGGTTGTTCTGGATTACACAGAGCTTCTGTTGTATAACCAAATCCACATTCACATATTATATCTAGGGTCTGAATAATAAATGATATTAAATCTAGAGTTTAGAATATAAACAATAATTATATCAGGAGTCTGCATTATAAATTATATTATATCTAGGGTCTAAAAAATAAATATTATATTTGGGGTCTGAAATATAAATATCATATATATGGTCTAAAATACAAATTTTATTATATCTAAAATATAAACAATATTATATCTAGGATCTGAAATAATATTGCATTTAAGGTCTGAATTAATATAAATAACATTATACCTTGGGTCTGAAATATAATGAATATAATATCTACGATCTGAAATATTATCTAAAGGGTCAAAAATACAAACTGCATTATATCTAAAATCTGAAATAATATTATATCTAGATTCTGAAATAACATTAGATTTAGGGTGTGACTGAATTAATATAAATAATATTATATCTAGGGTCTAAAATATAATGCATATACTGGTACATGTACCTAGGGTCTTCATTATAAACAATATTATATCTAGGATCCAAAATACAAAAAACAATATGATAGTTAGGGTCTAAAATATATCTAGGATTCCAAAAAAAACAATATGATAGTTAGGGTATGAGATATAAATAATATTATATCTAATACTGATTCCACAAGTCAGTTGAGAGGGTCAAAATCAACCATCAATTGAACAATCAGCTATAAACTTTAAAACATCAGATAGAAATCTTGGTCTGATTATGGACAATAATCTTTCTGTGGAATCCAATATTGGTTTTCTTGTCTTTAACCTGTAGTTAACATCTCAGGGAAGATGCTGCGTTAATACTGGTTCATTTTTCATCATTTCCCATCTTGATTACTGTGACTGTGTTTTAATTGGTGCAACAAATGAACAATCACAATGTTTACAAAGAATCAAAGCAAATCCGCTAGCATTTCTTTTAGATGAAACATACCACATTATGAAGATCATGGTGAACTTTTAATTTATTATCTCCCTTCTCGATTTGTTTTCTCCAGGTATCAATCAACTTCTCAGCATGTCTTTGAAAACTTGGCAACATATCTAAACAAATGAATTTAATACATGTTAGATAAAATCCTTTAAGCATGTCCACTTGACACAAACTTGGTCTTTTTGGGAACATAATTCAATTCATAAAATTATGAAATTCAATAAAGGATTGAAATATTTCATTAAGAACTCTACCCAGCATAATATTTCAAAAGTCTGAATGTAAGTGGGGGAGATATATCAGAAATTTGCAAGGGAAAATCATGGACATGTGGATTGTTAACCATCAATTGTGGATGAACATACTGACCGATAATTATACATATACATGCAGTACAACAGATACAACTTACTTTTTATGACTGCTATTTTAAAAGCACCAGTACATAATTTCCTCTGAGTAAGATGTTCCTTTCCATTCAGACTAATCAACCCATAGCCTGCTACTCTTATAAATAATCTTTAAAACATAAAATAGTATTTAATAACAGATACATAATGAACAAATACATAGAAACAGTCTTTAATAAACATATATTCTAAACAGATATATAAAAAAAACAGTCTTTAACAAACATATAGAAACAGTCTTTAATTAACAGATATATAATAAACAGATACATGGAGACAGTCTTTAACAACAGATATGTAGAAACAGTTTTTAAAGAATAGATATTAAAGATAATACAGTAAATGATAAAAAAATACCCCATGCCAATTCCATACAGACAATTCATCTATTAGGAATTCTTATAATGTTCACATAAACCTAAACATAACCAAAGAAAGAAGTACGCCACCAAAAACTTGTTTACATGGTATTTGTTTACACAGAATTCCTGTTATAACCATGCCTAGCTCTCTCCGTGCTCAACGGTAAACATTGCAAACTAACATATATATCTATATTACATATATCCTCAGAAAAGCTCTGAAATATCCAGTCTTTCCAACTGACCTGTCGTTAGTTTCTACCAATCTAGTTACCATCACCGGACATTTCTGACATATCCCAACAACCTGACCAATAGACCTTTATCAATCTAGTTAATATCAATGAGAGATACAATATAATAAATATTTTTACCCAAAGAGAAAAGATGGTTTGACATAGTTTTTACCATTGGTTACCATTATTTGTTTCATGGCGTCGGCATCAGCTACGAATAACCTTTCTTGTCTAAACAGATGATAATATCGTATTATTGAAGAGTTCAGATCTGTCATCCATCTGCAATTTAAAGAATTTGTTCAAGCCCTGTCAGGCTGGGAGTCAAAGAGGCCAGCTAAGCAGGAGGTTCAAGTGTCGGTTGAGAAAGTTCCCCTGGATTGGTTTCCCAAGAACAACATCTAGTTGTCCGAATCGTCAGAGCCTATCACAGTTACTCGTCTAGATTAGCCCAGTCAGAGCAAAACGGTAGGATGTTAACCTACATTTCTTTTCTATTGATTATTACAGTTGAAATTCAAATGCTGTCTGGCTAAAATCTCCCTTATAGCACACACCAACTCCCACAGATATAGAATATATAGATAGTAACAGCTTACATGATGACACACAAAAAATTCAATTTCTATTTACCTTATATAAACATCAATGGCCTCACCAGCGAAGATCTCTTTCATATTTCCATACATAAAACTTGAATTACGTGTAGTTGGAATCTGTAAACAAAATAACAGTCCATTTGTGTAATTTATTGTCAGAAATCAAATTGTCCATCTTGCTTTTTTGGTAGAAATGATATGAAATGGGGTTTGCCATCTGCACCAACTGGGCTAATTAAGATAAGAATACGCCATGAGGTGTAGTATGAGGGAAAGTTTGCCCAGGCAGCAGCTGTGAAGGGTTCTTTTATGTGTGCATAAATGTGCATGCAGGATCTCAATTTTTCCTCCCAGTAGAATGACTATAAGACAGCTGCCATTCCTCCTACACCACAAAGGGAATCATGCAGGAAAATCCTGATGTACTTTATGGAGTATGATCGTCTTCATTAGCCCCGTCAGTGCAGAAAAGGAGGACATTGAACCCCATTTCATTTCAGCAATAGGCCTCAATGTCCCCCCAACACAAACTAGATGATTTCAAGACTAACCTACATGTATGGTACAAATGGTACAATTTTATTTCAACAAATTGCTTGCGTCTAGAGATCTTTTATATTGTGAGGAAAATGGAGAAAACCAACAATTTTGGACGATACTCCTTGTAATGTACATGCATGGGTTCAAAATTACACCACTCTTCTCAATGGCAGACATTTTGATCAAACAGGCACACGTTAATATAACCCCATATGTCAGGGGATTATTTCGATTGAGTTCATGACTTACCTTGTTTAGAGGTGAGAAATATGGATACAAGAACAATTTGTAAACTGCCCACGATAGAACAAATATGGAGGAATATATAAACAAGGAGGATGCTGATATCAATCCAAACAACTGAGAAATCCCCATTCTGTTATACCTGCATTAAAAAAGAGTTGAGAAATTTATTAAATTAAGTCTGAAACACCTTCCTCCTGGTGATGTCTTAAAATGGTACCTTGCACTCTTTTCTCTTTGATTGGATGTAGTGATGTAGGTATACTGACAATTTTCGACATGGTAATTTCTAATTAAAGTAGCCAAATCTCTAACACAATATCAATCCAAAGTCTTACACGTTGGAAACACGAATTATTTGTCAATGCAAATCAACATGGATGTTATCTTACTTTGAATAGGAAGACTTTTGATATCCTATATTTAAGACAAAATAAACATTTTACCATTGGTACACGAATCGTGTACCATAGTGCGTTTCAGCATCATTTGTAACAAGTGACCAGAAAGAACGAGGCTAGACATATTCCACAACTCCTGTCAAACAGCAGTTTCATATCTAGAGAGCATGCGTAATAGACTGGAATAACCAGACAACACTAGTAATTTCTATGCGGTTGGGACTCATGCTGTATTTCGCTGGACATAACTGATTTAAAATTAAGAGTCAAAACGGTAACAACTGAATGTAAATCAGTTCATAGACAATGAGATAACATAATTATAAATACGCATCGCTACCCATTTGGGTAAATTTCTAGGTCCCAAATATTAGCCATTTAGCTCGAATAATCTTGACAATAAAAATACTTTGTACATTCGAATTCATGTATATTTATAGTTCCTTTAGGAACTGTCTCTGAGCGGACGATATGTCAGCTGACAGTTGCTGTCAGGCCTCATATTGCTGCAATATGAAAATACGGTAAAATACTGCTCTATCCCACCTCTGTTCTCGGGCTGATTTAGAAACCCCACCTTCTATTTTTCACGGTGATTCTTTATTTTCCCAAAAAAGGAATCATATATCACTATATTTGACACAAATTTTTAATAATACAACACCATTTTCAGGTAGAATTTAGTGATGAAATAAACATGCAGTTTGCACATGTTCAGATCTTGTATTGGCTGTTCAGTTCAAACGTATTTAGTGTAAGTTTTCAATAGCCACTGCCTACATAAGGCTCGACAGGAACTGTCAGTGGACATCGTTCGCTCAGAGACAGTTCCTCAAGGAACTAGTATATTTGCAACCTAAATTATTTCTTTTCTTTTCAAGTGTGTAGTTGAATAGATATGACAGTTCGTGAGTTCGTGATGTTAGATGTTACATCAGAAAAGTAACATCTATTACTGCTATTAAATTGATCTATTCTGAAAATACTCTGTGAATGACTAAGAAAGTGGTGATCTATTTGATAGTGACAAATGGCAGTGGAAGTATTTATTAGAAAATACTTCGAACTATCCACAAATTTTGCTAAAATACCTCGATTACCTTCTTTAGAGTTAAAAAACCTCAATAATGAAATGGCTTCAAACCTGTCTACTTTCCATTTGCTACCTGTAATCCTCAAACGGCCTTGTACGCCTCACATTTGAAGAGCAATTGAAGGGGAGTAACAATGTAAATGTTGACGGGATACAGACCACAATGTATAAACGCGGTTTGATTGGACTTTCGGCTATTTTCAGTTTTCTTGTGTTGCCAAATTTGAATTTTAATAAAAAAAAAAAAGCGTGAATATTATCGGCACTTATTTACAAAAGGGTTGATACTGACATTGTTACACATTTATAACCTGGTATGCTCTAGTGCTGCCCCTGTCTTGAGTAAAATTACCTTCATACATATGAATATATACCTGTCTTCATTAATCAGGTTGGTGCAGGAAAGATGGACATTAAACTCATAGTTAACTGTTATTCTAGCCCAAACTCTACATTACTGTTTGTACTTAATATTAAGTCCAATATTGGCACCCAGAACCCGTCATTAAGTCCCTTCATTTTGACACATATGTTAGCAGATGGAACACTAAATCAAGATGGGGTTTAACATCCAATCGACACAAATTAAGTCATTCCAAGACTAACTATATACATGTACATTGTAAAATTTTCAACAATTCTTTATCTATGGGTGGAAACCAGAGGACCTGGAGAGGGGAAACAGGTGACCTACTCCTTGGGATTGAAACCACAACACTATGAACACAGAACAACAGAATACAAATTTACAAAAATGTCTTTTCTATTTATTAAATACTAGCAGGATACCCAGCTTCGTGTGGGACCCAAATTAGTCAGGGTCCAAATTCGCCCATGTACCCAAATTCAATGGCCTAAAACATTCACAGGGTCATGCTGGTTAATCCGATGATACCACATATGGGGGGTTGGATCCCGGCAACGAAGAATGATGGGTGAACACACATACATACATGTACATACACACAGACATCTTTGATTTTAATATTTTATATATAGACATGAGTTATTGCTTCTTTCCATATTGTATTATGATTGGTTTTCCGTATAGCTGATATCCATTAACCAATTCAAGGGCCTCTTTCGAAATCGTTTTATCTACAAAAATAAATATGCCAAAGTTATATAAAACTATATACTTTTTTATCCAACAAAAAATAGGAGCTTGTCTGGTTTCCCAGTTATTTAAAAAAATAAAAGATTCAATGATAATCGTCACAAGCTTTCAAAGTTAAAATGTGATTCAAAATTCAATTCAACAAAACAGGTTTCAAACACTTCTAGGGCGATGAACAATCTCAGTAACTTTTACAAAATTCAATGGAGAACTTGTAATGCATAATGCTAAGAAAACTCTGCAAAATGCATTAGAAATTTATTAAATTTAGGGTCCTACTGTATTCCTTAATAAGCATTGAAATACACCAGGTATTGTTGCACCCATGGTGGCTCAGTGAGTAACCTAGCTGGAGGTTCTATATTTGATCCTGATATTGGCCGAGGAAGTTCATCATGATTTTCTGGATCCCCTATGTCAGTGGTACAGAATGGAGATCTTGGCATGGCTTAACATACAGTTGTTATGATGGGTTGAAAAAGTAAGGTCCTGTGCACATAAAAGAACATTTGACAGTTAAAATTTGAAATAAAGAGTAGGCTGTAGAACCACTGTCCAGGCAACAATTCATTTCATTCACCATGTAGCATGTGCTGACTAGGTGACTATGCTCCATGTACAAATGTGGTTACATAATGTCTTACCAAGAAAATGTAATAATGAGATTACATCATGTCTTACCAAGGAAATGTAATAATGAGATTACAATGATGTCTTACCAAGGAAATTTAATAAAAATATATTACCAAGGAAATATAATAATGAGATTGCGTGATATCTTAACATGTAATTGGAAATGTAATAGTGAAATTACATGATATTTTACCAAGAATAATAATGAGATTACATGCATGATATCTTACCAAGGAAATGTAATAATGAGATTAAATGATGTCTTACCAGGAAATGTGATGAAAGCCTGCCCTCTCATTCGGCCTGACATCAATTTATAAACAATACTTGGTTCATCTGTCTTTTGGAACCGCCCAAATAAGGCAATTAGATCTTCCTGTGTCACGTTACTATGGAGATTTTTAAGATATAAAACCTGCAACAAAACAGCATACATAACACTACTGATAACCACGATGGGAGTACTGCAAAACATTGGTCAGCACAAATTCAGAGCTTGTCAGGAAGAATCCCTCTGGTGGCTGTTATTATTTCCAGCACAAATTTTTATTTCATGTGGTTTTATTAACATGTACTTATACTCTAGAACCTGTTATCTTGTCAACTACATGAGAGAGAGAGAGAGAGAGAGAGAGAGAGAGAGGGAGGGTAATCTCCAACATCCCAAACTAGGTAATATTGGGACTAACAAATGATTAATTCTTAACTCAATAATCCACAGGGGGGAGGGAACTAGAGGTCACAAAGTAAACGAACAGGTTGGACAGACGACTCCACTCCATGTCTCGTACAAGAGGGGAATCGAAACAAAACCCCACACAAATCTCCCCAACCCCTATAACAACTATATAATATACTCACATTGTTTATTTCACCTGGAGTATAATTTTCAAACTTGGATATTTTAATAATATCATCTACACTGAGTCTATTGCTTATAATACACTGTTCTGGTATAGGTTTAACATTGTCACGAATCTCTTTACGTCCTGTGTGTTCTGGTGCTGGTTTTGGAAGAGGGCCAATGAAAACATTTGACACATCATCCCCACTTTCGGAGCTGATTTCTTCATCACACAAAATATTTGGACTTTTTTTTTCACTGTTATATTGATGTACATGAATTGAACTATTCTGGTCTGAATCTAAAGTTTGACTACCATGCAAATTGTCTACTTTTGATTTTTTTCTTAAGCGTTTTCGTTCCTTCCTTTTCTCACGAATTTTGTCTTTTATTTTAGAGTCTATTTCTGTCAATAGATTGGGCACCATACTTAACGGGTTACTTTTGTCATATTCCTTCTGTTTGATCAGAACGTTACTTAATTTTTGTCCGTCTGGATTGGTGGAACTTATTGCCCTTTCCAGATCTATTTCATGACGTGTAACACGGTGGATGTCTGCAAAATTATCAGACGTTTTATAAGCAGATGTTTTCTGGTGTATTTTTTCGTTTATTGCGTCTAGTCTCTCCTTTTCTACTTGTGGATTTACAATGAAACTTGATACCGTTGTTTCCTGCAATAATAACAAGTAAAATGAAATGGGGTTTAACATGCTGCTGTTTTGTTCCAGATAATAGAGCCAACGTCTTACTCACTGAGCCATCGTGGCTCCTGTAACAATAACAAAACATGCGGTATTCAGTAGCTTCTCCAGGCTGTCCGAGGCTTAAATTACCCTTGAATAAATAATTTGAGGGTATTGCTTCGGTGGTCCAGAGTGGAGACAATGTCAAGATTGGTGTGAGGGGGTGGGGGCAGTGGGGTACCTGAGAATTTTATGCTACCAGATACGCTAGATGAAACAATATTGCTGCTCATTTATGCTACCAGTCTTCTTTAGTCCCATTGGTAGAGAATAGTACCGGTATGCAGTTAAAAGCAATCCCCATTTTTTCTTTACAAACAATATTTTTATTCAGATTATGTATCTAACCTGAGATTATGGAACAGGCATACCTTATATTAAACCCTCTCCCTGGAAACCCCAGCATTTCAATTCTCTATTTTTTAAATACATTTCAAAAATCATGTCATTGGCTGGTATACACTATTATTTTAATATAGTAAAACTGTGTTTAAAATTTAAAGTAAATTCAAATATATTATAGAGTTTTAACATATGTCAGAGAAATAACTCACTGTTTCTTTAACATTTGTATCATATTTCAGCTGAAGTTTCATTTCTTCCTTCGTCAAACCATAATGTCCAAGTTCCTCTACTCGTGCATCGGTTTCACTTAGTTGTTGATATTCTGATAGATTAACAATTCCTGCAAGTGACTCCACTGATGGTTTGAAGGCACTGGTACCTGAAAATTCTCTGTGTTGAGCAAACTGTCTGAAAGGGAAATAAACAATATTATTATTAAAGAGAAGCTTTGTGCGAGTGATTAGGATGAGCTTCTGACAAAACTAGCCAGCCAAGTAAATATCTTCACACAGTTTGACCTCAGTTTTCTGTCAGTCTAATCAAAAGTCCAGTGTCATTAATTAATCCTCAACTACCACAGCTCCCCCCCCCACCCGTCAATTGAGGGACCTGAATTATTGGGCTAATCAAAAGGGTCATTGTCGTACCTACCATTGCGCCCAGGCAGCTGCATTTTGGCCTACCGGTACTCTTCATCGAATTATGACTGCACAGATGAGACGTTTTTCCTTGTCAGCCCCTTCGTTTTCCACCCTTTACACATTGATGCCATGCTGGGAAGTCTTGAGGAGCTTTCACGACCCGACAGTTAAATTGAATCTGAGTCACTGTGGCTTTATGAATGGTAGCTTAAGTTTTTGAATTTTGAACTCACTGATGTAAAGATATGTTGGTGTTTAGTTGTTTCTTAGCCAAAGTTTGTAAATGTCTTTCTCCTTCTGTTTCTATATCTTCGTCAGGCCCATCATCCACACGTCTCTTCCTTGCACTGAACACTGGCACCATCTTCGTTATATCTCCAGAATCATAGCGACGTGGATTACCACTGCAATAAGATAAATAAAAGCAAATATACTACAAGTCCAACACAAGAGTATGAGGTTGTTGCTGTGGCTTAGTGAGTAAGATGTTCACTAACCTGGAGGTACGTGTTCAATCCCAGTGTTGACTAAGAAAGTTCAATGACAAAACACAATTTATAGTTGTTCAGAAGGGACTTAAGACCCAAGGTCCTGTGTACATTGGCGTGCACTTAAAATATCCCTTGGCAGTTGGAATTTGATATAACAGAAGTATACTAGCGCCAATGTCTCGCCAAAATTTCCCTTATAAATATGTTATGTATTGGAAAATAAATTGATGGGTTGAATTAGTGTAGGACAGTACAGGGTATAAGTGGAACAATGTCCTACTGTGCCCCAACACCACCCTTAAGTTTCACTTCCATGTCGCGCAGGTTTGAGAGCGAAGACACTTAACTTATGAAATTATTCTACACATAATTATGTTGCTTAGAAAAACTTCCCCTCTAATTCTACATGAACTATTGATAAAAAAATAACAAAATGCAGTAATCAAAATTTGTACTTTTGACGAACAGTACATTTTAACACAAAGGTATATGTCCTTGTCAAAAACATGGAAGAAAGAAATAAGAGTTATCTTCATTTTATTGGTATACCGGTATTTGTGTTCAGATGCTGTCATAGAAAAAAGTTATGGGCTTTGTCCTACTGTGCCCCATGTCACCCTTCTCCTCACCTATCTGCTCTTCCTCAATAAGAGTTTTTGCATTCCAAAATGTGTGATAGAAAGTCGGACAAATCCATTTTAAAAGTCCCCCGATCAAAAACTTTGGTCAAAATTAAATGTAGGCCTATATAGTGTTCTGTCAGTCGGATGGGACAGAAAAAACAATAGACATCTTCACATCTTGCATTTGCCTCATTTGGCTTGACAGACGGAATTAAAATAACAGTTGACCATAGTTCTGTAGTGCAGCTGTCCTGGCAACATTCCCCACACAGCACACTGCATTAGGCCCTACTACAGTGTATTATACATGCAGGCCTATATACTAGGGCCTATATGGATGCAGGATATACACCAAAGGCCTATGTAGCCTATGAAGCCGAAGTAGGCTGGGGTTTTTTTAAAAATTTTTTAGGCCATTTCATTTCATCATGTCTACCTTATACATAATGTATTTTATAACTACAGGGTTCCCGCGGCTTCGTCAAACATTTTTTCAAGGATATTCAAGGATAAATATACGTCAAATTCCAGGATTTTCAAGGACATTTTTAGCCTAAAGTTACAATTTTTCATCTTAAAAACAACCAAAACATTACCAACTATCGTTATAAGCTCATATTTAAAAGGAATTGAAGACATAAACTGTTTTTTTTATTATTACAGATCGACTTTCGGCACAGCGTGGAAAATTCCCGCCATTTTTAAAACAGAGTTATTTCCCTTTTCGACTAAGACCACAGTTAACTGATTAAACTAAAGTAGTACAGTTTATTGACATATATTATTGTTTCAATAGGTTTAGCTATTTGTTCGTCTATTTCCGCAATACTACAATGTCACGTAATACATTTTAATGCCCATAAAATTTCAGCAGTTAAAACGGCATTGCTAGTGACAGATATTTGTGTACCCGCTTGGCCTGTTTCAGGAGGCCGTGTTAAGACAGTATCTAAGGGGATGCTCGATTCACAGTCCAGAACGTCCCGAATTGACAGAATTGCAATCGAGTGACACGGAATTGAGTCATGTCACAGTTCTGCCAGTCCCGACAGCTGAGGTGGTGTGAGTGGAATCGTGACGTATTTTAAGTAACAAATATGTATCAGCTGCCATGATCGGTTGAGATATTTTTTATGCAGTCGGCACATGCGTTGTACTCCGAAATTCTCCTTTTCACTTGATTGACACTATTTTTGGAATTGACAGAATTTAATTCCGGAACGTTCAATCGAGTACGCCATATGGGGATGCTCGATTCACAGTCCAGAACGTCCCGAATTGACAGAATTACAATCGCGTGACACGGAATTGAGTCCTGTCACAGTTCTGCCAGTCCCGATAGCTGAGGTGATGTGAGTGGAATCGTGACGTATTTTAAGTAACAAATATGTTTCAACTGCCATGATTGGTTGAAATATTTTTTATGCAGTCGGCACATGCGTTGTACTCCGAAATCCTACTTTTCACTCGATTGACACTATTTTCGGAATTGAGAGAATTCAATTTCGGAACGTTCAATCGAGTACGCCCTATTTGTGGTTGCGCTGTCGCGGGGAGGGAGAGAGGTTTTCCTTTCTGTAGCACTAGCAGCAGCTGTCGACTTGCAGCCTGATGCCGATGTGAAACTAATAGTCATATTTGATGACGTAGCTTTCGTTAATTTGATGTGTTTTTCACTCTTTTCGTGTGAACGTACAGCGGATATACCCAATTTATTGATACTGAAACTCTTCTTGCATATGCAGCATTTCGCTTGATGAATGTTTGTTTAATCGCGACTTAGCCAGTTATAGCTATCAAGCCACGAAGTTTGAAATTTGCAAGACATATTTTATTTGCAATGTCATGCAGGCTTGCCTTCGTTATTATGCATTGTTTAGTTACTAATACCGATTTTGATTAGTCAGTGTAGTGGCTTCTTGTATGTTAATTGGACAATGGGGTCACGTGAGAGTATTTGGTTGCCTAACGGTAAATGTCATTGGCTTATCTTGTTATTACGTGACAAAACACAGCTGTTTATTTAGATCAGTTGATTGACAGGTATACGTCAGAGTTATTCTTTAGTATAACCAGCATTACTTCTAATCTAAACGGGATTTTCAGATCAACTTACTAGTATTACCAATTTGTAACAAAATTAAGGATCTCAACTGAAATTCAAGGACATTTTAATATTTCCGCGAAATTCAAGGATATTCAAGACCTTGAAAATGAAATTTTAAATTTAAGGATATTCAAGGATTTTCAAGGACCGCGGGAACCCTGAACTAAGGTCCGTGATTTCATTTCTAATTATCTTCTATTTTTTTTTTTTTTTTTTTGTTTTTTTTGTTTTGCTGCGTCACTAGTTAAACAATTTATTTTCCACGTAAAATTATTAATCAATCAATCAATATATTTGAAAGTAGTATTAGTTTGGGGTTTTTTTTTTTAATATCAAAGAATTCCGAAAATAATATTGTGTTACTGTTAATGTTTGTATAGTGAAGGGGAGGCAACTCCAATTTCCAGATACGAAACTATGACCTTGACGGCTTTGTAAAGAAACAGCTCTTTTCAGTATACCATTTATTTTTTCGGCGTGTCGGCAGATCATCTTTCAGTCAAAAATGTCTACATTTTGGAGACAAGTAGGAATGAAGTACGTATAATAATTCACAAGTTTTGATTCAGTTTGTCTATATCACTTCTCTCAATATAGTTTGAAGTGTCCGACTCCTCGAGGCCTCGCTGTCCTTCACTCCTTTGGCTCCTCTTCTAAGTTCAAGTTGTATTTCTTCTAGTAATTTAATGTTCTTTACTTCTTGTTGTCAATGCATATATATGTCCAATGAATATGAATGGAATGGCTGAGATTATCGGTTAAGATGGCTGATCACAAGAGAGAGAGAAATGAGATTTAATGTCAAATAGACACAAACTCAAACTAGTAGGTCATTTTAGGAGGAATCGTAGGTTAGGTAGGACCCAGAGAAAACATACATTCTCATATATTCACATATTGTGAGGTTGGGACAGGTCACGTCATAACCATAATAAAGGCAAGGAATCGAAACCACACCATTTGACTGACAGACCTGATGACCTAACGTCCATGTGTTATATAAACCAAAGAGCTACCCATCAGACACCGTTGACCACCAACGCCTGAGTGAGTGAGTCGAAACTGATTGTTGAATTTTGACATGCATGACATTTATATCGCTATGGGATTTGGAAACTCAGAATGGTTGTTGATTGTCCTTTGGAACAATAGCAGGTTGACAGACTTCAAGTTGATGATGTGCAGTTCCAAAATGGCTGGTTTCTGCCGTTTCTGGTTTACTGTATGGGCCTATATAGTCAACTTCGGTTTGCACGTTTGTGCATGTTGTGGCACATGACTATTATGATTTACAAACTGT
The DNA here is from genome assembly GCA_963678685.1 of Patella ulyssiponensis. Lineage (NCBI taxonomy): Eukaryota > Metazoa > Mollusca > Gastropoda > Patellidae > Patella > Patella ulyssiponensis. Next base: position 30,942,296 of record OY783225.1, on the reverse strand, counting down.
GACCATTCTGAATAGTTCACATACTCCTTTTCACATATAAGCGGGGAATGTAAACCACACCACTAGACTCATTGACAGACCTTATGTACATGTACGCGTTGAACCAATCAGCCACCCAATGCCAGTAAATGTATACGATAAATGTACATATACCTGCTTCTAATTCTAACCATTTGTTTCAGTTATATTGAGTATTCAGCAATATGTTCACGTATAGTTAAACAATGTTTAAAACCAGAATTTAGACCTGCTGATGTCCCACTGGTATCTGCCATCAAAGTGACCAAATGGGTAGAAGGAAAACCAGTTGCAGGTGAGGATATTATATACACATAGGAAAATCTTCAAAAATGGGGAATTCTATTTGAAACATTGTGAAATTCATTTTTTTTTTGTTGTTTGTTTCGGTTTTTATTGAGTGAGCTAGTTACAGCTTTGTATATTGTAGCAGTCAACTCCATGTAATTGTAACAATGATGAGCCACATGAAACCCTACTCTTACCACTGTTCTACAAATAGCTTATCGATCAAAACAAAGTTAAAAAAAACCCCCACAATTGACCAACATTAACCAAGGGAGACAAATGTGATGTCTTTTGGGGGTAGGGGTGAAACTACGAAAATAAAATCTTGGTAATAAGTGTATTTGTTGCCTGACGTTCTGATATGTTATTTTCTTTTTGATGTGCCCAAATGCTAAACATCCAATAAATTTTTCCACCTCCCCATCCAAATATCTAGAAGGCCTTGCAGGTCAAAATGTCTATTGGCAGCATGTTGCAGATTCCCAGACAGTTGGAAAATGAGCTGACTTTCCAAATTTCCCTCATTGCAATCGCATAGCACATGACAAGGCGTATACTTCATCTTCATTAGCTCAATTGATGTAGAGAAGACATTAAATCTCATATATTCCTTGTCTCATATTCCTTTTATTTTGCAATTACAGATGCAGGACAGGCAAGTGCAGCGAAATGATGACCGACGACTAGAAGACCAGTTTGAATGAACTTTACTGGAGATAATTATCATCTCGTGTATATAATAGGAACAATATTTACCATCAAGTGTTATTTAAATACTTTTAGAAGTAAAAAATATTTGAAATAAAATGAGTGTTAATATGATTTTTGCCATTTCATTCGGTATTATCTGGGAATTCGGATACTAAAGTCAAAATCATTAACATTTAGAGAGAGAAATGGGGTTTAATGATCATTGGGCACAAACCATTGCAGGACTTATAACATGCTACAATTTTATTTCAAGGATTCGTTTGCTTGTAGGGGTCCTTTAGTAGTGGGCGGAAACCAATGAGACTGGGTAGGCTACCCGAAGACTTGTCAGTACATAATGTACGCACTTGTGATTGAAATCATGCCTTTCAACTTAACGACAGACCTTATTATCTAAACCTCTAAATGAAATAAAAAATCGAAATTGTTAATTGTTGGGCCAAAACTCTAAACAGGCATTACTCTCTGTAGAATCAATAATCTTTGTAGGTCTATTTATTCTTTTCAGCATTACAGAGGGACATAATTGACTTGGGCCTACCTTCATTTTGGTCTTCAAATAAAAGAAATAATAGCATGCTACAGAACAAATCTGCAGTGAAATAATCGTATGATGCATACACCAACCAAAGATGCTGCTCTAACAGTAGTAGTCTATGTCTGGGCTTCAATATGAAAATAAGCTGACATTTTGACTAGAACAATCCAAGTCTGAAGCATTTCCGACCGTGAGGGACCTTGAAATGTCCTAAAATTCTCTTGCTCACATTTTAGCCTTTAGAAATGGTTCCACTACTGATATATCTTCCATCATGTCTCCACCTACAGTAGTGGCAACCTCACAGGTTTTCTCTGGGTCTTCATCCCCCCACCACTACTAAAGATCCCTTTTGCGCAAGCGAAATACTGAAGTAAAATGAAACCATGTTTCAGTCCCAAAATGACCTAGTTTGTGTCAAGTGGATGTTAAACCCCATCTCTATCTCACAGTAGTGGATGGTTTCATTGATTACAAAAATCTTACTAGCCTATAACTCCCTTCAAGGGGCATTATGTAAGATTAGATACAGAGCTGACGGTTCTCGCTATATAATAGTTACAACAAATAGACAATAAAAAGAGAAAATGTTAGTCAATTAATTCACTCTTGAGTCAAGTTAACGTCATTAGAAGAACATTGTAGACTCAATTGTCATTGCTACCAAGTAAGTCTCGATTATCCATTTTTCCAATTAAACTCAATCTAATTAAAATATAGATCTATATTTCGTTTCGTTTTTTATACTTTCGATGGCCTACACTCATGTAGATCTAACAAGTTATAGTGGGAGCTCACGTTCTATGATGTCAGGTATCAAGCACGGGACATTTGACCCGATAACGTCAGTCATTCGATTAACCAATGAGCGACCGCCATGCTTTTTAAAATCCACTTTTGTTTTGTTTTGATTTCTATCCGCTGGTGTTAGTATAGACGTCATTAGCTGGTAATATCTACCCACAGTTCCACGCATGAAAAGGTCAAACGGTCGATTCGACAGACCATTTGATTGGCTGACCCCTCATTTCAGGCAGAACACCAGTTAAATAATAAGTCTTCCACTTCCAGATCCAAGAGTAGTAAAGACAAGTAAAAACGAAATTTTGAACTATAAAAAACGAAACGAAATTGGATCTGTGTTTTAATCAGATTGAATTAAACTGATTCCTAAGTCAGTAGTGTAATGCTTACAGTTTAACTACTATTTTACCAGATATTTCTTTCTGCCAATCCTATTTAATTATTAATATGGCCGCTCAGATAAATAAGCACCAAACTTCCTGCAACTAAAGGCAACACTATTGAGTCCTTGCCCATTTGTATATACTAATTCTATGGGCTTTTACTATCTTATATTATAGTAAACAAATATTCAAAAGGAAAGCAATGGGTGGGATAACGTGACAGGAGATTTCATGCCATCCTCATCCTGTCTGTAGACCAAGGCTACATCATTAATTTTACTACCCTGCTGCTTTGGCTAATGAAGATGAACGTACACCATGGCCCACACTTAGTTTGAATTTCTTTTACAAGCACGCCAATGTGTACATGAGACCTCGATTTTTTGTAACATCCAAGCGACTAAACAAATTCCTTGTCAGGCCCACTCTGCCACTGAACTTAGGCCTAGTGAAGTACTTTCTAGGCTAAAACTTTAAAGGGGAGCCATCCCATGACACCCATCATTAAAAAAAAGCATCGGTTAGGAAATGTAGAAGAAATTACAATAAATGAACATTGTCTGGTAACTGTCTAGTGACCCACTCATCACAAAAGTCAGGGATAACGTGGTTAAGTGGGTAAGGCGCTGAGTCGCTAGCCTGGAGTTTGGGTGTTCGATCCCTGCATTGGCCGAGAAAGTTATCTCCATTTTCCGGCGTGGGTTCCCCTTGTCAGTGATGCAGAATGGAGGGTCTGACAAGGACAGCTGTCCTGTGTACACATTGGCGTGCGCATAAAAGATCCCTTAGCAGTTGGAATTCAATATAAGAGTAGGCCGTAGCGCTACTGCCCGAGCAAAATTTCCCTCATAGCACACCATCTTCCATTAGCCCAGGTTAGGTGCAGAAGAGTAGTATGTTAACCCCATTTCATTCCTTCATCACAAAAGTGTAAGTAAATTACGAGTTTTGTAGTAAAAACTCAATGAAATGACAAATTTCGGAACACTCCTAATCTAATGTCAAACTGATCCCGCAGTGAATATTCGCTTGGCGCTACAATCACTGATAAGCATGACATCGATGTGGCTTAATAAGTAGGGCATATTAACTTTTTTACTCCGACAAATTAAATTCTCAAACATTTTTGGAGGTAAAAGAAAAATAAATAACGACGTTTGAAGTACTTGAAGTTAAAAAATATTTCCTATTTAGTGTAAATGGGTATTAAAATGAGTAAAATGCATTATTTTGCTCGAAGCAGTTAGGTGTTAAAGTTCCAATTTCACTTTTTCTAAGAAAGTCAAAATATAATTATTTCTATGTTTTTTGCTCAAAAGGTTGTCAACTCACTATTATACGATCATGGACAAAATTTTGGGGGGGTTAGAAAGGGTGACACTTGGTTGATTGAGGAAATAGTTACTCAATTACCTCCCTTGTTTTCCCATTCTTCTCCATGGACGGCAATCTTCAAACGTTTGAATTTGAAGTTGAAAATGATATTTTTGCCAATTTCTCAACTGGCAATAGTGAATTATAGGATTAATAGGATTATTCTTTAACAAGGTAGGACTGTTTATAGGTTCAATCTATTTTGGGGCTTTATTTTAATAAATTTTAAAAATATAACTTAAAAAAATGCTATTGGAACTTTAAGTAAACATTGCACGAGCAGTTGAGCCAATGACTGGCGCGGTGAGCAGTCAACGCACGTGCTGTGGACACTCATCTGTTACAGAGTTAATTCGTAAGTAATTCTCTGTGAAACAGATTGATCTAATGTTAGGAACAATTTAAAAGGGAGATTACTCTTCAAACAAAATTCAGATTTGTGTTGTGAAATACAGAAAAAAAGGATGCTTCTGTGTAAACATATTTGTTTGTGATTTTGTGGCCGCATTATTGTAACTTACCATGGAATTCCTGTTCTCTGAAATGACCCACTCATAGTTAATCAATTCTTGCAAATATGTCAGCTCTAAGTCTGAAAAAGAAAGGCTGCTTTGTTAATAATTTATCTCCCTTCCGAAGCTCTTGTATGAGAAAAAGTACGAAGAACCTTACGGTAAATTATCCCATGCAGAGTAACATTATTTGCTTGGACAACCCCTCTCTTGGCCCCGAATATAATTCCCTATTTACTGATATATCCATGCAGTTAGAATTATTTTCTATGCAAATTGCGTAGGTTTATTCTTTGTTTCGGCCACGTAACATTGTTATACTTCAAATAAGGCTATTTATTGGCAAAGAAGATATTAAATTTATCGGTGTATTGTTACTTGCATAGACTGACTCTGCCCGGAGATTTATTTTCGAAACGAAAACAAAGTTGGACAAAAAATTAGGTAGAATTTGTAAAATGTCGGGGCCACCTTTCCCTTCGCTGTTGCCAAGAGAAACTGACAGTGCTTGGTTTACGGTAGACAAACCATGTGATGACGAAACGGAACTAGCACAACAAGAACACGAATACAACTCGTGGCTTCAACAAATTCAACAAAAAGACAACAACATCGTCCCGATTGGAAAAACTTCAGAACATCTTGACGAAGAAGATGACGAAGATGAGGACGATGAGGGCGATGATGATGATGAAAGTGATACAAATGATGACGAGTTAGATACCGATATGATGGACGATAGAGATTCAGCTGATGATGCAAGCACATATTGATCACAACCGCACAAAAAAAGAACCGTTAATACGTTATGTCGGAACATTTTTTTTTTATAGAAATGTAGCCTACTACTCTAGTGGCAGTGCCGTGGCATTGGTGATCCTATTTGAAATTTAACACAATTTACTATCTATGGCAATTGTATGAAAATAACTTTTCATATTTTCATATTGATATTGTGAATTTGTCTGTAAAGAAATGTTTTGTTTTATTTAAATAGTTTTCTTGTGAGAATCAAGAAGTGCAGACCAGATGAAAAGGATGTTACATTGTTACGATAGGCCTACATTTTTATACTATCCGACATACGGCAACCTGAAACATTGTGCAAACTTTGTTGTGAACACTGTCACAAATGAAAAAAAATCCACAATTTTCAATTAAATAAACTATATAGAAAGATCCAAATAAATTTCTTCTCAAAGTCTAATGACAGACCATGCACCCAACCAAGGATAATGATATAGTCTACTAGCCACTAGTCTAGTTGTTTGGATTGGACAGAATACCAAGACTCTGTGTACACATTGGCGTGCTTGTAAAATATGGATTTACAGATTTTTTTTTTAATGGATACCTTGTTAAAATTTACTTGGTCCTTCATTTCAAGAACTAAGAATTAAAAGCAATGTTTCATATAATGATCATTCATATATTCCATATATTCGCTTAAACTAAAGAATAAAAAACGTAAGCGTTTTCTTATTCACGGACAATCTGTCTATTCATATAAAACAAGTACTGGAAGGCAATGTATGAGAGAACTGAGTATTCTTACTAAAACGAAAAGCGGTACCGGTAGGCAATGAATTGGAGAACAGAGTATTCTTACTAAAACAAAGAGTGGTACCGGTAAGCAATGAATGTGAGAACAGCTGTGTACGTTTACATAAAAAGTTGTGGCACTGGAAGTCAATGAATGAAAGAACTGTGAATTCTTGCTGCAAATCACGGTGCTTTCAACAAAACATTGACATGATTGCAGATCCAAGATTCAAGAGTTTTTTCTATGTTTATATTACCCTATGTAAATTTTTATTGATTAAATATCGTTTTAAAGAAATAAGGCTGTGAAGTTTTAGACAACAAATGAGACAATTGTTGTACATGCAGGCCGGGGCTTGAGTTGGTTAATGTGTGCATGTTAAATCATGGTGTTTGTCACTGAGTCAATTGACATGGTTTTGATTTCCCGCTTGTATGTGACAAAGAGTAAGGTATTCATAGGCTGTTCCCTTGTGGCATGTTCCCATGTGACCTTGTGACGCACCACGAGGACAATGAACCTTTGTTTTTTTAATGTTCCTGTTTCCATAGGTTGTAACCAGGGAACATGTGAACTCGAGCACGGAACATGTGGTCTTGTGACCGGGAACACAGACAATGAACTTGTCCATTCTTTTGCAGCTGCACAAGAGGGAACACACAATTACGAGTACGATACTGTATGGACATATATCTCCCGGTCTGTTTCAAGGTCTGGAAATTTGTGTGAAATTCACCTAGTTCATTGCGAGTTCCAAAAATGGCCGGACCCAACGCCGTGGGCGTTGTCTCAAGACATGTTGTCTTCTGAGATGAGCACCAGCGAAGAAAATAAATGCAATAGCGGCACCCTCCCCATCCTTCCGATTTTCCGTCGTTGAGTTCATCGCCGAGCTATCAATAAAACAACTGTTCGCATAATGATAGGTGTGTCGTGTGTTTATCTGCTTTCTCATCAACGTTCGTATGTAGACTTTTCTTTTAGTTCTTTTATATATAAGGCCCTGTATCCATAGGCTGTTCCCTTGTGGTGTTGTGACCTTGTGACCTGACCCTTTACCCACCCGTACAGTGGTGGATCCAGGATTTTTTTGAGGGGGGTGACAACATCGTGTTTTGTCTCACCGACCGGGGAGCGATGGGTGCCGCAGGCACGCACCCGAGTGCCATCGGCGCGAGCAGTAGAGGGGGGTATGGGGGGGGGGGGGGTCTTCCTCCAGAAAATTTTGAAAAATTATGATCGATGTCCTCGCATCTGAGCCATAGCGAACAATGATTTCTGTTCGTCGACAATGTTTCATTTCGTTGACGATTTTTAAAATTTGAAGAATAAATTTCGAAATTTATATATGTTGATTATTGTGAAATTTTGTATACATCAAAGATAGTGCGGACTGTACGTACAAAGAAGTTGCCACATTCACGGAAAAATTGTCAACGCCTCTTATAAAAAAACAGCAAGTTATATATCCAGATTATGAACCTAATAATGAACAAACTGTTTGAATGTTATCGAATATTTGTAAATGTACAGTCAATTTTTTTCGCCAATAATATCAGTCCTATCAATACCATCGTAAAATAATGTATAATTTATGCATCAGTCTGACAAAAGTGTTGATGCCTTCATCCGGCGAGGATATGCTTCGATGAATTTACTGCAAATGTCCTAAGAGATCAGCCGCTGTTTACGGAGCTCATTTCTGCCGTTAGTAACATAGATGCTGATTGTGTGTCTGATACGATGCGCACCGTGTGCTATATAATATATATACGACCATGCGTGTGCATGCCCCGGTGGAAGCTTGTAGGACTCCTATACACCGGTGGGGAGGGGGGTGACTAGGGTTACTACACCCCTGCCGTATCCATAGGCTGTTCCCGTGTGGCGCGTGCAATGTACGATGGAAAGATAGGTAAAAGAAAAGTCTACATACAGCCAGCCTATGGATACAGGGTCATAGTTTTCTCTTGGGGCCTCCAACATAGGCGTAGGAAGAACCCCAAGTTGTGCAGGAGAGAAGTCCTGGCAAAGCACAGCATAATTTAGTCATTTAGATGGGACGAAAGTACAATTTTCCAATAATACTGTGGTGTGCATGTAAAAAAAAACTCTGACAGTTGGAATTCTTTTATAAGAGTAGGTCATAGTGCCAGGGTCCAATCAAAATTTCCCTTATATCACACTGTATGGCATATGCCGTCTTCTATAGCTCAGTCGGAGCAGAACAGAAGGATGTAAAATTTTTAAGTGCTTCCTATAAGTGTCACGAAAATGGCTCATTTAATTCGCTTTTCCTCTGTAAATAGTCTACTAGTTATTAAAGGATGTATGGCTCTAGTCTTCGGAGACGAAACATGGTTTAAAAGAACACATTAATTTCTAATAAATTATGTTTGGTGAAATACGCGAACAGTCCAACTTGAACGCCAATCATTAAAGGACAATATTGGTGTCAGTCATTATCACACATTGTGATAGAACTGGTTAAACACATTCCAAATATGATTTTAACACAGGGATCAATGCTACGATAGATGCGTGATAAAGTTTTCATGAATCGGAAGTAACGAATGCAAAAGGAAAACACGAGCTATCCTTCTATATAACTGATTGAAGTGACGAGTGATAACAGATAAAATGGACCAACATTGAATTCTAATTCGTATTTCTAATTTCAAACACATATAGAAAATATTCCGTGTTCCAATTTAACAAGGAGCTTTATGTGACACTCTTCTCATACGTACGGCTCAGTGGATTAAGACTAAATAAACTTCCTGTGTCCTCCTTCCTATATACTATAATATATTTCACAAGATTTTCAAGGAGTGTGATAATTAGTTTGTTTCTTCCCTGTACAACATATCAATACCTTCATCCTACGAGTTCATTTTTATGGCGGTATATTAGTGCCAAAATTCTAACATGCTATCGTCTAATTTCTTACTTCTGTTCATGTAATTAGACGATAGCATGTTAGAATTTTGGCACTAATATACCGCCATACATTTTGCCATAAGACACGTTTTAAAATCAAATATTTAAGCAATCTTCCATCCTCAGAGCACACTAAATATATTTCATTAACTTTCCTAGCATGTGATGGATTTCTTTTCAAAAGCCACAAATATAAATACGCCTGTAGAATTACTCATTTTAAATTACGGTGTAAATGACAGTTAGTATGAGGAATGGGGAAATCACTCGACGATAAGATTACACACTTGCTAATTTGTTGATCAGTTAATTAAATGAACTATTACAAAGTTTAAAAAACAGCCAATCTAATACGTTTTGCCAAGGTGCTTAGAGATATAATATCATCATCATGGCACAGTTGCTAGTGAGTAAGATGCTGGCTCGTTAGCCAGGTGGTTGAGGGGAAAAAAGAGACCTCTCGAGGGCCCACAACCTTTGTATTACATATTTTTATATATTGGACAAAATTCGAACTCAACCGTCATTAGGTTGAAACACTGATATATTTAATGATTTCTAAAATCGAATAAAAATTGTAACCTTTAGAGGGTATACAAACATGTGCGAATATCAACAGGAACCGAGATATTTGGGATATAAACGCGAGGCCACATTCTTGGTATTACATACTTTTACACTATTTGCGTTCGGGCAATTTCAGTCCGATTTTCACGAAATTCGAACCCAATCATCACACGGGTGTAACAGTGATATACTTAAAGGACAATATTGGTGTCAGTCATCATCACATAATATACTGAGCGCCATAGAAAACGCATCACTTAGTTTTTCGTATAACAAAATGATCCTGTAAACATATCTTATTTATTTTGCTTCTTATTGTGAACAATATTCAAATGGGAACACATCAATAACAACACATTTGTACACTTATGGATGTTTAATCTGTAATCAACGATACAAAGTCAGAGGGGTCAAAACCGAAAGTACGACACAGATGGTTAATTCCATGCTACGTCGCTGCACAGCGAGCGTAAGAGCCAGTGGAGGACACACTCGCTACTGACATCTGTGTCGTACATAAGTGTACACATGTGTTGTTATTGATGTGTTCCCATTTGAATATTGTTCACAATAAGAAGCAAAATAAATAAGATATGTTTACAGGATCATTTTGTTATACGAAAAACTAAGTGATGCGTTTTCTATGGCGCTCAGTATATGTGATATAGAACTGGTTAAACACATTCAAAATATAAATTAACAGGTCAATGCTACGATAGATGCGTAATAAAGATTTCATGAATCGGAAGTGACGAACACAAAAGGAAAACACGAGTTATCCCTCTATATAACTGACTGAAGTGACGAGTGATAATAGATACACGGCCGAATTTCTGCTCACAAATAAATCCCTTTGCGTTCGTCACTTCCGATTGTTGAAACCTTTATTGCTCATCTATCGTTACATTGATCACTGTGTTAAAATTATACTTGGAAAATGTTTTACCAGTTCTATCACATGTGTCGTAATGACTGACACCAATATTGTCCTTTGACGATTGCTTAGTTCATTCTACACCTTATCATTTCGTCACCTGTGAACCAGCAATTACTAATTATTTCCTTATTTTCCTGTAGGATGTGTTTTTTTTAAATCGGATAAAAATTGTGACCTATAGAGATCCCAGAAGGTAGAATCGCGTGAATATATGCAAGACGAGGACGACGCAAGACCGTAGCCTGGTAAAATCTATAACCAGTTTGAACCCAAGTGTGTGTACTGTGTAGGGGGAAGAAGGTTTGCCTTGGCGAAATCTGCAGTTTTCTTTACCATCCGGTTGAGCTCTGTGCGGGCCTGCACCTCTAACAAGGGATAGGGTGGCCATACTCGTAGCTCCCTGAAAATTTCTAAAGGGTTAAAGTATATATGTACAGATTTAGCTTTAAATATAAGAACGCCTTATACGGCCTTCAAAGGAACTAAATAGCTATTCTTTGATATCTAGAAATGGACACACATGGGTCGCAACGCATATTAAAAATGCAATATGAATGTATATAAACTGATTTACTTTCAATCGTTTCTGTTTTTATTGAAAGTGTAATTTTTAATCAGTTATTTTCTGCGAAATACGCGAAGAGTCAAAATAGAATAATAGTCTTTGGCGTCTGGTTATTCCAGTCTACATCGGTAGTATTCTACTGTGGGATATATTTAGCCTTGTTCATCGAGTCGCTTCATTACAAATCGCACTAGAAATCATTCTGACAAGCGATTCGTTTGCCAATTTCTAAATTCTCATTTTGTCTTAAATATTTGTAACCAGAAGCTCAACTTTTCACGGTAATGTTGATTTAATTGGACCATTAAGTCATGTTTGCAATGTCAAAGACTGTGGATGATATAAAGTTATGAGACTGACTCCTTCGATGCGGGGCAATTTTTTAAGGGTGGGGGTATGAGTGCGAGAAAATTTTAACCTTCTGCATTGGCCAACCTTAGGTGAGTTTTTGGACGTGAACGCATGTGCTATTGTCGTCGCATATGCGTTCGTCTGCCCACAATCTACAGGTCACAATTTTTTCATCCGATTTTGAAGTAACTTATAATATATGTCTATTTACCGCATTTAGAAAATGCCCCTTTTCTATGAGATGCGGTCAACACATTTGGCAAAGTTATTGCTCTACTTGAATGTTTTTAAACGCCCATATTTTCGCATATTGTCGTCGCCCTTGTCCGTCCGTCCACCCCCAATGTGTTTGTGGTTTCTACACATATCACAATTATTATCCGATTTTGACGAAACATGACGAAATATAGGTTTATATCCTAAAAATCTCGGTTACTGTCGGTATTCGCGCACATCAGACCTATAATTTCCTGGACTATGGCTCCCGGTTGTACGGTAAACCACAAGAAGACAGGTTTGCGGCTTGCATGTGCTATGGGGGACATTGTGCCCGGGCAGCGGCGCTACAGCCTACACTTAATATCGAATTCCAACTGTCAAGGGTTCCTTTGCGTTTACGCCAATGTGCACACGGAACCCCGGTGTTTCTTCCCGTCTGGGCGACTATACGTTGTCACTTGCCATTAGATGTGTACACGGGACCTCAGAGAGAGAGAGAGAGGAGAGAGAGAGAGAGAGTCCGGCGTGTGCACTGGACCTCGGTGTTATCCATGTCAGTGGTGCTGGCGGTAAACCTGGTGGGATGGGAGAAAGTCTGGAGTGTGCACTGGACCTCGGTGTTATCCATGTCAGTGGTGCTGGCGGTAAACCTGGTTGGATGGGAGAAAGACCCGTCGTCCGGAGAACGCTATTATTTAATGACCGAGAGTGCCTCGTAAAAAGAATAGTTTTATCAATACAAATAGGCTAGGGGTGGTCAACAAAAAAGCGCTACAGTAGGACAAGCGATATTGGCCCAGAGCTGCGTAGACATACTAAAGTTAAGCTTCCTGTCTCCACTTGAGAACAGACACAAGCTAGTTGACCGACATTTTAAGCCTTATGTCGACGTTTAAGTAGCTAAGTCTGTAACCCAATGTCATCCAAAGTCTTCGACTTTGAAAATACGAATTATTTGTCAATTTAAATCAACATTAAATTGATGTTGTGATCTTAATTACGGGAAATGAATGGCTTCTGATATGCCATATTTAAGACAAAATAAACATTTGTAACAAGGGATTCGAAGAACGTTGTGACCCATTTCATTTGTTTCAATTTCTAGATCCCAAATGGGTCGCAACGCGTATAATAATGTAATCTGATTGTATATGAACTGATTTACATTCACTTGTTTCCGTTTTGACTCTAATTTGAAATCAGTTATGTCCTGCGAAATACGAGTCTCAACCGAATAGAAATTTGAGTCTGGTTTTTCCAGTCTATTGCACATGCTCTCCAGATAAGTTATGGCGTCGCCGTTTCACATGAATTGTGGAATGTCTAGCCTCGTTCTTTCTGGTCACTTGTTACAAATGATGCTGAAACGCACTATGGTACACGATTCGTGTACCAATGTTAAAATGTTTATTTTGTCTTAAATATTGGATATCAGAAGCCTACCTTCTCAAGGTAAGATAACAACATCAATGTTGATTTGAAATGACAAATAATCCGAGTTTTCAAAGTATAAGACTTTGGATTCATATGGAGTTAGAGACTTAGCTACTTTAACTTTTCCGGGATTTGTCAGCGTAGTTTCACTTTCATGAGCATTCAACAAGCCCTCAAAGCAGTTTCATTTCTCTAACTCAACATTACAGCCCATTTACACGTACCCTTTCCCTCTCTCTCGTCGACATGTTCGATAGGTCTGAACACTGAACAATTACAGATGTTATATTTTAATTTCTTGCACACGATATCTCCGTTTGAATAGATCACACTCTGTACACAATCACTGTTTACTGGTGTTGAAATGTTTAAAGGGATTGTTTACCTAAGATTGTTTACATCCCAAAATACAAATAAATAAATAAATTAACAGTCTAATATTTGATGTCACAAAGAAATAAATGGTGCTCCCATTCCGAAAATTAGTGCAGGTTTGTAACATATTAAAATTATATCGCGCTAGATCATGAATTGTAATCTTTCTTGACAAGGTCACAATGACGATCCATCCCCTAAAATTAGTGGGAGTTTTAAACTGAAAGAAACCAAAGTTATTTTCGTTTCGATATTTGTCATTTTTTTTTAAAAGGCTGCAGTAAGCAAGAATAAGATGAAATACCCCATCTATCCTGGACTATATTTGCGCATAATGACTTTCATTTACCTCACCATAATAATTCTCATAAGGAATGGCCATTGGCCTAGCTTCTCCAGTTCTGAATCTTTCAATAAATGCACAAATGTCGTCTTTTATGTCGCATGGTTCTAATTTAGCCCGCACTCTTTCACCGCACTCGTCAATGTCGACGGCGATTTTTGAGTCCACGTTTGTCGCCGTCCACAACACGTCCCTTGAAAAATTAATTCGTTCCTCTTCCATCGTTTGGAAGATTTCACAAGCTGTGACCATTTCCTGTTCCCACTGGAGCCGGGCATCTTCTAATACCTTCACTGATTCCTGGTAAGCTTGATCTGCCTTGTCCGCCTGCTCGGCATATTTGTCGGCCTGATTTCTTGTCTTGTCTAATTCCTTCGCAGTGACGGTAACGTTAGTCTTCAAGAGGTTGTAGTTCTGCTTAGCAATATCACTGTCTTTACAGCGTTGGTTATACAGCTTTTTCGCTGACGTCATTTTGTTGTAATTAGTCGCTTTGACTTGTTGACATTTCTTCATTTTTTCTTCAGTCGGTTTTCTTTTTGAGTTGCCCTCTTCTATAAATTTATGGGTTTCTTCTGCTAATTGAGAGAAAAAGTGACTCGCATCCGCATGGATCTTCATGGCTACGTCCATCTCCTGTCGGACTGTGTTCCAAGACACCTCCAACTGTCCAATATTGTCTCGACTCTTTAAAGATTTACTCAAATTGGCTAAGGATTTGCTGTAATCCGCTTCCATCTTCGCCCTCTGTTTGAAGTAACCCTCCATGTCCTTGCATAACGACTTTCCATCGTGGACTCGTTTCACCATCGTGTCGAATCCCGAGGTACTCAGGTAATCCGTTCCCCAGAACGCTTCGTTAAACGAGGTCATCTTATTCATCTTGACAATTTAAGACAATTCAATCAATCCTCCTGTTCGTTTGTTTCGTGTGACAGAGAGTAAACACGAGAACGAACACCCTATCCCTAGACACACTGATAACTGACGAGTATAAAAATGTCGTACTTTATTCTCTAATCTAAGCTGAAATAGACCCGTCGTTTCTACTTCCTTGTTCAACAGGCCTATTAATGTTATGCATTGAATGACGTGACGTATTGAACACAGTCCATTGTTTACATGTCAATAGTTGTATAACCCGCTCATTGCTTCAAAGGGCAAATATACCACCCCGTGATCCCACTGTCAGAATTTGAATTGATATTTTATGATATTATGTGCATTCGGAAGTTTTTCAGCCAGTTTTGAGTCACCCTACATACAGGTTAAATAATGACAACTAAGTCTAGTGACTGGGCTTAGGGTTAAAAAAACCTACCTTGTCGGCGTGCCGGTATATATGTCCGTGAAAAATGAAATTGTTGATTTTGTTAAGGTTTATGTGTTTTTGAGATATTTCCAGTTAACACACGAAACCAAAACTGATGTGAGTTTAACTGGTTGACCGAGATAACAAATTTTGTCTACTGGATATCAATGAAACTTTATAAAGAGATTTCCCTATCTTTAATTAAAATCCCCACCAGAGCGATCCAGTTTAAAATATTAAGTGTTACTCTATATATGTCCATATTAGCATTGTCATTTGCTAATCTCTTCTTTTTTTTCTTTTTTATTTCCCACACAGATTTATTAGGACTACTGCCAGGGATGGGAATACAATAGATGGGCTGTGACATATTCAATTTTTGCGAGTACATAATATTATATACAGAGTGTATTTTATACTAAACAATGTACATGTCATAGCAATAACACGACCGAATATTACTTAGATGGGGAAACAAATCAATAAAAACTAAATAAAGAAATACTTATAAATGATCATCTTCACCCTTGACCCCCCCCCTTCCTCCTGCGAGATAACTGGTCTGGGTCATCTAATACCATCATTCAGCAAACAAAGCTTCATAATCACCCCATTTGTCTAATATATATATATCTCATAATTCAAATTCGTTTTGTATTTGTATTTTTCGAGTTTTAGGTAGTATCTTATTTCTCTTCTTGATACATCCAAACGAGGGGGTTTTATATCGCCCAATTCAAAATATTAGGTAATGTTTACATACTGTTTGTCAGTTGCAACTGTGTTAATATTCAGCTAAAGCGGATGGTTTTATACACGCTGATAATTGTACTTGCCGATAAAGATTGTTATCGTATCCGATGTTCACCGTATTAATTCTATGAAGTTATTGAAAAGATTATTGTTTAAAGCCACATATTTTAGTCCTAAATAAAAAAAAACCCCTTGAATGACATGATATAATATGTGCTATATTTAGAAATATATATACGTGGTCTCGTGATCAGTGACATTAAATATGTACGTTGTTATTAAGACACAACTTACTGTTTAAATATATGTACAATAGATTTATGTACATAATTCTACGGTATGAATACAATATATAGCCGACACAACGTGCCTCGGGCATGTATATTCTCTGATCATGTTAGTCGGACATGTATATATTATACTTACATATGAATATGACAATTTAGAACAGTCATCGTACACGTATACTGTTCTAAACAAATAGAGAAGGATGGGGTTGGACGTCAACTCGACACAAACTAGATCATTATAATATGATATAGTCTGAGAGAGAGAGAGAAATGGGGTTTAACGTCCACTCGACACAAACTAGGTCATTTCGGGACTAACATATAGTTTAATTTTTATTTCAATAATTCGCTTGCGCGTAGGGGTCTTTAGCAGTGAGTGGAAACCGGAGGGCCCGGAGGAAACCTACGAGGTTGAGACGGCGCCCCTATCCCCATGCCACATATGCTCACACCAGGGATCGAAACCACGGCCGCAAGCCAGAGGTGTCCGGCCAGATAGAGGTCGAAGCGTGGCACTCTAGACCACTAGCCCCCCCCCCCCCACTATGATATAGTCTACATCAATTATTTTCTTTTTTAAGAACCCCATTTATCCGCTAACTTTTCTGCAGGGACAGATAAAGACCCACATCTTATAATTTGCTACGCGTCTATAGGACATATTAAACATACATTAAGCAAGAGCTAAATATGTCCATTGCAAGTCTTTCTTTAGACCTGAAATGTTTTCTAAATTATTAATTAGACATTAATTAACTTATCTATGCCATGACGAACTCTCGATGGCATCGGATTTCTCCGATATTAAATAGATTGGAACCGTTCAGCCGTACTTTGATTTAAGCTAAAAATGGAAGGGCGAGACTTAGCTTCGAACAACCAGTACCGTGATTGATATTATTGCACACCTGTTGTCAAACATTCAAAGGCTCATATCTTGGCTCCCAGTAGAGTAATTTTAATGCATTTTTCACATTATTCACTTTACATTATCTATTTTCGAACTATTATAGCAGGAATGGCTAGTCTTTATCTTAATCTTACATAATGTATCATGAAGGTCACAGTATTGGTTTATTCTCTACAGATCGGCACCCTACATATATACCCCTACTTTTCTACAGAGAGCGACAAGCACCCTTGTCGTATTTTTAACTTTTCTATTGAGATCTTCGGAAGTCTTAAGCACTAAAACAGATCATGATATCAACACAATATGTATGTAATTATGTAAACATTGGATAGCTTGTTACTGTATATGGTTATCTATAATATGTAATATGCTTGTTACTTTTTCTCCCCAAAACACATTTGACAGTAGATGTCGCTTGTGCGATCAATTGCATAATCTCCTGTGATATCTCCTAGGAGATATCTCTTTATACGAATTCGATTGGTCAATCAAAAAGGAACTACTTTCTTTTATTTTAAAGAAACGCTTATTTTATATAAAAAAGTAACTTCTTTTTTTGTTAAATAGAAATTGTTTTTATTTAATTGACCTTGAAGGAAAATCTTGGTCAATATATAGGACTTGCAATAGGTAAACTGCTGTCAAAAATGATGTAGGCTATCACTACGCTATAATGTAATCAGATTCAGTAAAAGTGAAATCTATACCAAAACATTATATTTATTTATTTGTGCATGTAGGAGAGGATTGGGTGATAAAAAAATCTCCAACTCGTCTTTTCTTGATATCAAAAAATATCAACACTCGTTGATCCCAATGAATGTAATTATGTAAGCATTACGTTGCTGGTTACTGTATCTGGTCACTTCCTTTCTGATATTACCACAATATGTAAGCATTACGTTACTTGTTACTGTATCTGATTTAGTTGGATGTATATGGTTACTCGATCCAGTTACATGTATATAATATATTGCCCCCTTTATGATTATGAGTAATCTGAATAAATACTGTTTAAATCAAAAACAAAACAAAAATAAATGAATAAAAAATATGTGTACATGTAATTAAAACTAAACATTAAAATATCGTTTTAACTTTCGACATGAAACAAATAACTACACGTATATAAATGATGAAATTAAAAAGCTTTACGAGATTTTTTAATCATAAAAACCTTGATATTTTCATTATAGTCCAGACATATATTTTGGATGTTGTTTATCCTTTATATTGGGGTCCCTTTTGTGAGTTTCTAGTGTACGAGCGCGAATCCGACACTGAAACCATCCCCAGGAACGAACCTGAGATCGCGAGGTTAGTAGGTCAGTGTCATTCTATTGAAACCATATTGCCCTTCTCCCAGAATAACGATGATATACAACACTTGTTTTATTATTTTTAAAATATTTTAAGTTAGTTCAGGTTTCAGGATGTAAGTAAACTCCGCAGTAACTCTAGCCTCACGGACGTAGACTAACTACAGATATTTAGTTATTAACTTTCATTTATAGGCTACACATATTCCTCATTAATCACGGCGGTTTAGTGAAATCATATACGTTAAGGGGAGGGTGGCCGAGAGAGAGAGAGAAATGGGGTTTACGTCCACTCGACACAAACTAGGTCATTTTGGGACTAACATATGGTTTAATTTTATTTCAATAATTGGCTTGCGCGTAGGGGTCTTTAGCAGTGGGAGGAAACCGGAGTGCCCGGAGGAAACCCACGAGGTTGAGAAGGCGCCCCTATCTCCACGCCACATACGCTCACACCAGGGCTCGAAACCACAGCCGCAAGCCAGAGGTGACCGGCCAGCTAGAGGTCGAAGCGCGGCACTCTAGACCACTAGGGTGGCCGAATAGTTTAAAACGTGCCAGTTAGATCGTGAGGTCTCATTGAGTCAAGTGGCGTGGTTTCGATTTCCCGCATGTACGTTGCGAGAAGTCTGGGTTCCCCTGTCCAATTTCTGACTTTCTCTTGGTCATAGGCATAGAGGGCTAATCTCAGTTTGGGGTGGGTGTTGGGATAGGGGGTTGAGTCTGTTTGCCCGGAAATTTTCTTTGTCACCAGAATTTTCAGAATGAATCACAAAGCATGGTTAATACATTTCAATTGTATGCCCGACACCATCAGCTCTTTATATAAATCTTACATAATGCATCTTTAAATGACTAAACAGTTAACATGAATCATATCGACATCGTAATTTATACACGAAATTCGCAGAGAATTAATTGAGGTGTGGCCTGATAACAGTGACGTCATAAGCGAGGGTACCGGTATTGACAAGGCGAGTTTATAAACAACCCGGGTCGTCATTTTAAGAAATCGGACGACCCTAAGTGAAGGGACGTCAAGGACCCTGGGGGGCGTTTTTTGTTTTTGGATGAGGGCCAACGGCCAGACAACGCCCAGCCCGGAGAACATTGCTGCACCCACCCACCACGACTGACCCACGTTCGGCCCAGGCCCACACGATACAGTCGTACAAACCCCTATACCTCCAAGTACCCTAGCATACATGGCAAAGTGGACCAGACCGCGTCCGCGTCCCATTTCCTACCCCTCCACCCACCGGAACCTCCCACCCGGATGAAATCAACCATGACTGCTACCCAGCAAAGACACTGTGTCTTACCCAAACAGCCAAGCTAGCCCCCATTGTGTGGCTGGCACAGGCTAGTTTCCTAGGAAAAAATTAGTCTACGATATCACCTTTGGTGGAAGTGGACGTTAAACTCCCAGTAACTCACTCACTCATTTTAAGAAAATAAAACCTATCCAATACACCCTGCCTGCAAAATCCTATGACTGTGACGGTCAGAGTGGAGATTGCGGTATTAATAAGTCGTGTTGACATGCATCCCTATTCGACGTTTTAGGAGAATGCTAGATCGGAGACGGTCGTGCACATTTGAGCACGATGAGATGATGTCATATGTGGGTTAGGGTTAGGACCTGCATATTTCGTCAAAGTCTCAAGATGTAAACATGACGTGAACCCTAACCCTAACCCTGGACCAAACCTAGCCCTTATCCTAACCCTAACGTACAATCCACTTATGATCTCATATGTGCAGGACCATCTCCAATCTAGAGTTCTCCGACATTTGAACAACTTGAAGCTACTCCAATACTCATTTCCTGCTCTTAACGTTGACTGTATCAGCCGATCACTGCATTAATATGTTGTTTGGGGGATATTTTTGTTAAGAAGCAGGCGACATTTTAGAACGAAGCCACAAGAAAAACACCAAAATGTGATAAGGCACTTAGTGATAAAATGTTATAAAAACTCTTGATCAATGGAAACTAACTTAAACTCGCTTTTGGTTCAGTTTACATTTTGTTGTGAACGAAGAACACAAGGCAACGGTTGTTGGATTCGTAATTTTTTCCGGTGCTGGTGTCGGGTTAATGAAGTACACTAATCCCATAATTTCCTTTCCTTTATCGGATGGCATAATAATACCTTTCACGGGAAAAAGATAAACATCCTCGGAATGTTTAAAAATGGTTCGGCCTATACCCATAAACTAAATGATTATTTTATCATTAAATTCAAAGTTACATATGGTTCAATCCCTAATGTTGTCATGTTATGTCGAGTTATCGCCCTTTAATGAATAAATTATATGGACGGTTATCTGAACGAGTGAAAATTACGTCCACCGAGTTAATAATAACGCAATAATCATAGATTGTCAATACATATCAAATACTGTTTCAAATAAAAATTAAATTTCTTGTTACAAAAAAGTATTTTAACCTTTAACCCAACCTTTTGTGGAGTCAAACGGGTGGTTTCGATTCTCCGCTTGTGGGGTTTTCTCTGCCCCCTCGCTATCAAGCGAATTATTGAAATACATTGAACCATATGTTAGTCCCCAAATGACACTGTGTCGCGTGGACGTTAAATCCCAATTACCTATCCCTCCCTCTCGACCAACTCTGAACCTATTCATGAAGATGCACAGCAAAGGATTCTTTTACGTGACGCCAATCTACTCCAGTGCTGATGTAATAGTACATGTAATGGGTAATGGTAATGGAATGTAATCATTACTTTTTTTTAAATCAATGGTCAAGTAATGAGTAATGGAAGATGTAATTAATTACATTCCAAAAATCATGTAATGGTCAATTACATTTCAATTACTCTTCATTTACATTTAAGGCACATATTAAATATTTACCTACGACAAGCATCAAATTTTTTATAGCACCAAAAAAGTAAATTAAATGTATCCAATTCATTATTTTTTGTTTTAAAAAAAAACTATTTAAATCAGTTTTAATTTCTAACAAATTATTAGAAGACATTCAACATTTTCTTTTATTACTTTTTATGCAGGACCTTTCTTCAGACATGTAATCTAAAAAGTGGATCTTTGAAAAGAGGTATATTCTAATCAAAGATTAGTGTCAATTTACAGTCAATCATTCAGTCAAACAATCAATCAGTTGGAGTAAGATAATTATAGTCTTACTACACTTTAATTTACCAGTTATACAATATATTATAGACAAACTATTTGGGTTGATTAAGAATCTTATAAAATTACTTAAAATGAAATACAGTTAATCAAATATACTTTCAATTCATTTTTTAAGACAGAGTGAAAGCAGCAGCTTTTGTCACCACTGCCCGTCAATTGAAAATTTGCCTTGATGTTATAATTTATAGAAATAACAATTCATACACAAATATCTATTAAAGTGAATCAAGGATTATTTTGAATTTGGTTTTCTAGGCTCTTCATGGCAGAAAATAATGAATTACTTTCAATGTAATGGATAATGGTAATTAATGACATTTCTAAAAATGAGAAAGTAATATTGTAATGATTACATTTAAAAAGTAATGGTGATGGTAATGTAATTAATTACATTGGCAATGTAATGGCCCAAGCCCTGATCTGCTCACGGGACTGTGATTTTTCGTCCCACCAAAAAGACTACGCGTTATTAATTGCCAGACCCCGCCCTGCACCACCGACAAGGGGGAAAATCCCGAGGAACGAATACGGAACCCCCAGACTTAGAAGCCAACCTCTTACTTGCCGAGTCACCGTGTGGCTCCCTATATGTGATATGATTGATACTAAAACTTAAAGTAACTATTTAACTTCGATATTTGATACAATTTATACCATTTTTGTTTACAAGAAGAAATCAGATTTTGTGACCTTATCAAAGCAAGTTTGAGATTGATAATGGCATATGATCATGATTATGGTACAAAATAATGGCTGCAATAGCAAAGATGTCCAGACAGCTATATAGATATACATGTATAAATGGGACTCAATTTTTCCGTCATGTGAGTAGGATTGAATAGGGGCTATAAGTTATTCGACTATTGTATAGAGTGGGAATATCGACTGACAATTGTCAAAATACATAAAACATATCTTATATAAACTGTTTATACTTCATGTCACATACATGCAACTTCATTCAAAAATCTTTATGTACATGCCACACCAAATCTTTATAGGTCGTCTTTGTATTATGCTATTTGTTGAACTCTGTTGCAATAGTCAGAAATAACCCATTAAATCTGAACCTGACTGTTTTTATTTTATCTTTTCTAATAACTGTCTAGTCCGTCTTATTAAAATATAATAATTTTAACAAGAACTTGCTTAATCTATAAAGGATTTAATTGAATCGAAATGTATAAATGAAACTATATCTATTTGATAGGAGTATAAATCAAACCATATCTATTTGAAAGGAGTATAAATCAAACCATATCTATATGATAGGAGTATAAATTAAACCATATCTATTTGATTGGCGATTTAATAAAAATATGTGTATAAATGAAACTACATGTATATATATTTTATAGGATTATTAACGAAACTACATCTGTTTGATAGGAGTATAAATGAACCACATCCATTTGATAGTAGTATAAATGAAACAATATTTATTTGATTGAAGTATAAATGAAACTATATTTGTTTGGTAGGTGATTAAATGAAACTATATTGATTTGCATGAAGTATATCGAAATAAAACTGTATCGATGAATTTGTTTGAAAGAGGTATTTGTTGCTGAACTCTATCTCAATAGATAGAGATAACCCATTACTCTAAATATACCAAGTCAATTGTTCTTTTATCTTAAGATAAACTTCTGTTAAAAAAATTTTCTGTTAACCCATTGAAATTTAAAGTAGCTAAGCCTCTAACTCAATATCATCCAAAGTGCTGTATGTCAATTTAAATCAACATCGATATTGTGATCTTACCATGAAAAGATGAGCTTCTGACATCCAATATCGAAGACAAAATAAACATTTTACCATTGGTATACAAATCGTGAACCATAATGCGTTTCAGTGCCATTTATTACGAGGCTAGACATATTCCCCAAGTCATGTTAAACAAAATTGGCTGGATAGTACGTGCAATAAATACTATTGGTGTAGACTAGTACAACCAGACGCTAGAGATTGTCATTCGATTGAGACTGACTAGTGATTACAGCAAAAACAAAACGATTGAATGTAAATTAGTTTATAAACATTCATATTACATTATTATATGCATTGCGTTAAATTTTTGTTCATTTCTAAGCTCCAAATATTAGCGATGTAGCACCTTTAAGCTTCTTTTAGCAGCCTGTCTTTTTAAATGTGACAATCTTAATTTGCGATTCCTTAATAATTAATAAAGAATGTAATTGCATCTGTATTATGATAGTGTTCTTACTATTTGAAACAAATTTATTGAAACTAAACACTTGATAGGAGTATACATGAACTATACTATTCAAAAAAAGTAGGGGATATTTGATTTTTAAGTGTTATTAAAGTCACCTAATGAAACTGACGAAGAAACAAATGACAAAATGAAATGAAGTTCACATTCATCGATTTATTCCAAATGATCGTTAGACTAAGTAAGGCACAGATCATACTCCGCGCAGCGTTTCGTTTGATTACAGGTAATCTCACTACACACTGCTATTATGAGTGGATATTGTTGTGTTAAATTTTGATTGGTCAGTAGTCCGACTACCAACCAATCACTACCTACCATACAAAAGCTTTACATTTAAAACGAGTGCCAGTATTGGACCAAGTATGTTTACATAACGTTACGTCATGGCTCACGCTTTTATTATGCCTAATTAACCCGTGCATAGGAGAATACTGCAGTAAAACTAATTGTGTGACAAACGAATCTATCAAGTCGAATGAAATGTAAACAATACTCTTTGGAAACGAACATACTTTCACCGTTTTTAATACCTTAAATCACTGTCCAAAGTTTTAGGGAAGACTCAGATTAAACGAAGGACTGTCATGTTGCTGTACTTAAGTGATAGCTTTCATTGAACGGGGAGAATAGACACACTCCCGCAAAAGTTCAAGAAACAGACGCTATTCCAGCAATGGTCAGAGAGAGATTTCTCGGGCCATTGCTCCAGGAATATGGGCACAGACTGACCATTATAAGGGTAAAATGATACCCGGGGTCATTGATCCGACGTGGCATACTCCTAATGAGACGTCTAAGGTCATTTTGGTCCAGATTGTCCCATTCCTGTTGCAACGCAGCAGCAAGTTCTTGGACATTGGCAGAACGTTGTTGACGTTGACGTAACCTCTGTCCAAGCATGTCCCAGACATGCTCGATGGGAGAGAGGTCGGGACTCAGTGCTGGCCAAGGTAATGTGGTGATGTTCTGTTGTTGGAGGTAACCTGTAACGATCCTGGCCCTGTGACATCTTGCGTTGTCATCCTGGAAGATGAAACGGCGGCCATGACGTCGTGCGAACGGCACAACATGGACTGCCAATATGTTGTCCCGGTAGTACTGGCCTGTAACACGCCCTGCAACAACATTTAAAGCCGTTCTTCCAGCAACAGTGATGCCTCCCCACACCATAACAGAACCACCCCCAAATCGATCATGTCTGATGACGTTAACGTCTTGGAAGCGCTCGTTTCGACGACGCCACACCCTCCTTCGTCTGTCCAAAAAATCAACAGTGAACCTTGACTCATCTGAAAACTTCTATTGCTCCAGCGTCGATTATCCCAGTGTTGACGATTCTTGCCTGAATGTGATGATCTCTCAAACAAGGGATCACGCGAGGACGTCGGGCGCGAAGGGTGACCCCTATGCAGTCGATTCCGAATCGTCTGGCCACTCACTCTCACACCAGTGTCTGTTTGAAGACGAGCGCTGATCTGATTTGCTGTGATGACACGATTTCTCAAGGCCAAGGTACGGATAAATCGATCCTGGGCTTGAGTTGTCGCCCTTGGTCGACCTGAGCGTGGTCTGTCCTGTACAGATTGTGTATCACGGTATCTGGACCATAGCCTGCTTATGACAGACTGAGAAACATTCATCGTCCGCGCCACAACCGCCTGTGTTGTGCCGATCTGTAGCATGCCAAGGGCACGTAACCTTTCATTTTGGGTAAGCCGACGCATCTCAAAATTTGTTTTCTGGTCACTAAAACAATTAAACTGATGTTTCCACCCTGGAATTCAATGCCACAATGACTGTAACATTCAAAGTCAGAGTCGTGCAAATCTTGGGTTGGACCCCCATGATGATCCCAAGCATCACCTGCATTCCATGCGGTAGCTATTGGTGCGTTTGGGCGTCACATGTAACTGGAAATGTTTCTTCTGTTAGGTTCTATAGTGACTTTTTTCGTAGTCATTTGCATATTTTAGTATTATGCCCCCAAAATCAAATATCCCTTACTTTTTTTGAATAGTATATATGTTATTTGAAAGGAGTATCAAAAATTCAATTTATCTGATGGATATCTATTTGATTGTATAGTACGAAGTATTAATGAACTGTTTTATTGGATATTGGTTCAGCTGAAACTATGTTTATCTGATAAGAATATAAATGAAACTATATTTATTTGATTGTAGTGCGAAGTATAAATGAACTGTTTTATTGGTAGGAATAAAAATGGAACTATAATTATTCGAATAAATGAAATATATTTATTTGATATGAGTATATCAGTATTAATGAAACCTTATTTATTTGATGTTATTAGAAATGAAACTATATTATTTAATAATGAGTATAAATGAACTATTTTTTAATTAGCTATGAAAATTATTGAAACTGTGTTTATTTAATAGGAATATAAATGAATCTATATTTATTAGACTGAGGTAAAAATGTAACTTGTATATCTATTTGATAGGCGCACAGTGAACCATTAGGAACATATTGAACCATTGTTTTAAATATATTCATATACAAATTCACCAACTGTCTATTTTTAACCCAAATGTGAAATACGCAGCCCTTTGATCTAATGGCATTCACAGATATCATTCATATGGGTTCACCGAGGGTGGCAATCCTTGCATGTTCGATTGAATTATTCTAAAAGCGAAAGTTTCTTTGAATGTGGGTGTACACTTCGTACTGCACTCAACGGGTTCAAACAAATCCCACACCCCCAAATAGAATCACTGTTTAAAATGTCTTTATATTTTCATTGTATTTTATATCATATTTTAACAGCTTAGCGTGTCCATTTGTACAGATTGAGTCTGCACACAGAACGCAAACAGCTTACAACACGGACAGAACGCAGACAGATTTAGTTTGAACGCAGGCAGATTTAGTTTGAAGTAAAGATTTAGTTTGAAGTGCAGACAGATTTAGTTTGATGTGCAGACAAATTTACTGTCAAAATACAATTTCTAGTAATTTATAATTAATTTAAACCGCACTTTGACATCTTATGGAGGGATTGGACAGGTGAGTAAGAATATTATCAAAATTAACAATTCGAGAGAAGACAAAATCTTATTTCAATAAACATTTAGATACCTTTGTTTTTCTAACAATTTCATTTTTGTTGGCCCAATAGACCGGTTACTTTGATGTTCTTGTTGATATCTTGTGTACGTTAAAGTGGATTGGCCAGGATAATGCTGGACATTACAAGACTTCACTTCACTGAATGAATAGACGGTATCGACCAGGGCCCGGTTGCTCAAAGCTCCGTTATCTTGTAAAGATCCGTTAACTTTAACAGAGAGAAAGACTGTTGCTGGAAGTCCCGTTAAGTTTAATGTGTCGTTAACTTGGCGTTATATTTAACGGAGGTTTTGGGCTCCGTTATCTGTTTAATGATGGCATTAGTTGGCTGTAGCAAAAAGTCATAGATTACCAATGTAGTTTTCTGTAGAACATTCTAGAGGGTTGGGCGATGCGGGCCTAATCCATTTTCTATAGGATGAAATTCTATACTATTCTACAGAATTTTGGTGGCCTATAGGAAATAATGGCCCCATAATTCTGTAGTGCAAATCCCATAATTTTTCCTACAGATTTACAATAAAATTTCTAAAGGAAAAAATAAAGTATTCTATAGTGTTTTCTGTTGTAAATTCTACAGTCGTCTTTTTGTCTTTAGTCAAGTTTTGTGAACAGACTGCACAGTTGTCTCACTGTCTTCAGTTTCTAATTAATAGTAACTTCTATATGAAGTTGTTATACATGTACATTGAATTTAAAATTTTTAAATTCAGCCAATGAACAAACAGTCTTCTTTTGGATTAACTTTAATGAATCCGTTAGCTAACGGATAATGAAATAGACTTTCCAACAACAGAAATTTAACGGAACATTAACAAACGACACGTTACAAAGATAACGATCCGTTAGAGTTTAACGGATCGTTAAAATAACTTAGTTTTGAGCAACCGGTCCCAGGTCAATAAAATACATACGTTTATACATAAAAATGTTTTTATTTCCATGTAGTGTAAAAAATTTTTAAAAGGATATACGAGACATAGACAAAAGCACAGTCTTGAAATAAATAGACAACTCGTCTTTAATATGATATGCATAGATTCCTCTGATGAAGATTCCAGCGCTGTCGCTTAAATAACGTCTTGGGCTACCCACTATTGTCACAATAGATTTTTAAGACATAGATATCGCCATTGTCACGACTTAAGGGGGCTAAATCTCTAACTCATTATTAGAATATACGTAACTGGTCTATTTCAATCCATAGTGATGTTGTTATCCTTCCGTGAAAACATGAGATTCTCAAAATCGAATACTTAAGACATAATTAACATTTTACAATTAGTTCACGGAGTCGTGTTCTATATTGTTTTGACTGCAATTTGTAATGGACATAGAAATGCAAGACCGTGTGGAGCAAATCAAATATAATTCATTCCGATACGACAAAAAATTATTACCATTCAATTTGGACAAAATATTACCATTCAATTTGGACAAAAAACTACCATTCAGTTTGGACTGTTTACGTATTAAATTTCACAAGACATAATTGATTATAAACGTTTTAGCTAGTTTCCCACAAAACAACACAATTACCCTGCTTAGATCATATTGTTGGGTAAATAAATAACGATAAAAACGGAACGAAAAAAAAGTGTGATTGGTGGAATGAAATGAAATGAAATGGGGCTTAACGTCCTAATGTTTTGCACCGACTCCGATAATGAAGATGGACAAACGGTACACAGTGTGCTGTGAGTGAAATTGTGCCCGAAAGGTGGCACTACCGCTTACTCATTATCGAATTTCATCTTCCAAAGAATTTTTCACGTGCACGCCAATGCGTACACGGGACCTTGATATGTCGTTCCATCTGTACGACTTTACGTTATTCCTTGCCAAGCCCCCCGTCCTGCACCACTACCAAGGTGGAACCACGCCGGAAAATCGGGACCTTCAAGTTAGCGAGCCAGCGCCCCACTCACTGAGCCACCACGGGTCAACGGTATGTGTTGTATTGTCAATGTGATATGAGCCTACATACATCCTGATTGATAAGGTCCTTTATTGCACGGGAGAGAGAGAGAGTCCGGCATGTGCACTGGACCTCGGCGTTATCTATCCATGTCAGTGATGCTGACAATAAACCTGGTGAGATTGGAGGAATACCCGCCCTCATTTCGGGACTAACATATGGTTCAATTTTATTTCAATGATTCATTTGCGCGTTGGGGTCTTTAGCAGTGGGAGGAAACCGGGGGACCCGGAGAAAACCCACGAGGTTGGAAGGCGACCCTACTCATTGTCACGTACCACCAGGGAATCGAAACCACGCCAGTTGACTCAATAGCAGTCCTTATGATACAACGGACAAGTGCTCACCATTCGGACATCCAACACTCCAGGTCTTTCATTTTGTACAACTGTAGATAGTATGTGTTCAGACGTTTATATTTAAAGGGGAATTTCCACGAAAGTATTTATCAAAGATGAAATCGATTTGGTATTTAACGTCCCACTTTTCTGAACAGTTTGGCTAATAAAAGTATGTCAAAATTTGGTATGAAAAGTAGAGACACCCAATCTTATTTGAAAGATATTGGCATGCCTACATAAACCACGGTCCGCGCGGACCTAATGGAGGGGCTTCTAGCGCGTTGATCTAATAGCTACCAGTAGTGAGAACAGTGAGAGAATTCGACAGAGGATATTCCAGGGATTTACATAGGCTTCGATATTTGTGGGAAATGGAGCAGCGACTAACGACAAATACCATCTAGCGAGTTTATTCCCCGCCCCCAATCAATCCACGCGATAAGCACGGCTTATTCTCGCGACATGGGGTGGTTTTCTTGGGATTAAAATGCAGTTGGAATTCGATATTAGTAGGCCATACCGCCACTGTCCGACAAAATTTCCTTCATAGTACACTGCATGGCGTAAACCAGTCTTCATCAACCTAACTGGTGCAGAACATTAGGGCCTTAAACCCCAATTTCATTTAGTCAACCTTAATAATTCCAATTGCAGAATATGCATATAGACACATCTGTATTTCGTTTCGGTTATTTTTACAACTTCCGTGGCCTACACTACATAGAGATATTATAAATTGTACTGTAAAGTCACGTCACAGGTCATACGCACTATTTTTGACCCTATGATGACGTCAGACATAGATTAATCAATCAGTGTGGACGTTTCTAGTGCACGCCAAGAACTCGCTGTAACAGACCGTTTCATTGGCTAATCCCTCACTTGAACCTAAACGACGGTAACATAACAACTCTTCCAGGTCCTGGTGTAGTAAAGACAAGTAAAACGAAATTCTGAACTATAAAAAACGAAACGATTAATTAAGTAATTTTAACAGTTTAAGTCTTGAATAATACCCATTTATTGGTAGCATATCAGTTGAAGAAATAGAGTTTTCGTACGTAGTATTTGTGAGAAAAGAAATGAAATAAATGGGGTTTAACGTCCTAATCTTCTGCACCCAATCTGGGCTAATCGAAGACGGGCACACGCTATACAGTGTGCTTTGAGGGAAATTTTACACGGACAGCGGCGCTACGGCCTACTCGTATATCGAATTCAAACTGTCAAGGGATCTTTTACGTGCACGCCAATGTGTACACGGGACCTCGGTTTTTCGTTTCACCCGAACGACTAGACAGCTGTCCTTGTCAGACACTCCGTTCTGCATCACAGAGAAGGGGAAAACCACGTCGGAAAATTGAGATGAACACCCGACCTCCAGGCTATCGAACTAGCGTCTTACCCAGTTAGCCACATGATCCCCCAGTTTAGAAATGGAAATGTTTTTACAACATATTGCAACATATATCATATAGGTTCAATATCATACATTCACAAATGAATTCGAGTATTTGACCTAATTGCTCTTAGACGGTAACCTAACTGAACTGGTAGTTTACTTGTCATTATAGTTGACTAAGTTGGTTTAGTAATTCATACCCTTTCAATTGATTGTGTAAGTTGCTATAAATGTTTCAGGGCGACATACCTAACAATGCTATGTGATTATGCTATACACGAAAACAATGATCATATTTTAGAATATAATATGTACCTATATATGCACTCGACGAATGTAAAGGTGCATTTGAGATGAGAAGCAATAGTAGGTTTTTGAATTGGTGAATCATACCGTGCCTGATGCACTATCAGTTCGATTTTCATTTTTAATTGACTTTCGAAAACAATGATGGGAGGGTATAGGTGTGTGCGTCGCGAGGATGGGTGTGGCTTTATGTTGGTGATAGAAAGGGGTAGTTATAATGTAGATGCGGGGAGAACTGTATCTGTATGTGGGTGCTGGGAGTGGTGTTGCTATGTATGGGTGTGCGGGAGAACGGGGGGGGGGGTGATATGGGGGAATGTGTGAATGTTGGTAGCGGGAAGGCGTATAGCTGTATGGGTGGGTGACAGGGAGGGGTTTTGCTGTATGTGGGTGGCGGAGAGGGGTGTTGTTGTATGTGGGTGTTGGGGTGGTATTGTTGTGTATGTAGGGGTGGTGGATGGCTAAATGGTTAGCGCATGAGCGTTGAATCATAAGATCTGTCCTTGCGTGGTTTTGATTCCCCGGTTATTCATGACAAGGAGTAGGGTCGCCTGCCCAACCTCGTGGGTTTTCTCTGGGTCCTCCGATTTTCTCCCACTGCTAAAGACCATATGTTAATCCCGAAATGACCTAGATTGTGTCGAGGGACGTTAAACCCCACTTCTCTCTCTATCCTTATTACATCCCTCAGTCTGAAAACCTGACCAATTTTATAGTCTTATCTGAAAAAGTCTAATACACATAGAAATACTATTAATCAATTTAAATCCGGAATGAAGCTGCTTCCGATTTTTTTTATATCCAAATAAAATTATGTGGGCAGTGGGCGTATAGACCCAAACCTAGAGATTAATGGACTTATAATAGACATAACCTCTGATTCATATGTATATAAATATACACATATTGTTGTTATGTTGTATCAGAGACACCATTGACTGTATTTAATACATGGCATATTTAATACAAGATAAATGTGCGTTAATATCCATAATAATAATAATTGCACAATACACATACAGATAAGGTGTTTTGGTTTACGTGGAGAATTACTTGGCAACGGCGGGGAATAGAATTCTGCATTAATGAATGTAATTTAATTGTTTGTTAAACAGCTCTAATAAT
Source organism: Patella ulyssiponensis (assembly GCA_963678685.1). Classification (NCBI taxonomy): domain Eukaryota; kingdom Metazoa; phylum Mollusca; class Gastropoda; family Patellidae; genus Patella; species Patella ulyssiponensis. The sequence continues at coordinate 30,910,137 of OY783225.1, read as the reverse complement.
TTATTGCCTTATTGACTTTGACACACTGAACTGTCTGGCAATTATATTATGTGAGAGAAAAGAAATGAAATGAAATGGGAGTTTAATGCCCTACTGTTCTGCTCCGACTGGGCTAATGAAGACGGGCATCCGCCATACAGTGTGTTATGAATGGAATTTTGCCCGGGCATTGGCATTTTGGCTTACTTTTATATCGAATTCCAACTACCAGGGAATCTTTTTCGCGTACGCGACCTCGGTTTTTCGTCCCACCCGAACGACTACACAGGTGTCCTTGGCAGATCATCCATCCTGCACAACTGAGAAGGGGAAACCACATCCGAAATTATGTGTCCAGTCGACACAAACTACATCATTTTGGGACTAACAATAAAACATATGGTTTATTTTTTTCTGACTATTCGCTTGCGCTTGGAGTCTTTAACCTTGGGACTCATGGGAATACCATTCGGCCAACTCTTATATCAAATTCTAACTGTGAAGGGATCTTTTACGTGCACGTCAACGTGTCCACGTGACCTCAGTGTTTCGTCTCATCAATCGACTATACGTTAACCATTGTCAGGCCCGGGGGCATGCTGGAAAATGTCCATGAAGGTTCTTGTATTGTCAAAATTATTGTATCCCTAGCATGATTTTAAAAAATGGGACGTTAAACCCTAGTTTATTTCATTTCACATATTATCTTTTCATCATGCAGTGTTTGGTTTTAATTCAATATTCTCCAATAGTTTCTATTTGGCGTCGATTTAATGGCCTGTTTACGACGTATTGAAGAACAGGGCATTCTCGTATCATTCTCATTAGCATGGTTTCCATGGTGGACATACCAAATATTGTTAGTGTCCTTACACCGGCTGGTCAAGGTTCACCACAATGAATATAATATAAGAAATCTTGATATATTCTTTAATAGATATTTAGGTTAATAGATAATAAAATGTCTACATAGAATTCGCTAAACTATTTATTATTCACTCAAGTCACAATCATGGCCGTAACATAAGTCATTCCGGCATTACGTAAATTAATTTACATACGAAAGACATCAGTCAAATATTACGCAAGAGCTAAATCTGCCATTAGACATTAAAGAACATATTGTGACCATAATTAACTCTCGGTGCCATCGTAAGGCTGCTATATTGAATTATTTTTCTGGTGATGAATTAACGCAAAAATGGATAATCGAGACCTTTTTATTATCGTTCCAATGGTAGTAATGGCGACCAAGGCTAACCTAATTTTAAACTATTATAGCGAGAACTATTAGCTTTCATTTAATCTAACCTAATGCCGCTTTAAAGCGATAATTTCATATTTTCAAATTAAGTCAAAACATAATTATTTCTATGTCTTTTGCTCAATAGGTTGTCAACTCACTATTATACAATCATAGGCATTATTCCCCACACTAATAAATTATTGACACAGGAAATAATAAACAATTACCCCCCTTGTTTTTCCATTCCCCCCATGGTATAGCTATCTTCAAACGTTTGAATTTAAAGTTGAAAATGGTAAATTTGCCAATTTCTCAACAGGCAATAGTGAATTATTGGATTAATAGGATTTTTCTTTCAACTAGGTAGGACTCTTTACATATACTATCTATTTTAAGGCTTTATTTTAATACATTTTAAAAATATAACTTAAATATATGAAATTGCGGCTTTTAATTGAAATGAGATGTGGTTTAAGGTATTATTTTTCCTCTCCAATCGGGACAAGCAAATGAAATGAAATGGAATGAGGTTTAATGTCCGATTGGAGTAGTGAAGACGTACATATGCCTTACAGTCGTCTGTTATGAGGGGAATTTTACCCGGACAGCTGCGCTACGGCCTACTCTTATATCGAATTCCAACTCAAACGGGATAGGTTTTCGACCCATCCGAACCAAAGCCCAGCATAACCGGAGCGGGGCCCTGGGCCTGATTAGAATCGCGGGGACCCTGAGGCGACGAAAAGATTATTTCACTCCCCTTTGACTTTGAGTGGCACGCACGCGTAACACACAGTCTGTAGCCTTATACAAAAAAATTACGTAATGTCAGTTCCGAATGGCATACAATGCGAGGAAATGGCATATACTGTCGTAACAAGTGAAATCGCCGCTAGACGCTAGAAGCCTAGACTGATCACAGGTTGAGGGATAGCCAGCAGTCTCCGCCCTCGCACCGAAAGATCGATTACCGTAAAACTGTCATTTGGAGTTTGATTTTTTTTTCTCTTTTTGCCATAAACAGCGGGGCCCCCTAAACCGTGGGGCCTTGGGCCTGGGCCCCTCAGGCCCATGTCTACGCTGGGCCTTGAATTCCGAACGACTAGACTGCTACCCTTGTCAGACAAGAGGAAACTACACCGGACAAGAGGAAACCACGCCGGGGTCGGGATAAGGTCAACGGGCTGACGCTATGCAGGAAAGATGCGTTCTGACTCACTCTTATGCCCCGTCAGACCGGGGCGGGATCCTTACTGCGCTGCTACGACGACGGAAAATGATCTCAGAGTGAGCCAAGATCGCCAATAGCATGGTAAAAGCGTGGTGGAAACTCTAGATATCCTGCTGTGGTCTCCATGGTTTGAGCATGTTCAAAACAAACGCCAAGGTTCTGTGAGCTCACCTTGAAAGCTGTGGAAACTCGACCTTTTTTAAGTTTGTAATTTTTTGGGACATTTTCTCGCGTTTGCCAGCGACCTCGTGCTTTTTCTGGTTGCCGTACGGTCGCAGCAGCGCGGAAAGGACGCAATCTCAGTTTGACGGGAGCATTTTTTAGTTTGAAACATCGGCGAGCAACACTTGGATCTAACCCATGTCTCTTCCATTAAATTGGAAATGAAATGAAATCGGGCTTTACACTGTATACTCCCGAATTCCTTAACAACCTCTGAGGTATTATGTTCCATGGAGATTGTTGCAATAAAACTGGACGTTGTTGATCTTTTATCGTGTTTTATTATCAACAAAACAAATTATTGCTGAAATCTATTTGAACAATTTCCTTTCACTCTTTCTGTAATAAGACATTTTTGTTTTTACTTCATTAGGTCTCATTACGCCTCACCTATCCATACAGATCATGCATGCAAGGCCGTTCGCCTTTAATCGGTTATGCCACGTGCGAAAGCCATAGTATTCCCCATTAATCGATGGCGGTATAAGAAAATTCATAGGCGTAAGAACTTAAACGATACAAAAGACACTATGGGACTAGCGATCAAACAAAATACTGAACACAACACGATATTGTCATGGACATAAAGAAACACTTCTTCCATTGGTGCTTGAATAAAGTTTATAATGAAATGCGATATAAAGGGCCAATACTATATTATGGAGAGTGACCGGGTTTAGCGATACACTTGATTGATAATCGATATATTGTTCGGTATTGGTTTTATGATCGGTTTCATAGCACCATAGCTTAAATAAGATATTTATTTACTAGTTTGGTCTAAATAGAAAATGGAGGTACAGAGTAACCATTAGAAAGGTAGATATGATTTACGGTTATTTAAATATTGGGAGATTACAGCAGGATTTGTTATTCTTAAGATCTGTGGGTTTTTTTCTCTCAATGTAACGCTTAAGATCGTGTGTTTTTTTGTCTGTCAATGTAATAGTGATATGGCAAATATTCAGAGCGTAGTTTTATATTCTTGCTGCAAAGTAAGTAACTTCTTTCAAACATTTTATTGTTTGCGATGGTCGAACGGTACCTTTTCATTTTTGTGTCTTTTCGTACACTTAATTCTGTTTTAAAAATTCGAAGAGGAAAATATTTAGTTCGATAATGTAGGTAACTATGTTTTTAAACACTTTATTGTTTGTGAAGGACGTACTGTTGATTTTACGTTTGAGTCTTTTTGTACAGGTGTCATGCATTGTAAAGTTTAAAAACATATTCTAAAATACACTATCTTTAGTTTCAAAGAACAACAATGAGAAGGACAGCCCTTGAAATTGGGGATGAATCTTTTTGGGTTTCTTTTGGCAGAGTCGGATTAAGACATTAAGATGCAACAGGCGTTGATACGATTGTCACAGTAATAACAATTTATGTAATTCAAAATAGCTGTTTTTGTTCTAGATTAAGTGCCCGTCAATCCCTGGCCTTTGGTTTATCGGTATCATTGTGTATCTGGCACTGACAAAAACACTTTGTGTTGTAGTGCCCTAACAACTTAGCGCACCAAAATCCAAGTTAATGGTTTTACCTGTTTCTAGGTTTCTAGATAAAACATCAAATTGATCTATATGATAATTCATAGAACAAAATACAAAATCAGTGATTTTCTAAACAATTGATGTAGATAGTTACTAAATATTTCTAGAAATTGCCATCTCAAGAAATTCGTGGAAATGGCAGCTGTGACTTTCAAAGACGATTTTGACATCAAATAGGCTTATATGAGCATTTATAGTAAATAATACAAGTGGTTAAAGATGGTAATTTTATAGAAAACACATGTACATATGTAGATATCAACTTATTATTTCTAAAGAAAAACGACTCAAAACATCCATGCTTATGGCAACTACGGCATTCACAGATGATTATGTTCTTCTGCAATATTGTAGTTTAGTATAATCTGTCGTATTATCAAAATTGGTCAGCGTAAATGAACGTCTGTCGTCTTATAGTAATTACAGTTAATGTCTAAATTGTTGATAATACGCATGATCAAGGAAAGGACAATGCTTGTTATGGAAACAGTCAGCGTTCGATTTATTTTCAATAGCCAGAACGGATTCAAGCTTAGCATTCCAGATGAAACCATGGAAAGTCTATAATCCAGTTGTTAGTGGATATCGTTGTACATTTCAATCCCGCAAATGAAATTAAATGGGGTTTAACGCCCTACTGTTCTGCTCCAACTGGGCTAATGAAGACGGACATACAGTGTCCTATGAGGAAATTCCAACTGTCAAGAAATATTTTAATAGCACGCCAATGTGTACACGGGAACTCAGTTTTTCTTTCCATCTGAACGACTAGACGATTGCCCTTGTCAGGTCCACCGTCCTTTTGATAGAGACAGGAGCATCATTCTTATAATGTTGCTCTTATCCAATTCCGCATTTATCTAGGATGGTTTGGTGCGGGATGAGGATTTGAATAGCCGAGGGCATGCTCCAGAAGATTTTGAAATTGTGACCACATTTGCACGTTCTCGTTGAATTTGATATCAAATATTGGCTGAATGGTTGAGTTTAAATAAATTGTTGCCTAGTCCATCGGATGGGGCAACAAAAATTGAGAAATTCGACGAAACACCCCACCCCGTATTTTTGCATTGCATCACTTTTCATGTTTTGAAATTTCCTTTTCTTTCACGACAATATGATATACATGTGTATTATCTTCTCTTAATATGTTACTACCCAGTTTTATCCTGCTGATCTTAGTTTGTAAACCTTCTCACCATGTTATGAAAGTGGTAAACCGTGTCTGATCATACCCTACAAACCATCAACAATGCCGAGAAAATGTCTACATAAATATTTGCATTTGTCGCAACTCAAATATTAAAACTCTCCAAAGGTTTATTGGTTATTTTCAAGATGGAAGTAAATATCATAGATACGAAACTAATAGCTTTTACCGATTCAAATACAAAATAAAGTGTTTAACTAGATGCTCTGTGAGTAAGAGGTTGGCTCGCTAACCTTTATAGCTGGACTTAGATGAAGATGAAGAGTACCCGAGACTCCACTGTCTAGAAAACGTTTCCCCAAGCAAGGAGAAGCTTCTGGCACTTCGGACGGGACGGTAGAACGAGATACCATATAGACGTTGACGTACACGTAAAAGGACGCGTGACAGTTGTAATAGCCGCAGCCTAGGTAAAAATTACTCTATAGTATTTTTATCTTTATTGGCCTTGTCGGCGAAGATACCCCATTTTATTCTACAAGACGATAAAACAGAGTCCCCTCGCTCTGTATAATAACAAAGTATCATGCTAGTAGCATAGCTAATCACTTCCACATTATTTATGAACTATCGATCGTTTATCGATTATTAGTCCCGGTTCAGTTTCAATGACATTCTTTCCCTTTTTGTTTATATAATAAGAAATGGGCCCAATCTAACGATTTGCTTTTCAATACCGACTGATCTGTACTTGTTGGTTATTTTTGTGTTAAACTTACGGGTATAAAATAGTGTAATATGAAAATATGAATTCAAAACAAAATGGATTAACAAAAGCGGTTGCCCATGGTAAGTTGTACTGTAAAATAGCAAGGCGCTGACCTCAGTCTAAGAGAGTTGATGATGATGAACGGACGTTATGTCGGGGATTTGAAGTGGGTAAGACGCTGATTCGCTAGCCTGGAGGTCGGATGTTCGATCTCTGCATTGACCGAGAAAGTTCATCTCGATTTTCCGGCGTGGTTTCCCCTTGTCAGTGATGCAGAACGGAGGGCCTGACAGCTGTCTAGTCGTTCGGATGGGACAAAAAAACGAGGTCCCGTGTACACATTGGGGTGCACGTAAAAGATCCCTTGGCAGTTGGAATTCGATATAAGAGTAGGACGTAGCGCCGCTGCCCAGGCAAAATTTCCCTCATAGCACACTGTATGGGGTATGCCCGTCTTCCATTAGCCCAGGTTAGGTGCAGAAGAGTAGGACGTTAAACCCCATTTCATTTCATTTCTTTTTCGCCGGCGTAGGATTTTGTTTAACCTTGTATGTGGTGTACTATTTGGTACTCTTTTGTTTCTTGGTGTACAATTTGGTACTATTTTGTACATTATGTACTATTTGGTACTAATTGGTAGTACTTTTTACGTGATGTACTACTTAGTGAAATGAAATTAAATGGGGTTTTACGTCCTACTGTTCTACTCCTAGTACTATATTGTATGTGATGTACTATTTGGTATTATTTATACCCGGCGCATTTTATTATATGATACGGTTTTGTACGTGGTGTACTATAATAAAAATAATAATAATAATAATAATAATGTCCTAAAATCCAACCGAAGCTGCTCTTTGGTAACATTATGGTCAGTTAAAAGAAAACACTAGTTAAAAGGAGTATGCGATCAACAATTAAAAGAAAACGTTTCTAAAAAGATGGGTTTTAAGATTCCTTTTAAAACTGTCAATTGATGCACAGTACTTGAGTTCTATGGGGAAATCATTAGAATTCCACAGTTCTGCTGCCGCAAAAGCAAAGAAGCGTCTACCGAAAGAAGAGTTTGCAGTTACTGGTTTAATAAGGTACTTAGTTTCAGAACGAAGATTTCTGGTAGGGTGGTAGGGTTGAATTAATTCTTAAATATATAGAGGAGACTGAGGAGAGTCATCACATGACAAAGCACAGAAAGTCAGCATGAGAATTTTAAAATCGATTCTGGTCTTAATCGGTAGCTAGTGGAGTTCTTTCAAAACGGGGGTAATATTGGTGTATAATTTAGAAGTTGGAAGCTTGAGGAGATGTGAGCATTCATGTTCATATTCTTTCCAAAATTACACCAAGATTTCGAACGCTATTAACTGGGTTAACAGCAAAATTACCGATTGAGATATTAGTAAGAGATATTTTGGATAAAAGATGATTAGAATCGATTTGCTGTAGACAAGTGTAGTCGACACTCGCAGAGATTCATTTTCGGATTTAATTGAAATGTAGAGTTGAGTATCATCAGCATAGATATGATAATTCAGATTGAATGATTTCAAAATACGCCCTAGAGGAGTGGTATAAGCGGTAAAGAGCAACGGTACCGATCCCTGTGGCACGCCGAATTTAAGTTCTACAGATGTAGACTTAACATTATTGATGACAACAGATTGGTGACGGGATTCGTTACTATTTTGTATGTGGTGAACTTTTTGGTACTATTTTTTTTCTTGGTGTACAATTTGGTACTAGTTAGTTCTATTTTATACGCGGTGTACTATTTTGTACTATTTAGTACTACTTTGTACTATTTGGTACTATTTGTATTGTACGATACTACTTTGTACTACATTGTATTACTTTGTACTATTTCGTACTATTTTGTACAATTTGGTACTATTTGATACTATTTGGTACTATTTTGTACTACATGTATTTGTAATATTTGGTCATATTTTGTAATTGTTGGTACATGGTGTACTTTTTTGTATTTGGTATTGTTTGATAGCATTTGGTACTATTTGGTACTATTTGATTAGTTTGGTATGTTGTTGTATTTTGGGTGCCATTGTGAACACGGCGTACTATTTTGTACTATCCTTTTTAATTTGGGCAATGTCTGTAAGTATTGTACTATTTCGTACTTTTTGTACTAGGGGTAATATTTGGTACTATTTGGTATGTTGGCACTTTTTTGTAATGTTTGTATATGACGCAGCTGTGAGGTCGTACCGGCAAAGCAGAGTATGATATTAAACCCATTTCACTTCGGAAAGGGTATAGTACGAGGGACCGTTATGTTAGCCGTTTTAAAAGTTAAAAACCTGCACTATACCTGCCAATTAAGGCCAGTTGCTTGGGTGTATAATGCCCCTACTGGCCATTAAAATACAATTAGCATAAATCTATTTCATTGAATGTAAAATCACAAACACCTTTGGATACTATTCTAAGCATAGCTACACTAGAGTACTTTAAGTTTGTAGTTACCCCCACCAAGTGCAAAACGGTCAGCTATACACAATAATAAGTGCAGGAAAACTGCACTACAGTCAAAACAAAACCGACAAGACCAACATGCGGATACGACAAACTACACAAACATTGCAAGAATTAAAAATTTTTTTTTATCAAATCAAGGACATGGATCCGGGGCCAGAGGTACGCGTCCACTGCACTGTACTGTCCTGGGTCTAACAACAAAACACATACTTATGGAATATTATTACAGTCCTGGGTCTGTAATAATAAAGACTACACCCAAAATGAACTACATAAATTAATGATGATTAACGTCCTAGTCTTCGGCACCTATCCTGGACTTATTGAAGACTGGCATACGCCATACAGTGTGCAATGGGGGAAATTTTGCCCGGGCAGCGGCGCTACGGCCTACTCTTATATCGAATTCCAACTGCCAAGGGATCTTTTACGTGCACGCGAATGTGTACACGGAACCTCGTTTTTTCGTCCCATCCGAACGACTAGACAGCTGTCCTTGTCTGGCACTCCGTTCAGCATCACTGACAAGGAGAAACCACGCCGGAAAATCAATATGAACTTTCTCGGCCAATGCAGGGATCGACCGAGCACCCGACCTTACACACGTAGCCAAGTAATGCGACCGGTCTTGTCGGTGGTCGTCTTCTGAATGGCGACAGTCAACTAGGTGACGTCATGAGTTCGAACTGCGTATAAAATTTGTGGAAACTGCATATAAAATTCTATTTTTGTGAATGCTTTCTCACCTCTTTAATTACTTTCGTTTGCAGGATCAGTTTAAACTGTAACTATGGGTGGGACAGACTCCAAAGTTTCACCAGGTCATCAACCGGAAACGGTGTCCAAGAAGCGTGAACAGAAGCCATATCGACTGAGCAGAGATAACTCTAGTCTGTTCGAGAATAAGACGCCATTACCCGTCGTACAGGAATCAACCGAGGAAGATATGTACGAAAAAAACATGGAATCTACAGATAGTTCCCAGGTACGAATACGCCTGCCTAACAACGTGGGTTTTCTCCTAACGACCCCGAGAGAGATAGATAGAGAGAGAGAGAGAGAGATGCGGTTTACAGCTAGGTCATATCGGGACTAACATATGGTTCAGTTTCAGTTGTATTTCCATTAATCGCTTGCGCCTAGGGTCTTTAACAGTGCAGAAGGTGAGGGGGGGTATATTACAGGACTAGGACAGGAAACCCTATCGATCCCTGGGGGCAGACTAAAAGGAATTAATGAAATAATGGAATCAGATATAGCAATATAGCGTATTATCTAAGTCTCGAAATGATCTAGTTTGCGTTAAGTCGACCACTCTTTCCCCCTCTGTCTGTCTCCCTATCTCTCCGTCACAACCATTTTTGGGTTTTCTTTTAGATTTTGTCCTAGAAAACATCCAGTAAGTCCAGTAAAGATCACATATTAAAAATAGTTTTGTCATTGTTACAAAGGGCCTATTCGGTCCATGTCTTAGCATATTAAACGTACTGAATTGACGTTGTGCTGCTAGTGGTCACCTACAAATTGTAGATAATCTTATTTTTCCGACTAAAGCCACTCCAAAATGGTCATAGATTGATTATTTAAAGATACATTATGTAGGAGCTAAATCTATCCGCCAAGTACAAGTCTTTATTTTGGCTTAAACTGTTATAAAAACTATCATTTTAACAAATATAATTGACATGACAAGCCCATATTCAAAACTCTAGGTCATTAGATGTCTCCGATTTTAAGTAGATTAGAAGACTTCGGATATTTAATAATTTAATTCAAAAATAGAGACGCGAGACCGAGTTTCGAATAACAAGTACCAATGTTACGATAATAAACAACCAATGCCACATATTATTGTCATTACTCCAAACAGTGATAACTTGGCTCAGAATAAAAAAGGAATTTAAATGAAATTTTCAATATATTCATTTTGCATTATCTATTTATTGAGAAAAGGGGGCCAGCTCTGTATCTCAATCTTACATAATTCATTGAGGTAACACAATTTTTGGGCTGACAACTTTCACGATGTTGCAAAGGATTCAAAAGCATCCAAATCATGATCGGGTAATTGACAACAGGATATCCGATAATATGAAATTTGGAATTGTTGTTTTCAATTTAGTCAATGTGTCAATATTTAAACTATAAATGAACTTGCTATATGCATTTTAATAATACTTCATTTCTAAGGCTGATCATTATGTCATAATCACATCCAAAAAATATGACAATTGAACATTGGCAAATACTGCTGATAAGCTCAGGGAATCACAATTGTAACGTCGTTATGGTAATTGAGAACTTCGTGTGAGGTATTTAATTAAAGCCACACTCCTCTATTCTGGGTCTATTCAATAATAGATTAATAAAACCTCATCAATCAGGATACGATTGTTTCAAGTTGGTAACCATGGGCTAGTCGTTATACACCGTATATTGATTTAGAAATCAACGTGTCTGGCGTAACAAAGAAAGGAATGGACTCACAGTACTAATAATCACTGTATTATTTAACTATTATCAAACGTGCTTTAATAATTTAAGGACTGTTATGTGATACCGGAAATCAATCTATAATCCAGTAAAGTCTTTTTGAAGCAACACGTGTGATACGGTACTCTTTCTATTCGAAGGGCAATAAGTTCGATTGTGCATACTTAAAACCTATAATCAGTGTATTGCATAACTATTATCAGAGATGCTTTAATAATTTAAGGATTGTTATGCGATACTAGAAATCAATCTGTAATCCAGTAAGGTCTTTTTGGAGCAACAAGGTTTGATACAATGCTTTTATTTGCTAAGGACTGTAATTTCTTGTATATTTTTTTGCGGTGTAGACTTAGTACCTGCAATTTCGGCATTTCTGGTTAGTGCTGATTTTGATCCATGTGTTTGGACATTGCTGTATGTTTGTTCTGTCTTTTTATTGCTGTGTCGTCATCCTCAAATTATCCGAAAGCCTTGTAACACATGATCAATTTATTCTTCAGATTATAGCCGACGGAGATGTGAAGCATCACGTATATCCATCGGATCAACCAAAACGATCATTGACTGACTTCTCCATGAAACCCGAAAGTGAAGTATCTATAGTGATATCAAATGCTTCTGAAGATAGTGATTCCGTCCACTACACTGTACAGGACCACGGTTCACATGCCATTAATAAGGATAAAGTCGATCTGAGTACCACAGACACCAGCGCAACCAAAGGGTCGAACGACATTACAATGGGAAGCAACACCAGTTCTGTTGACAGAAAAATCAGCACAGATGACGAACATAGCCGCAAGATATCAAATGATCAAAACATGTCCAACGACAGGAGAAAGAGCAACTCCTCGAGCAGAGCGCCGTCCAAGAACAACTCAAAACAGAAACGACATATTGTTAGCAACAACGATACCAATACTAGAAAACCAACTACCGTCAAATATCCGAATACTATTCCGAATGGACAAGTGGTTAAGGATACCGAAATGTTCTCTAGAGAAACTTCAAATGGGGATATTAAAAATAAAGACCGGGGTGGGTTTATTAAGAAGCACCAAAAGGACCAAGATGCAGCCATGAACCAGCACCAGAAGGACCAAGATACAGACATGAACCAGCACCAGAAGGGCAAAGATGCAGCCATGAACCAGCACCAAAAGGACGAGGACGCAGCTATGCACCAGCGCCAGACGGACCAAGAAGCAGCCATGAAACAGCACCAGAAGGACCAAGATGCAGCCATGAACCAGCACCAAAAGGACCAAGATGCAGCCAAGGACAAAAGAGACGATGATCTAATGAAGGTTCATCAAGGAAAACGTGTTCGAATCAGCTCTCCAGATCCGATACGTGATGCTGATGATTTTTACAATCGCCTTTCAATGAGGATGGAGAGAAGTGGATATTTGAAAGAAGCACCATCCTTAGAACTGTTTAAAAGAACCTTCGATGAGTATCGTGAAATGGCTTGTGATCCACCAACCGACAAATCTGGTATAATCATACCGTGTCCAACCTTAGTAAAGAAAGGGGAACTATTGAAGTCAGAGGACTTTAAATCTATCGACCTTCATGCTAGTAAGGTATGTAAAGTTTTGTTTTAAAACCATAAAGGAATGGAAATAGGATACGTTTAAAACAATTGCAGCAGATACGGAAAGGCAAAAACATGAGATACAAAAATACGGGCCTATAACCGATTGAAATCTGTTTAGTTTAGACGGAAATATCCTGGAATCGGTTCTATGAACACTAGGATCCAAGCTCCTGGTTCGCAGGAAGGTGATATACTTACTAAGATCCCTTAACCAGTGTGTAATATATTAAAATGTAGGTTTTGGGTATATTATATATCTTCAATATGTGTAGTTTCAGAATCCGGATGATGCCACCTTGGCATCCCTGGGGTAATTAAAATATTCAAGATGGCCACCATGAGGCATTTTCTGGTTATTTACTTTAATTTGATGGAGTATAATTCGGGAAAAATTCTCTCGGACCTCGGTATGTAGGTGGTTTCTGTAAGAATTTGATCCGCTGAATCTAATGAGCTTGGATATTCATCCTAAAAGTGACGACTTATTCCGCTAGGGGGCCAAATTCATAATGGCAGCTCCTTTTTTGAGGTAAACTCATAGTGCTCCCTTATACTGTGTGAAATATATTGAAATATAGGTTGTCATTGTCAATTTCTTCAGATATAAACATAAATACATGTTCCCCTAATATTCTTATAAGGACACAAAGTATACTCGGTCAAACACAATCAACTATCAGACCATCGTGAGTTGAAAGCAAATTTGTCACATATTTGTCTTGTGCAACCTCGGGAATTTGTCTAACTCACCCTCTCTTGAATCACTGGAATATTCGCAATCGGTAGAACATTCTGATTCTTCCCATTTCATCCATGTTATGTAACGGGGATGACGCGGCGGTAAAGCTGGGGTTTGTATCACGCTGAGAAACATTTTTCATCCCTCATTTTACTCTGTTTTCTAGTAGAGAAGGTGACACGGATGAGTGTCATAGTGGATGATAATTTATGCTTGACAATTCGCTCTCCGTAGCTTCTGTTCATATGGCCCTGTAATTTGTGCTCTTAGTCAAGTGATGCATAAGTTTTTACGTTAAGCGCTCTATTATTTTCCATGGTCACTAAATTTAGTTATTTTGTTTAACTTGGGAACCATATTGGTGTTTCGTTCGGTCATGGCATATTTCACCATTCAGATAGGAATTTGGTGAACCCGAAAACCTATAGTTTAATACATTATGAATATTGTTATGTCTTGCCAAATATGGCCACCATTTTGAATTTAAGCTTAATCTGGAACACTTTTTGATCAGGACATGTTTTTATGTTTATATCTGAAGTAAATGACACCGAAAACCTATTGTTTAAAATATTGCACAGCCTTTTGGGGCGACTTTATGAGTTTCCCCCCAAAATTAGCCTCCATTTTGAATTTGGCCCCCTAGTAGAATTGGACAGCTTTTTAAGGAAGAATACCCAAGTTCACTGGATTCAGAGGGTCAAATTTTGACAGAAATCACCGTTATATCGAAATCCGAGAGAATCTGTCCGGAAATTTACCCCACTAAATTAAAGTAAATAACCAGAAAATGCCTCATGACGGACATTTTGAATTTTTTAATTTCCTCAAGGATGCCAGGAGGGCATCATCCGGATTCTGAAACTGCCCAGATTGAAGATATATAATACACCAAAAACCTATATTTCAATAAATTACACACCGTTTAAGGGAACTTTATACATTTCTTGCCAAAATAAGCCACCATTTTCAATTTGGCCTCCTAGTGGAATTAGCCGTCACTTTTAGGGGGAATATCCATGCTCATTGGATTCAGTGGGTCAAATTCTTGTAAAACCCATCTTCAACTCGTGGTCCGAGAGAATCTGTCACATATTTTACCCCACTAAATAACCAGAAAAGGTCTCATGGCAGCCTTCTTGAATATTTAAATTTCCCCAACGGTGCCAGGGTGGCATCATCCGGATTCTTAATCTACACATACTAAAGATATATAATCCATCAAAAAACATTAGGTGGACTATATTACCACGTTAAGGCTTAAAATGGGGTTTGGCTGCCGGGCTAATACATGCAGATGAATTAGTTCCAGTGCAGGACACCGTCAAAACTATTATATTGTGTGCATTGAACAAATTGTTGCTTTTTTCAGGTGCCCAATAAAATGATGCGGAAGTCCCTGAAAGAAATGGTGAAGTATTTGATCAAACCTACTAGTGGTAACAAATTAGAACAGGCAAGGGCCGTGTTCGTTTGGCTTGTTACAACCGATCTCGATTCAAGCGTGGAAGACAACTCCTCGGGGTCCGATTCCGAATCGGAACGAATTGACGAAACGATGAATTCAACACGGGTGTTCTTAAGAAAGATCAAAGCCGATGAAATGACCCATTCTGAACTTTTTGACACTATGTGCAAGTAAGTGGGTCAAGTTCTAATTTTTTATAAAAGAGATATTTTATTTCATTTGAAAATGGACTGGGGAACAGGCTAGGCTTAGGTCCGTCACAACAATTCAGTGAATTTAGAAGAGGGTTGTCATATCGCCAAGCTAAAGCTAAAGAGACACAGAACATTGAGTACACTTGATGAATGGTTAGCGTGCTCGCTCTGTATCATACGGCCTGCCATTGAGTCAACTGGCGCGGTTTCGAATCCCCGGTTGTACGTGGCAAGGAGTAGGGGCGCCTGTCCAACCTCGTGGGTTTTCTCCGGTCCCCCCCCCACTGCTAAAGACCCCTACGCGCTAGTGAATTATTGAAATAAAATTAAACCATATGTTAGTCCCGAAATGACCTAGTTTGTGTCGAGTGGACGTTTAACCCATTTCTCTCTCTCTCTCTCTCTCTCTCTCTCTCTCTCTCTCTCTCTCTCTCTCTCTCTCTCTCTCTCTCTCTCTCTCTCTCTCTCTCTCTCTCTCTCTCTCTCTCTCTCTCTCTCTCTCTCAATTAATAATGACGCGTATAAACTTAATTTTTGAAAATATATATTTATTGTGCGTTTTATTTTATTGGAATTATATATATATGCTTAGGTATTCCATTGGTCTTAATCCGGCCCTGATTATCATTCTTCGTTATGTTTTTAAACTATTATAGCAAGCACATCTCCCATGCTTAAATGTATGATTCTAATTTCAGAATTGCTGGACTACACTGTAGAAGTATTGAGGGAATATCGCGGGGATTTATTGAACAACCTTCCAATGTTGTTACGGAAACAGTAACGGCCACGTGGTCCGCAGTAGTGATAAATAATTCGTGGCGGCTCGTGGACGTAGCTAGAGCAGCTGCCACATTCAAAGCTGCCAAAGAAGCTCGTGAAGAGGAGGAGAATGAGGAAGACAGCCCAGACGGTTTTGAAACACGCGAATCTCCTATAACTGATGTTTTAGACTTTTACTTTCTAACCGACCCGGAGGTGTTTGTGTTTTCGCATCTTCCAGACGAAGAAAACTTTCAATTCCTACCACGACCCGTGTCCTACGCTGAATTTACATACCTACCGTATCTTAAGCCTCATTTTTTCATTCTTGGATTCCGGGAGGAGAAAATGTACGAATCGGTAATGGAAGCTGTGGACGGAAAATTGGACTTTATTCTTCACGCACCAGAAGATAAAGCACGGAAAATGGCGTGCAGCTTCCATAAAGTTGAGGGCAAGTCCCATAAACACGTGAATTCCAGTGATTTAAGGGATTATGTTTATCTGGAAAGTGATTCAGACAAAAACTGTTATAACATTAAAGTGAACGTGCCATCAGCAGGCACATATGTTTTGGAAATTAACGGTCGAGATGGCTGGGAAGACGTGGATAAAACAAACGGATTGTGTACATATGTGATCAAGTGCTCTAGAAGTGTTCACTGTGAACCGTATCTCGAAAACGATCGTGAGGAATGGGGACCTGGGTCGGACTGTGTTGTGTCGGGATTGAAACCGATATCTCACCCGCGGGGAGAGGTTATCTTGACGAGGGGAGAAGGTTTGATAGAATTTGAAATGGGCACACGGGTGTATATATTACACACTTTAAATCATGCGCAAATTCACGTGACAGAGCTCGCAAATTACGTGATACATAGGAGTGAATCCGATAAAATATTTATACACGTTCGCGTCCCCAAAGCCGGAGAATATGCCTTAAAGATCTATTCCAGAAAGGAAGATGATACTGGGATATTTGTAAATGTCTGCACGTACTTATTAAGAGCATCTGATGACGTGCCAAGAGATATTCTTCCTTTTCCCAAAATAGATGACGGTTTGGTTGGTACGAATCGTTTCTTCCGGAAGTTGAATATGGAATTAGTTCGCCCAGAGACTTGTATCATTTATTCTCCGCCATCCGGGGGTCTGAAGTTAAAAATTAATTTAGCCCCTAATGTTCATTATTTACCAGAATTCAAATTATGTCGAGGCAACACCGAAACGCCTATGCATGAATACACCACGTGGAGTTTACTAGGACTCATGGGAACTTTTAGATTACGTTTTCCACAACAAGGGATGTATCTATTCTCTCTGTATGCGATTCTACCCGACCGAGACGACCAAGTCAACGCCGTCTATAACGCAGTGATAATTTGTAACTGGCCCAGTGAACGATGCTTCCCTTTTCCAACATCACTGGCGAGTTGGACCCCTTATTATCGATTCCTCTCTCCGAAAGATGTTTATCTTATTTCGGACACGGTAGTCCGGTTTCTGGTGGATATCCCCGACGCATTAAAGGTCACACTCATAGGTAAATATGGTTGGCAGCAGTTGGAGAAACAGGAGGACGGTCTATGGTCGAACGACATAACAATAGAACCAGGTCAAGAAGGGAAACACATTAAAATGTTTGCGTCAATGGAGGAAGGCTCACATTCCCTCTTTTCATTACTCCAATTTAAGGTACGGAACATTTAAACTATTTCGTTATCATAATAAATGTATATCTCTGGTGGCTTATTAGGTTAACCAATATTACTAGACAGTTGTTAACTAAAATGAAGGCATGGTTACGTATTATGCAATTACTAATTCATCCCTTGCTCTACAAACTGTACAATCACTAATTAGTTCATTTACTGTACCCCAACCCAACCCGTCGACGTAATTATTGCAACGCCGAAACACATATGCATGAATTATACACGTTTACGATGAGTCATGGGAACCTTTAGATTACGTTTTCCAAAACAAGGGATGTATCTATTCGCTTGCTCTACAAACTGTACAATCACTTATTAGTTCATTTACTATACCCCACCCCACCCCAACAATACTGATATCCTTAGTAGAAATACGTGTCCCCTATATGAACAGGTGGAATTGGATTTCTAAACGTTAAAACCGCTGATCCTTGTTTGGCTAAACGAATCCACCGTGTTGAATGATTTTGAATTCCTTGCAAGTTATCAACAGAATACCAGTCCAAATATCCTTACTTTCCCTTGAGAAGTAGCAAAGAAAATTCCTTAATGTTCAGTATCTTCTACAGAGGATCTAAAGTAGCCGGCCCCAGACATTTTTTTTTTGAGAATTAACTACCTTTGGTATTTTGGTTTGGTTTTCATTTAAAAATGTTTAAAAAAAATTAATTTAAAAATGTTTTAAAACTTATTCAAAAATGTTTAAAAAATCAATTAAAAATGTTTAAAAAATCATTTAAAAATGTTTAAAAAAATCATTTTAAAATGTTTAAAAAATCATTTTAAAATGTTTAAAAAATCATTTTAAAATGTTTAAAAAATCATTTTAAAATGTTAAAAAAATTATTGAAAAATGGTTTTAAAAAAGATCATTTAAAAATATTAAAATAATCAGTTCAACTACATTTTTAGGATGGGTTGGGCCGTGAATATATAGAAATTGTACTTACAATAAACGAGCAAAATTGTATTAATCAAAATATATAGATGGCAATAGAAACAAAATATCCGTTTTATGTTGCCGTCTATTCAACTAACGTATATCCTATTTAAAGATGCATTATGTAAGAGCTGAAATGGACAATCGGGACTTAGTTTATTATTAAAGCAAAACTTCAAACATTGAGAACTTCGCTCAGAATAAAGTAATGCGGCTGAAAATTTCAATATATTCCCTTTTTTTCATTTTCTATTTATAAACTAGTATAGAAAAGTGTTAATTCAGGTGCACAACTGTAGCCATGTGATTTTCTCAAACAATCAACAGGTCTTGAACTCAAACCTTTCGTTTTTAATTAAATATTGTACAGAATAATGTGTATTGAACGACAGTTAAACCCTTGTTTGTTAGGCTAATATAATATAAGTGAATCGATGAATACGTCTTATGGCTTTATTATAAAGATTATTCGACTAGCAGGTTTTTAATTGTTAAATTGATATAATATGCTCAAGCCGTTTGCACCTTTTAGCACGGTATTGGTGTACTTAACTCTGACAAATATTGTATCGAAATATGAAGTATCGCATTGGATTGGTGGTGACTGAGTAGCATAAGGTGCACCGCTTTGTCGTCGATACACGTGTTGTATCTCTCTATCCAGATTAACCTGTGGTTTCCACCCTCCTATTCAAAAGGGATTTATAAGTTAATTTCTGTTAGTTAATAAGGCTTGGGGTGAGAGACAACAAACGCAATTGACGATCAGCGTTTAATCCCCGGATTGCAAGTAGAACAAATGACATGCAAAGATGTCCCAAGACGTAACTCGTGATTATGATAAATATCACGTGTGATTAACACAGCACAATACTCGTGATTAACACAGTTGTGCTGTGTGATTATGGTAAATACCACGCGATGTCCACATCACAATCCGAAATTATGGTATATATAGCATGTACAAATCGTGGTTACGGTGAATGCCACATGATTCACACAGCACAAGTCGTGATAGCAGTAAATACCACATAATTCACACAGCACAACTCGTGATAACGGTAAAACAATACCAAATTTCAATATAACGGTAAATACGGTCGGCACAGAAAGGAGTAAAACGTTAAACACCATATCATTTGCCACGTAGACTTAAACCTATCAACAAATCCAATCACAAAAATAAATAACATTTTTGAATAATCATATTCCCGAATTTAAATACTCGATATCAATTGTAATTTCTTTCTGAACATAACAACAGTTTATAAATAATGAATACTAGTACTTTATGAGACTGGCGTCTAGACGTTTTAAGGGGTGTCCAAGTGGGCGATACCTCAAGCATGTGCGATATGTTCTACTTTCTATGATCGGCTTAGCGAATGCGAGGGTTAGGTGGCCAAGTAGTATAACGTACAAGCTGTAGATCATTAGTCAAGTGACGTGATTCCGATCCTAAACTTCTAAGTGACAAGTACGTAGTAGGGTCGCCTACAAAACCGTGCAGGTTTCCCTCGTGGCATCTGGCTTCGTCACACTGATAAAGTCCCCTACGAGCGAGGAATTATTGAACTAAAATGCTACCATATATTAGTCCTGAAATGACATTGTTTGTATAGAAGGGATGTTAAACCCAATTTATCTCTCAATGAAAGCAAATTTTCAGAAGATCTCAAAATAAGCTCTATAGATATATAGAGGCATATTTCAGGAGAAATACAGTTAAAATTTAGTTTGTAACGTTGAAATGTTCCTCAATGAACCTTCAAACATTCATATCGTCTATGAAGGAGAATGATAAATGTGTTTTGTCATTGACGATATTGTGTGTGGGAGCAGTTATTGTCCGACTGTTTATATATAAACACCGTCACTTAGCAAAAGAATGCCAATTTTCTGTTTATACTATGTATTAAACTATACGCTCTATTAATTGTAATGATTTCAATTATTTAGAGCACGATCAGCTCCTGAATATCGCATTAACTCGCTACCTTTTCAAGTATTTTAGCGCCTATAAGTAATTGTTTGACTTAAATGCGAAATTAACTTTTATTGTATACTAAAATATGCCCGCCCTAACCCTAGGTCAAAAACAAAATCATAGAATAGATCATCTTGACATCCGTAACCCATATCCTACATGAATCGTTTATGCTAGCCAATTATACTCGTTGATAAATGAGATATCCGATGAAATTATGAAATTATTTTCTTTCTTACTTTCCTTCGAGGGAGGGGGGTGGGTGGGTGGTGGATATCATATAAAATTATGTTCTTTCATACTTTCCTTCGAGGGAGGGGTGAGTGTGTAATCTAGTGGTCTGGCAATAGCGCGCTAGATCATAAGATATATTATTGAGCAAAGTATCTTGATTACGAATGCTCAACCTCGACGAGGGGGGGGGGGGTCACGGTGGCTGACTCGCTAGCCTGGAGGTCGGGTATTCAATCCCTACATTGGCCGAGCCATTTCATCCATAATTTCCGGTGTGGTTTACCCGTGTCAGCGATGCATGACGGAGTGTCTGAGAAGGACAGCTTGTTCGGATGGGACGAAAAACCAGTTTCATTAGCCCAGTTTAGGAGAAGAACAGTAGGACGTTAAACGCCATTTAATTTCATTTCATTTCCAAAACTGGAGGCATTTGTCCCCCCCCCACCTCCCCAACACTAATGAAGACCCCTTATTGAAACAAAATTGTACTATATATCTATTCCGAGTCGGCATGCACCCCACCCCCTTCCCTATGTCACAAATAGAAGGCTGAGACAGTATACTAAATGTTACATGAGTTAAATGATTGTCACCGTATTATATTCGACATATTCTAACGTTACACAAATGATAACACTTAGTATGTTGTGTTTGTAAACAACACTTTCCCTGTATTAATTACCATCTTGGTCCATTCTATTGTATTAATAATTGACAAGAGAGTGTCAATTAGCGGTACAAGATATTGATTCTCTTTGATATCTATATCTCCATCCTATTGTAGACATTATCTGAACTGTGGAATATAGTTGTTATTCTGACGATCAGTTGCCTTCAACTATAAGTGTGAAGGGAAATTCAGATCGGTGGATATCTATTTATTATTCAACTGGATGAATATACTTGGATTAATTTAGGATTATCTATTGGATTTTTAATTTTAGAAAATTAGATTTGTAACTTTAGGATAGTGGGTGTAAACTTCATCCCGAAATTTATTAGGATTTGAATATAAAATAAATAGGATGTATATCTGCGTTATCAGTATCTGTTTTGAAATGAAAATTATATTCGTAGTTTCGGAGAATTGGATATAACTACTTTACCTATTTTAGATTTGTTAACTGAATTTTTGTTTCTTATATAGGAATGTTCTATTTTTGTTGTTTCTTGACAAATTCAGATCGTGTCAAAAGAAGAAATGGAGGAAATGGAAAGGATACAGAAAGAATATTACGAATCGGCTCGTCAGAGAGTTGAGGAACTGAAAGAAAATGGAGAATGGGAAGATCCAGAGATTTACAACGAGAAACCCTTGGACGACGAACCCGATGATGGCTTTTCGGAGATTCTTGACGTGGATCCCATTGTTCACGATACCTTAACGGAAGAGTTTCAAGATGACATTGGCCAGTATGAGGAGAGCTTACCAAGAAAGAAGGGCAAAGAAAAGAAAACCACGTTCAGCAAGAAAGATCAAAAGAAGAAAACCAAATCCAAGCACACAAAAGAAAAAACGTTTGTGTCAGACACGTCAGCGTCAACGGTTGAATCAAAAGCAAAGGAGAAGAAGAAAAGGGAAGACTCTGATCTGTTTGAGGAATCGTCAGACACTAGTGATGTGGATAGCGATTCTTCAGAGGATAGCTGGGAGGTAAGGTCGGGACTTGAATTATCTGGGAGGTAAGGTCGGGGATTGATTAGGCGCGTAAACATAGTGATTTATCAGAGGGTAGCTGGGAGATAAATTCGAGACATCAATAATCTGGGAGGTAAGCTAGGGACGTACGGTAGTTGGGTGCTGACATAGTTGTGGTGGGTAGGGTAAGTTAACTCGTGGAAAGCTCTGAGGTAAGGCCGGTAATAAAACTAGCTGGGAGAGGCGGTTTCGGAACTTAAATTACCTGAGAGCTAAGGTCGGGGCTTTAATTAGCTATGAAGACATATCGGGGCTTAAATTATCTGGGAGCTAATAGGGTCCGGGCTTAAATAAGCTGGGAAGTAAGGTCGGTCTTACCATATCTTGACTTTAAGGTTGGAGCTTCAAGTAGCTGGGATGTACGATCGGGGTCTAAATTCTAAATTATGAAATTAACTTACATGGTATCAACATGTTTTATTTTATCTATACATATTCAGGCTAAAATGGCTGAATTTGAAGAATGGAAAAAGAAACAGGCACACGCAGAAAAGAAAGGCGAAACTCGAGAAAAAAAGAGTAAATATTATTTTGTTTTTATGTAAACATATATTTGAATAAAATGGACGGATTTATTTTTCCGAAACGGGGAGTCCGGGTGGGGTGTGGCGTGGCGTTGTGCCTTTGCGTTGTAGCAATCAAATGCTGGCTACAGCTATCCATAATTACAAATCTAGTTAGTATTAGTTTGCATTATCTATGATGAGTAAAACGTAAAGGCTTATATTTTCTTTTTAAAACGACATTAGGTAAGATTACATAAAAAGCCAACAGTTCTCAGTATAGTAATAAAAACTAGATAATGAAATGGGAAAATACTGAAAATTTCAGTCAAATCACCCCACAGTGAGTCTAGATTTCGGCGAGATGGGGTTTAACGTCCATGGGACTATGTTTTAATTATTTCAATAATTCGTTTGCACATAGCGGTTTTTAGCAGTGCCGCGTACAAGCGGGGAATCAAAACTATGCCACTTGACTCAATGACAGAGCTTCCTTTACAACGGGCACGCGTTAACCATTTGGCCACCAAATCCTCCTGCAATGGTAGCCTAGTCTCGATTGTCATTACCACCGTTGTTACGATACTAAACGATCTCAATTATGCATTTGTAATCGAGAGTTAATTGTGGCCTTATTAAGTTAATGAATGTCTAATTAATAATTTATTTAACATTCCAGGCCTTAAGATAGGTCTGTAATTGACAGATTTAGCTCTTGCATAACGCATGTTAAATAAATGATAAATACTCAATTTGAGTAGGTTTTGACAAATTGATAAAGTAATTTAACTTTAATTTCAGATTTGCGTCAGCAGTTAATATTAAACAGATTGAAAGCCGCTACAAGGCGGCGGGAAAAACTGGAACTAATTCGTGCCATTGATGATTGGAAACTTGAAGGTTATAAAAAGACAAAACATTTTAACAGAGCTGTGCGCATGCTTGATATTGTTAGGTTACGTGATGGTAAGTTATAACATTTACACTGACATTAGCAAAATGGAAATCCACAGTAAACACAATTAAAATATTTTATTATACAGAATTGTAATAGTTACCGACTTGCGTCCAGTGGAAGTTTGGATTAATCATTATTCGTCGTTCACTTCACAAATATCCAAGATGGCGGCTCAACCTCGCGTTGCTTTAGCAATTTCACGTATTTAGCCGAATCACTCACATAGTGCGTTCAAAATGGTTCGCAGGTAAATCAGCTAATCGGCTACTTTCGAATGAACGGTTGGTGTCAAGATGTGGAAAACATTCAAAGCATCATTAATATATAAATCATGCAACGAACCGGTGTCTAATTGTCAGGAAATCGGTAGAATTTCATTCTGAAAAATCCCGAAAAAATCAGTACCCACTGGTTAGGAACCGATTTCACGCTAATTAATGGCCGGTCAGTTTTACCAGCGATAAAGGAATGGTAAACTTATATTCCATCCATAAAAACGAAAATACGACGAAGGAAACGAAAAAGTGAAACTTCTCCTCAAACATTGTATGTCTAATGTATGTCAGCAAGAGACTTGGTGAGTTCAATTTGCATATGGAAGAGACAAAGACTGAAGAGTAAACATACTGGAATTTTCGTTAGATCGTTCTTGCTACGTGTCTTTCACCGTGGTTAGTAATATGATAACATTGTGTAATTTCAGATTTAACGACCCATATAACCAACAGAAATTACCTTCGATTAAAGGAGACATTGGAAGAAATAGAAATCAAAGGTTACGCCATGGAGATTGCTTATGAGGTTTCACAAGCACGAGCTCGTATTCAGGCCGCCGACAGTCACGTATTTGTCCGTCATCGACAATCAACGATAGATATACAAACGTTGGCCGAGATCAGAAGTTACAGTCGTCCACAGGAAATCGTACATAAAATCGTGGTTGCTATGCTGCTGGTCATGGGAGTTCCTGAGAAAAATACCAAGGTAAATCAACAGAGTTATTTCCCTTTATAGGAAAAATGACATTAGCAGGAATTGACATACGGGACAAGGTTCTGCCCCACACCCTTTCAGTCAAAACTCGAGTTACCTCCAGAACGATATTGTATTCGAAGTAAGTGTTAAAACATACTCTGTAATGCACCCAACGCATATGTTCACACCTAATAGCTAACGTTTCTTGTTGAAATACATGAACAACATCGTAGTTACACCCTTTGATTTATGATTTGTAGAAATGGAAGAAATGTCAAAAACGCTGTGTTGTGTGTGGTAAATATGGTCTACACAGTCGTCTACACGAAATCCAGCCAGATGAGGTACATCCTTCCATTGCAGCACGAGCTAGAGAGATACTGGCAGGTCATTCTATGCTAGAGGCTAATACAGTTAGTCCCGGCGTAGGTGCCCTTTATACATGGGTAGGTACACCATTTTAGTTCACACTGTTTTATTTCAAAAATTTGTCATCTACCCATGGGGATTTTTAGTTGTGGGAGGAAATCGGAGAACCTTGAGAATACCCACAAGTTTGGCCAGCCTGCTGTAAGAGGTATATTGTTGATTATACTTTGATCTGCCTTAGTTTGAATCGCTTTGACATTGCTACACGACAGATCCTGACTGGAACAGTGTCTATCTTTGACCAAAATTGCCCTCTGACATCCCTGGCTCTTCCTACACATGATACCGCATCCCTCTACCCCCACGAGGAATCATTTGGTGATCTAAACCAATCCAAATAAATAATAAACATGTCAAGCAGGAGTTACAAATAGTAGGAGTTACAAATAGAAATAGCCTATATTTACAGAATAAGAATATGGTTTTTAAAAATAAGTCTAAAAAATAATCGCAGGGACTCCAGAGGACATTTTTTCGTAGAATTGGTTGAATTTGGTTGAATGTGAGGTCGTATTCTTTTGGGACACTTCTCGTACTAATGGAGGCAAGACAAACACTCGGATACACAGGGCCCCAAGGGTTGAGACCGGGAATATATATATTGTTTTTTTCTTAAGGTGAAACAAATTACAAAGGAGGTGCTAGATGGAACGGAAAACGATAAAATGTCCGTGAAACCAGCGCACAGAAAAGAGCAGAGTGAACTTCTACGAGAGGAGACTGAACTTAGTTTAGATCAGCAGGAGATGATAGAAAGTCAACAGGGTCAGAAATACATGATTCGTGAAAAAACACAGTCCCATTTTAGAACGCGAGAACGAGTCAAACGAGACCCAAAACGAAGTGTATCATTGGACGTTAGACGACGTTCGCGCAGTCGCAGTGTTGGTGTGAAATCAAACGAGCCACAACGAGAAAGGTCGAAGAGTAAAATATCAAGAACTCAAAGCCCCGATAAATCAAATAACAAGCCACGAAAAGATTCGAACAAGTGAAACAACCACTTATAATAATAGTTTGATTTGATAATTACCCCCTAAAGTTACATATGCATCATATAAAAACAATGACAAACATTATACACATTATACAAACACTATACATGATACACAAACAATATACAAACAATATATATAATATACAAACAGTACATGGGAGAAAAACACCAGGAATATACATCTTATTCAAAAAATATACACTATATACAATCTACTAACAATATACAAACACCATATACAATCTACAAAAATATACACAATATACGACCAAATACATAATTTTGGTGAAACAAATAGACACATACAACACATTAAACCACGTATTCATCAGCTGTGAAGATTGTATATGGTGTTGACGATTCGTTCTACGTGTATACGATTAAACGGCAACTGTAGTTTGAAGTCTTTATTCTTGTCTGAATACTATATTGGGAGTATCTATTCTGCCAGTGCCATGTAATTCAGCTTTCAGAGACTGAACTATGGTTTGATTTATGATAATAGTTTCTAGAATAATGGTTATGGGATTTTTTAGAAATATATCTGTGAACTATTTCATTATAATAAACAAAAATATAATTTACCCGAGGGTCACAATGCTAGGACAAAACATACCCATAGTGGCCTGACTCCACATTCGAAAATAACCGATATATTCGGAATACTATAGGTGTAAGGGACAGATCAGATAGAGTGTATTGTGACACGCGCACCAGTAACCGGAATCAGAATCGTCACAAATACGATATATCGAGGGTACTCGATTGAACGTTCCGGAATTGAATTCTCTCAAATAGTGACAATCAAGTGAAAAGGGGTATTTCGGGCCATAACGCATGGAGCTGAAACATACTGTGTTTAATTACGTCACGATTCGGGACTGACAGAACTGTGACAGAACTGAATTCCGCGTCACTCGATTGCAATTCTGTCAATTCGGGACGTTCTGGACTGTGAATCGAGCATCACCTTATAAGTTTTCTGTAGAAGCTGGTTTTATTGTACTACTGAATTTATTTGAATGTGCAAAAACATTGTGACGGTGCGGGAAGGAAGGAAAATGTCGACTGATTGTGAATGTAGATAAATAAACTATTTACTGTGATAAATTATGTATATATTTCAAATTTATCTGTGATATTTTTAAAAAATAATAATATTTATCTATTTATTCATTTATATTTATGTATTCTGTGCCAATTTTTCATTTTCGTTATTCACCCTATTTTGCTTATATTTTATTATCCACAAATACATTGTTGTCACTTACTTAAGCTAGAATTAGAGTTCAATCTGTTGTAGTAAAAGTTTAGCATAAGTCGAGGTGTATGCTCATTACTTGATTAAGTGTTGTCGGTACAGATGTAAAGAATCAGCCCTTGTTGGTGAAAAAGCCTTTATTCGATAAACCCTTGGGGCAAATTCTTCAAGTACGATAATTCGTTTTTTTTTTAATTTTATTAAATTATAGTGCGTATATCGATTGCTGATGTGAATATTCGAATAGACTAAGTCTTAGTCATTTTTCGAAGGTTATTCAAATATTCAATTCAATTGGAAGGATCATTTTTGGGCCGTTTTAGAGCTTTAATGATTTATTTGATATCCGTACATACGTTAATATTGGATTAATAATAATAAATATTTCATAGAATGTAGTAACAGACCGCATTTCATTAATTTTGATTGGCATCGAATAACGATGACTACAGTTCGAATAGCCTTTGAAAAATGATTTATTTTTATGAGCTCTATTACATGTGTCATTTTTTGCTTTTTATGAGCTTTATTGCATGTATTATTTATTGCTTTGTTTAATTAGCTTGTACATGTCTCTAAGAATAACGATAACTTTGTATTGAAGCACTTCATTTATATGTAATTAATGATTTGTCATTTAATAAGGCGCCTAGAACAAACAGTTTGTATAAATTTATTGCTTATGAATATATATATATATAACAAAGACCGAGGAGATTTCAAAATCTTAAATTTTATATAAATTATTAATTATACATTTATGAACATAGCAAGACCATAATCAACTCTCCGTGCCATCTGATGGGTACGATTTTCTAAAGATTTGAATCCGATCTTTGGTTCAACGAATGTTGATGATTAACCTTAAAAATGAATAATCGAGACTTTGTTTATTATTGTAACAACGGTGACAATAACAATCTGGGCCACAATGTTATTGAAATTCGAATTTCTTTGCTCAGAGTGAAATTATGTACTTTTTAACTATTATAGCTAGAATCAAGAGCTATTTATCTAATCTTTTATATTGCCTCTATAAAGAACGAGAGTTCATTTGTACCAGTGTTACCTGTCTAGATATTACCTTTGGTTCAAGTGCCGCGTCATTAGATACCCGTGGTAAGGATGAATCTGTTTCTCGTATTCAGATCATAACTCAGTGAATGATAAGCCCTGAGCCGGAAGCACTATTGGAAATTGTTTAAACTGTTAATATGGTGCTTAGTTTCGGTCATAACATGGACATTCTTTTGAAAAAGTATATCACCATCCTTCATCCTACAGCGGAGTTATGGGTCGAGGGTAATATCTGTATTGTGCTTAACGATATTCCAATATAGTGTATATAGACGATGATAATTGTTTTATGGCATGCTTTAATAAAGTTTTTCAGACAAATTCGTACTTTATTCAAATAAATGTCACCCTTCGTCTTAAATGTGGACTTGGATTGAGTTGAATTTGCGCATTCTTGACACTTTTAGCAGCCCAGCTCAAACACCGCTACGCGAAAACGAATTATTGAAATAAAATGGATCCATATGTTTGTCCCAAAATAACCTAGTTGGTGTCGAGTAAACGTTAATCCACATTTCTCTCTCTGTTCAAATATATGCCATGACTCAGATATTCTGCCACATAACCCAAGACTTGTAAAAGATTACACCCCCCCCCCGCCGCCCGGCTACACTATTCCTGTCATGTCCATATAAATATTACATATTTGTACCCTGTCATCCAATCGCACTTACCATTACACTTCTCCACAGGAAGGTCCGTATTTGTGTTGTTGACACTGTAAAAAAAGAAATTCTACCCAAAAATCCTGTCGGTTCAATTCAGGGGAAATAACTCTTTTCGGTAAGAAAATTCTCAGGACGGTTTCGTAACTTTAAACCGATGATACGGTAGTTCTCGCAATGACGCCCCTCATAAATCAAATAAAAACAAAATCAAGGAGTTCACCTACGTGAACGACAACGTGTACACTGAATTTCGGTCTTTCGTCCAATGGAACTACATGCTGCCAGAAAATTCGGCCTGTATCAGTGAATCCCCCTTAGAAAATCAAGATAAACCTGCTCGGTCCACAAACTGAACTATCGTGGCCCACGTATACGTTGTAGTCTGTGGGGGGTTTCCAGAGTAAATCTGAATAGGGTATGAAAGCAAAAACACTTTGCCGAGATCAATCCCGGGACCTCGTGGTTAACGAGCGAACACAATACTCACTGACCACCGCTACCCCTTTGCTTTTGGTTATCCAGTCCTTACTAATAGACGGCGCTCCAAGCCATGTCTACCGTCCTGCACGAGTTCCAAAATCACCCGAATGATACCCAATACCTTTCTTATGGCCAGTGACTGTCCCTTGCCATGTCCTTCAGTCCTGCCTCACTGTTAAGTGGGATACTACGCCACGAAATCACCAGGATCGAACCTGGGGCATCCTAGATAATCAGCCAGAGCTTTAATTCCTCACGGACCTTCCATAGAATGGAATACAAGGTGTGAGAAATAGTTTATTTAACGTCCGCGTCCGCCGAAGGAATACAAGATGATGTATATCAGCTTTTATTGTCATCCAATACACATTTAACACAACAGTAACAATAAAATAAAATAATAACAAGCACCAATAAACAAGCAATCATAGCATGACAAATAACAATTTGCCAAAACGTGAATAAGAAAACTGTCTGATCGCACCAGTTCCGGGGCTCATGTAATGGCGCCTGGAATTGCGGTTTCCAAATACTAAACAACCAGTAATGTCCAAAAGCGAACCAAATAGTCAAGAAAATGTTTAAAGCTACGTTAGTCATTCGAATCATGGTGCTTAAATCGTCCTCATCGTGAATTTCTCCCACATCGTCTTTATGTTTCTTCACCTGTTTCCACAATAAAAATAAAACTTTAATAATACCGAACACACCACCAACAACTTGATATATGGGTAGTTTAGGCTCCTTGGGACAATCACGAAGGTAATTTACACCTGTAAAATATAGAAAATATAATTATATTAACTAAATTGAAAACAAAATGAAATGGGGTTGTAACGTCTTACTTTTCTGCGCTTACGGAAACAGACATAGTAAGCGCACTACACGTAAACAAAGCCAATAAGACATAATATCTGTAGACAAGACTATACAGACATTGAAACGACTGAAATGAAATAGGGTTTAACGTTTAAATAATGTGCATCAACCGGGATAATGAAGACGGGCATACACATTGCAGCGGATTGGATGAAATAAAATGAAATTGGTTTTAATCGATTGGGTTAATGAGAGCCATTTTGCACGGACAGCGAATCTAAGGCCCAATCTTATATCTCAGTCGAACTGTCAAGGAATCTATCTACACGTGCCCACTATTACTATGTACACGAGACTTCGGTTTTTCTTGCAATAAGAGCGAATGGACAGCTGTGCTTGTCAGGACCTGCATCACTGACAAGGGGAACCGACGCAGGAAAATCCCGATGAACTTTCTACGCTAACACCGGGCGCGAACCCGCGACCTCCAAGCTAGCAAAGTAGCGTCCTACTCACTTAGCCACCATGGCTAGCTATTGCACTTATTGCAAGGGACTATGCTGGATATTTCTCTGGGACAGCAGCGCCTAGTATTTATCCAATCCCAACTCACGATGGTTCCTTAACGTGCACGCTGAGTGCCAGCCAATGTTCCTTGCCAGGAAATGTGAGAGAGTATAACGTCGAACGATCTCAAGGAAAAAAATTCGGACTGCGTAACCTTTATAGAACACTGCATAGGGCATGATTTTTTAAAAGGGTAGAACAAATAGAACAATGCTAAACCACACTGTTTCTGATTTGATATACTATTTCATATGGGGAATTGAGTTTTGACGTTGTCTAGGGTTTTGCATGTAATACACAATTAGTGGAGCAGATAAGAGCAATTTTTTAGAAGAATCGTGCAAATGATGATACAAGCATCAAATTTGGCACAATTGTTCTCCAAGGGATACTTATCAAATCTGCCCGATTGGCCAATTGAAAATCCAAGATGGCCGCCATTTTTCAAGATGGCCGCCAAAACGGTCACCATAAGTGGATGTTTTGCTTAAAAATATTTGTAGTTGTTCGATTTTCGTGATCTAAGTGTCGATTCCTATGTTTTAAAGCCTGCTGAACTATATTTTCCTGTTCAAAATGCACCCAGAGTCATATTTTCACAGGAAAAGCACTCCGAGGCATATTTTACAATATACATATCATTTTAATTTCTATAACAAATGTATATTATAAACACGATTGTCTGCCTTTCGTCACATTCCCTGACATATTGTTCTCACTTCGCATGTTTATTCATGAGTTTCATTTGTTTGCATGTCTTTGCAATGTAAGGGGTATATGGGGTGTAGTGTTAGTACCTTCGTTTCAGCAGTCGGACACATCCATTGGATGGACTACTGACACTGGTCCTCACCACTGGCACAACTCTCATCTATGGCTCCAAGTAAACCACTTTGGCTGTCGGGCTAAACTAGATGACGGAAGCACAGTACATTTGCTAGGGAAGCATACAGTACATTTGCCAGAGAATTCCAAGTGCACATTGATTATGATCTTGAACGTCTCAGGAGTGATTGTCGGGCACTACCAAGCAGTGGCGGCGCCAAGGGGGGCATTTGCCCCCCTTCCCTAAATCAGGTCTGCCCTCTGTTTGCCCCCCACCCACCCAATAATTTTAGAAAAAGTTTTTGTGATACGTTTCGATTATCATTACCTTCTACGGTCATTAAATCCCACATCCCCACTCAGTCATCAGTCATAGACCTGCATGTTGAGTGATTTCTTACCAAGCCCACCCTGCTTTTTACGATCCTCAAAGTTTTTGGGTATAGGTTCAACGCGATGAGAACATTCACTTGGTACACTCACTCCGTTCGCGTTTGACACTCCTTTTTTGTTCAGATAAGGTGGTGATTTGGCGACGAACAGTGTCTGGCCAGCTCTATTTATCAACACGACCAGTGTCTGAAATGCTGCCTTTTCAACAGTCTATTCCACCAAATATAGTGGCGAAAATATTCATTCACGTTGAGTCATTCACTCCGTCCGTTTGACACTTTCCTCTCTTTTCGGATAAACTAGAGTGATTTGGCGACAACGGTATCTGTTAAGCTCTATTTATCTCGACGATCAGTGCCTGAAATACCGCCAGACTGCTATTCGGGCAGTCTACTTTTCAAATTATTGGGGACTTCGTTGAGGTTCGCAACTCTGTTCATTTGACAATTTGCTCTCTTGGGTCGGAAAAACTAGTGATCAGACGGCATTCCATCAGCACATTTTATCGCTAAGATCGGTGCCTGAATACTGCCAGGCAGCATTTCCAACAGTTATTTTTCAAAATCTACTTGGGGAAGTCCCCAAATCCCCCCACAAGGGCTCGCTACTTTGGCGCTCACAAGGGAAGTTCATTGAGAGTCGCAATTCCGTTCGTTTGACATTTTGTTCTCTGGTCGGATAAACTAGTGATCAGGCGACGGACGGTATGTGGTCAGATTTATTTATCTCACCTGACTGAATATTGCCAAACATCATTTCCGACAGTCTATTATTACAAATTTTCCGTTCGTTTGACATTTTGTTCTCTGGTCGGATAAACTAGTGATCAGGCGACGGACGGTATGTGGTCAGATATATTTATCTCACCTGACTGAATATTGCCAAACATCATTTCCGACAGTCTATTATTACAAATTTTCTGGGGGGAGGTCCCCATACCCTCCATAAGGACTCCCTTCTTTGGCGCGCGTGTGGGTTGCGTCGAGGTTTGCAAATCCGTTCGTTTGACACTTTTACTTCAACGATCATTGCCTGAAATACTGCTAGGTTGCATTTCCGGCAGCCTGTTTTTCAAAGATTTCTGGCGGAGGCCTCCCTACCCCTAGTTGAACCCCGTACCTTTGCCCCCTTAACCCTGGACTTGGCCCAAGCTTTGCCCCTCCGACCACCGACGGCTGGCGCCGCCACTGCTACCAAGGCGCATTGGTGAGATCACTGGAAATATAATATGTTGGCATCATTCTGCTGCCTAATCAACCCCAGATCAGTTAGGCAGCTGCACCTGAATGTTCAGGACATACCAGCGCAGTAGACACGAGCCAAGGATAACGGGATAGTAGTTATCTGGATGGTGTACAGATCGCACGGGACTTATGACACTGGATGAACGATCGGACTTCAACGATCATTGCCTGAAATACTGCTAGGTTGCATTTCCGGCAGCCTGTTTTTCAAAGATTTCTGGCGGAGGCCTCCCTACCCCTAGTTGAACCCCGTACCTTTGCCCCCTTAACCCTGGACTTGGCCCAAGCTTTGCCCCTCCGACCACCGACGGCTGGCGCCGCCACTGCTACCAAGGCGCATTGGTGAGATCACTGGAAATATAATATGTTGGCATCATTCTGCTGCCTAATCAACCCCAGATCAGTTAGGCAGCTGCACCTGAATGTTCAGGACATACCAGCGCAGTAGACACGAGCCAAGGATAACGGGATAGTAGTTATCTGGATGGTGTACAGATCGCACGGGACTTATGACACTGGATGAACGATCGGACTAGGTGTAGGACAGAATGCAAGAACCTAGTTGTATCCCATACAGGAAAGTTCCCATTTTACATTACATAGTGTACATAATGTATATAGTGTGCATACTGTATAGTTCTATAAAAGTACATATATAGTAGCTATAAGTAAATAGTGTACATACATTATATACATATACATAACAGGGTGGTAAAAGGATCATCCCTCGACCATCCGGATAACTCCGACCCCATTATCCTTGGCTCGGCTCTCCCGCGCTGGCACGTCAAGTCCATTTCGGTGGGGCTGCCTAACTTATCTGGGGTTGATTAGACAGCATTTGGGATACTAGTAGGTTGCTGCACAGTATGATGCCAACATATATTTCCTACTTAGCTGACACTGACCCCCATGCTGGGTTTAACAGCTGTGATGTCACCAATGTGCCATGGTAGTGCCCGACAATCACTCCTGAGAAGTTCAAGACCATCATCAATGTACACTTCGAATTTTCGGGCAAATATACTTTGTGTGTTTCTCTCATCTAGTTTAGCCCGCCAGCCAAAGCGGCTTACTTGGAGCCATAGATGAGAGTTGGGCCCGTGGTGAGGACCAGTGTCAGTAGTGCATCAAATGGATGTGGCTGACTGCTGAAACAAAGGTACTAACACTACACCCCATACACCTCTTGCATTGCAAAGACATGCAAACAAATGAAACTCATGAATAAACATGTGAAGTTAGAAAAATATGTCTCGTAGTGTGAAGAAAGACCGACAATCATGTTTTTAATGTAAATTTGTTA
This sequence comes from Patella ulyssiponensis, assembly GCA_963678685.1. Taxonomy (NCBI): domain Eukaryota; kingdom Metazoa; phylum Mollusca; class Gastropoda; family Patellidae; genus Patella; species Patella ulyssiponensis. The sequence goes on along the minus strand of OY783225.1, from coordinate 30,875,161 downwards.
TAGAAATTAAAATAGATGTGTATATTGTGTTTATATACATATATATATATATATAGAAAATATGTCTCAGAGTGCTTGTCCTGTGAAAATATGTCTCTGATTGCATTTTGAACACGAAAATGTAGTTCAGAAGGGTTTAAAACATAGAAATCGACACTTAGATCACGAAAATCGGACAACTACAAATATTTCTAAGCGAAATATCAACGTAGGGTGGCCATTTTGGTGGCCATCTTGAAAAATGGCGGCCATCTTGGATTTTCAATTGGCCAATCGGGCAGATTTGAATAGTATCCCTTGAAGAACAATTGTGCCAAATTTGATGCTTGTATCATCATTTGCACGATTCTGCTGTTATCTGCCCCACTAAATGTAATATTAAATGTTCAACTTCTTGTGGATCGCCAATAAACTTTATTATAACGATATACATATCAACAAATCTATAAAACAAAGGCTTGTATATGTTACTAACATAAACTCAATTATTTATGGATAGTCGCTTGTGGGTCCCCAATAAACTTCATTAACACGTCACATATCACTAAATATTTTTTAAAAAGGCGAATATGTCACTATAAAAAAACTAAATTGTAACCAATTCAATTAAGTTGTAAAATCAATATGGTATTATACGAACAATTACTAAAGAACAACTTTTGTTTTAAATCATCAGGTCGTAAAATTCCACAGAGTTAATGTTTTACATAAACTAGTCACGGTGTTGGATACATGAATTTTTAATCATCTGTGCCATGTATATGCACCAGCTTGTGACGTTTTAATAGATATGGAATGGTTTTGAAAATTATTATTTTTTTTAAATAAATGTCAGATTGAGCGCTTGAATAGGTTAGTCTTCACTTCATATGTTTCAATTAGAAAATGATAAATGGAATGGAGTTTTACCGACCAATTTTTTAAACCTGGGGGCTGTCGTGTGTCCAACTGCGTGTTTTTTTTTTCAAGTCCTCCAGTTGTCTCCTAGAGCTAAAGACGCCTACGCACTTGAGAATTATGGAACCATATGTTAGTCCCGAAATGAACTAGTTTGTGTCTGATGGACGTTACCCCCACCCCGACCCTCTCTCTCTGTGTCCAGATGAATTACTTGAATGACAAATAAAGAATTTAATTATTTTGTTTAATGGAACATTAAACCCCGTTCCGTTTCCAGTTATCTACCCTCTGGCAAGCGGGAACCTAGTTTCGAACACATGATGTTAGGGTGCCCCACGTGCCTACTGAAAAGTTGTACTAGACACGTTGAATATGCACGCTTTACTTGGTTCACTACTACTAATTTTCTGACAGTCTCGCACACTAGTTGAGTCTATAAATAGCAACAGCCCGTGGAAATTCTAAACACACTGGTAACTATTACAGTCGTAAAAAATCTATTGTTGACGATTCTGAGTAGCAGTAATATTTATCGTTTTGGTTATTACGGCATCTTTAGAAATTACGTTCGTTTTATTTTTTAAATTGCTTTATCCTTCGCATAACCGTTAGAAGCGACATATTTTGGTTTAGTACAAATAATATCTATGAATAACTTGGGTTGGACAGAATCATGATACCAGCAGCAGTTTCGTTTTACTTTTACAAGGTTAGAAAAAACAATTGTTGAGTCAACACTGTGTGTTATTTATAAATTCGATTTCTTGTTCCAGCTTTCAGTCACGTTTCGTAAAAAGTAGTCTGGATTATCCCGGCCTGTCAATCAGACGGAGAATGGTCGGTAGGCTGGTGAAGTGAGACTAGTTTCAAAACAAGGGCACGTAACCTATTTTTTACTCGAAAGTGTCTGGATGTTATGGACGACGCTCCGAACCATTTTTCAGTGTATTATTTATGATGTTTAAATGGTCATAGCTTATTAAGTTTAACATGACCGTTTATTTAGTGACTATAAATGTGTGAAATAGTTTTAAGACATGTTATATATATAAATATTGTGGTGTAATTGTTTAGCTATTTGGAGATATTTATATATGGTGGGGCACCCTAACACATGTCAAGTTCTACTAGTATATCCTGCCGTCTGTCTACAGTAAACTGTTAAAATTATCATGTATTTTTACCCATTTTATGCTGACAGAAATGTCATATTCATAACTATATTTGAACATTGCGTGTTATTTCGTAGTCGGTAATGTAAATTTACCCCCATTTATCATACACCCAAGGTAAATTTGCATATATGTAAATGGAGTACATGCAAAATTACCATGCAGGCAATTTACGTATTGGTAAAATAAGATTTTTAAAAAACAAGAAATACTTGCTGTGTATTTTATGTAATTATACCTCATTACAAATGACAATTTGCCGAGTAAAATTATTAAAGGGAATGAGGCTGTCCCAATTTACCTAAGAGTTCTAGGCTCAGTCCATGGGACCTTTCAGAGGAGCATGTGAATAGATGGAAGACCACTTTCCAAGTGCCTCATTGAACACAATGTATCGCGTATTCCTATTTTTATTAGCCAGATAGGTGTATTAAGATTGCCAATAACACATTGCTATAAAAACTACTAAACTGACTGACAGTATTTTACTATACTTGTAACAGTAAATATACATAATATTTAACAGTGTATTATATTTAAAAAGAGGTTCGAACCAAGTGCACTACTCCCCGCTATCTACAGTATCTGTTTCAAATGGAGGTCGAACCATGGACACTACTCCGCTCCATCGACTTCTCTGTTTCAAAAGATATTTAATCCTGGGGATCTACTCCCCTTCCTACCTTCAGTATTTGTCAATATGTTTCAAAAGAGAATCAATGCAAGGGCAAGTCGTAGTGTCACTGTCTGGAGAAAATGTAGCCATACCACAATGTACGGCGTCTTCCCGTCTTCAATAAACCCGCTGGTTTACCCCTACCCCACACCCACCAACCACTTCACTTCAATTACATTTCATTTCAATTTTTTTACGATTTAAGAATCCGCTCACTTGTAACGAGAAATAATATTCTACGATATAAAGACAAGCTTGATACGATGCACGAAGCTTAAAATTTCAATTGTTTCTGATGGGTGCGTTATCAGACAAGCATCTTGACTAAAACCAGCTTGCTATTGTTGGAACTGTAACCCTAATCCGCAGGCTTATTGGAAACCGTTTCGCTGATAATGAAATCATAAAAAATAAGTGGTTGGCTAATAGTGAAACAGACACAGGGGAATTGCGTCTGTGCATCAAATGTTGCCAAGATAAACATGTAATGTTCGATAGAAGGTTGTATTGAGTAAAAAAACAATAAATAGTGAACTCGACTGCTGGAAACTTTTGAGAACAAAGATTTAATGGAGTTTAACAAGTCCTCAACATTCTTAGGACTTTATGTTGAGGTATTTGTGTTTAGTACGGCTCTGTGTGAAATACAAAAACTTTTTTTTAGGGCAGCGGTATAGTGAATATTGATGTCGTACCAATCGAACCAAAAGGCGTATTTTCCTTTTCACTTTAACCATCCCTGTAGGGTAATGTTCGGACATGGCGTGAGATCTGGTGGATTACAATAGAAATTGATCAAATCAGAAGCTCCAAGACAATGTTTCTGCTCATTAGAATTGAGTGATGCCAACATGGCAAGAATGCTTCACACGCTTCTTTGTTCGACAAACATAGCTGTCTAGTCGGTGGGATGGGACGAAAATCCCAGGTTCCGTGTACACATTGGCGTGCACGTAAATGATCACTTGGTAATTGGAATTCGATATAAGAGTAGGCAACAGAGAAAAACTGTCCTCATAGCACACTGCATGGCGTATGTCCGTCTTCATTAGCCCAGTCGGAGCAGAAAAGTATGTTCAACATTATTTCAGGCGGGTATTTCCCCAATATCACATTGTCCGAACCGTGCCGTCTGCATTAGAACAGTCGGAGTAGAGCAGTACGGCATGAAACACATTTCATTTCAATTTCATTTTTGGGTTGTCGTTCCATTCGGATTTTCTGAATAATTCGACACCCATGTCTGCAGCCACTGGCGCCATTCCTCGACAACGAACCGGTGATTCTTTCATGATCACACCGTAAGCGATCAGTGACCTATGTCTCGATTCCCACCACATAGTATCGACATGAACTGGTTGCCGTAGGAAGGCAATAAATCCAGTTTGTATCCCCCACCCCATCTTTATATAAACAGAGTTAAACTTACCTATGGCTGTCATGACAAGGGGTAAGGCTAACAGTACAATCAGTAATACAGTTACTGGCCCTGTAAAAATACATTTAACAGTTGTTATAAAATATATAGTTGTTTTACTTAAAAGTATAACCTTTCTTAACTTAATATTCCACAGGAGTCTTACAACGGCAAGCACCACACAATCAGCAAGGATCCCGCAATCTGCAGAGGCGTTACGACCCACACCCCACCCCGATCAGCAAGGATCCCCACAATCCACACAAGCCTCACATTTTACAGGGATCTAAGGAAATATATAATAATTTATATTCATTTAGAAAACCACGCTATTGAATAATGTAAAAAATTGTACAAAAAAATGTTTCTTGATTTTCTAGTATAGTTTATAGCATTACCCAGCGATTCTCAACCAGTGTGCCGCGAAATTTTGAACGGCACACTAAAAAAATGCGAAAAACCACGTGATTCCAACTGAATAGTGACTGATGTCCTCCGATAAGATCATAGCTCACGTGGCTAAGTGGGTAAGGCGTTGGCTCGCTAGCCTGACAAGGACAGCTGTCCAGTCGTTCGGATGGTATGAAAACCGAGGTCCCGTGTACACATTGGCGTGCACGTAAAAGATCCCTTGGCAGTTGGAATTCGATATAAGAGTAGGCCGTAGTGCCGCTGTCCGGGCAAAATTTCCCTCATAGCACACTGTATGACGTATGCCCGTCTTCCATTAGCCCAAGTTAGGTGCAGAAGAGTAGGACGTTAAACCCCAATTCATTTCATTTCATTTATTCACTATACGTATCTGTGACTAGTCTGTGCACCAAGTAGGAAAATCCTAAGAACTTTCTTGCCTATACGCCATACAAAATATTCCGCACAGTAAAAATATATTAAAAGCCTAGCGGTATTAAATTTTAAGATATGGGCGTATGCTCTACTAATAACTGGGGGGGGGGGGGGGGTAAGCGCATGCGCGATTTCCCGGTTGAACGTGACAAGGAGTAGGGTCGCCTGTCCAACCTCGTGGGTTTTCACCAGGTTTTCCGGTTTCCTTCCACTGATAAAGACCCCTTGCGAGCAAGCGGAATATTGAAATAACATTGAACCACAAGTTAGTCCCGAAATGACCTGTTTAACGTTAAACCATCCCTCTCTCTCTCACCCTCTCTCTCTGATATTACTGATATTTGCTCCAATTATTTGAGTATATTCCAGAATAGTCTGAAACGATCATTGATACAGTTTAACAAACTATAGTAATTGTTATCCATATATAGTGTCTTAATTGTGTACCAACTAATTCGTTCGTTACTGGAGTTTAACGTCCACTTCTACCTAGAGTGATATCGTTGACAAACCCAACTAATTACTACAATTCAAAGAATATATTCGCAGACTGAACGTTTGCTACGATTATCGACCCTTAAATTAGAAATATTTAGAAACATAATATGATTTCTGTTGCTAAATACAGATTGCTAATAACATATTGTTTTGAATAGGAGAATCTGTTTATGGATTTTGAAATATATATTTAGCTTTAACTTAACATTTCGAGCCCTTTTACATGCTAATTACTCGCAATGGTTATGATGAAAAAGATTCTTTTTTTGTGGATATTGGAATACATTAAGATTTTATAAAACATTTCGAATCGTTTCTACATGCTAATTACTCGATAATAGGAATGGAAAAAATTATCATTTTTATATGCATGGGCGATTTGATAAAAATTTACATTTAGTTATTGATTTTTGATTGCATAATACAATATTGATTTTTAGATTCAAATTGTTTGCTAAATATCAAAAAATATAACCCTCCGAGGAAATGCTGACAAACAGTAATTTAAAACCACACGGTTTCTGAAAAACTTACAATAGCATTAAGTCGTGTGTAAAGGTTTTTATATGATCATTGTGCACCTTCTATGTTCGATTAAAGATGCACTATGTAAGAGCTAAGCTAAATCTGCACATTTCATGTGATTATTTTGGCTTCACATATTATATAAACTATTACTGAGAGATTTATTAACATGGCAAACTCATAATTTACCATCCAATGGTCAAGATTCAAGACTTAAAACTTCAATGATAAAGTGGATATTCGAGACTTGGGGGATGCTCGATTCACAGTCCAGAACGTCCCGAATCGACAGAATTACAATTGAGTGACGCGGAATTCAGTCCTGTCACAGTTCTGCCAGTCCCGACAGCTGAGGTGGAGTGAGTAGAATCGTGACGTATTCCTAGATAAAAAATATGTTTCAGCTGTCATGATTGGTTGAGATATTTATTATACAGTCGACACATGCGTTGTACTCCGAAATTCTCCTTTTCACTCGATTGACACCAGTTTTGGAATTCAATTCCGGAACTGTGAATCGAGCACACCCTTGGTGTCGAATGTCATGTACCTTTCTTACGATAATGTACAATCTACGTTCCCTTTCTTTGAATTAACACAATGCATCATTAATCAATCTGTGCGTGATTTTCTTGAAAGATTCTAGGATATTTCTCATTCGTTTACAATTCAACACACTCTAAAATGCTATATAAATCAGAAAAACAAGCTGGACGCCATAGTTTCCACCAAGGTTCGTCAAGATGCGGTCATGCAGGGCTGCGTTTAGTCATGACAGGCTGAGGTAAGCCATTAAGGGCTGATCTGGTCATGAGGGACTGAGTCTGATCTTGAACGACTGAGAAATGGTCACAGATTAGAGAGGGGGGGCTTATTTACATGTTTTTTCGTCCCATGCTAACGATTATACACTGTTACATGTCAGATCATCAGTCCTAAACCACTGCACTGACAACAACGGAATCGGCCTCTAGACCCACTTATGAACAGGCGCAACTTCGATTTACATACTAAAATCCATGTTTATATACTGAGTCCTATGGAATCTGCAATTAATACAAAGAAAATGTGGACGTCTCTACATTTGAAACAAAATTACCCAGACATCGTCATTACTTACACGTTGTGCTAATGATGGTCAAGGCACGATATAAAAATTCACAGATTCCTGAAGATTCGACGCCAGCTTCACAAACAGAGTTCATTAAAGAATAATGCTGTTCACATTCTTCAACTCCAGGCCATATAACTGTACTATCGTAAAACTGTTTTTCTAATGGCGATGTATTCTGAAAATACAATGAAACAAACAATGAATAAAACATGAATCAAATTGGGGATTTAACGTCCTACTGTTTTGCACCAACTGGCCTAAACGGGTATACGCCATACAACAGTCTATTGAGGAAAAAAATTCCCGGACAACAATATTTCCAATTCCATGTCCTTTATGCCTGTCCTAGGCATCTTTCATTTTGCTGGACCCCTTTTTTGTCATTTGAATCCAAGTTTGGAAAATATCGAGCTTTGGTTTTGTTTTCTGCATTAGATGTTGAATAATCAATTTTAGCGAAGATTTAGGCATGGACGATTGGATACTTCATAAAAATGCAAACGGAATGAAAGAAATGGGGTCTAACGTCCACTCGAAACAAACTAGGCCATTTCGGGACTAACATATGGTCCAATCTTTATTTCAATAAATCGATTGCGCATAGGGGTCTTTCGCAGATGGAGAGAAAGAAACTAGGCTATTCCGGGACTAACATTTATTTCAATACGTAGGGTCTTTCGCAGTGAGAGGAATCCGGAGGAAACCCCACGAGTTTGGACAGACGACCCCACTCCTTGTTACTTATCACGTAAAAGTAGTGAATCCAAACCACGCCAATTGACTCAATCAATGGCAGACCTGACACAAATTTAACCATTCGACCACCAACCTTCCAAAAATAAAAATGATGAGCCGTAAATTTAAATTGGTCCGCATAAATAGATGGTAAAACTTTTCTTCCAGTAACACAGACACCAGGCTTCATGACACTTAGGAGCATATTTATCAGTGGTCGGTTTTTCAAAGCCCTGTTAACTTTTAAGGACACGTTAAGATGGAGTTAAAGGATCGTTATCTTTAACAGAGAGAAAGTCTGATGCTGGAGACCCAGTAACTTTAACATGTCATTAACACATTGTTAAATTTAACAGAGGTGTTGGTTGTCATATATTTGGCGATGGCATTAGCCGGCTTCCAGTCGAAGTATACCCTTTAGCAAAAAGAGAGAGAGGGAGAGAGAGAGAGAGAGAGAGAGAGAGAGGGAGAGAGAGAGAGAGAGAGAAATGGGGTTTAACGTCCACTCGACACAAACTAGGTCATTTCGAGACTAACATATGGTTTTATCTTATTTCAATAATTCGCTTGCGCGTAGGGGTCTTTAGCAGTGGGAGGAAACCGGGGTGCCCGGAGGAAACCCACGAGGTTGAGAAAGCGCCCCTATCTCCATGCCACATACGCTCACACCGAGGATCGAAACCACAGCCGCAAGCCAGAGGTGACCGGCCAGCTAGAGGTCGAAGCGCGGCACTTTAGACCACTAGGCCATCCCAACCCCCATCCCTTAGTAAAAAAAGTCATAAATTAGCACTGTAATTTTGTATAGAACATTCTAGGATGAGCTATGGGGGAGGGGGTATTTCCTTTTCTACAGGATGAAATTCTATAGTATTCTACAGAAGGGGGCCTTCAGGTAATAAAGGCCCCATAATAATATATTCCACAGTTTAGACCACTAGGCCATCCCAACCCCCATCCCTTAGTAAAAAAAAGTCATAAATTAGCACTGTAATTTTGTATAGAACATTCTAGGATGGGTTATGGGGGAGGGGGTATTTCCTTTTCTACAGGATGAAATTCTATAGTATTCTACAGAAGGGGGCCTTCAGGTAATAAAGGCCCCATAATAATATATTCCACAGTTTCTATAGTGCAAATCCCATAATTTTTCCTACAGATTTATGCTGACATTAAAGTTTTCTGTACTTTTATCATAGAATTTTCTGTAGTAAATTCTACAGGTATCTTTTTGTCTTTAATCAAGTTGTGAACATACTACACAGTTGTCCCATTGTCTTCAGTTTCTTGTTAACACATTGTATTAACTTCTATGAAGTTATTATACGTCATGTTCATTGAATTTTTTAAAAAATCAAGGGGGTTGAGTGGCCGAATGGTTAGCACGTGAGCGCTGTATGATAAAGCCTGTCATTGAGTAAACTGGCGTGGTTTCCTCCCACTGATAAAGACCCGAATTATTGAAATAAAATTAAACCATATGTTAGTCCCGAAATGACCTAGTTTGTGTCGACTTGACCTTAAAACCCATTTCTCTCTCTCTAAAAAAAAAGTCAGCCATTGAACCAACGGTCTTCTCTTTGATTAACTTCTGTCCGTTAGCTAACGGATAATGGAATTAACTTTCCAGCGAAGACTTTTAACGGAGCATTAAGGAACGACACCATACCAAGAAAACGATCCGTTAGAGTTTAACAGATTGTTCAAAAAAATTAACTTAGTTTTGAGCAACCGGCCCCTGGAAAACAGATATTCTCAATAAGTGACATTTGTGCAAGAGCGTTAAATGGGCTTTATGAGGAAATGATGCGGGGGAGATAAAAGAGCATGGTTTGTCTGGTGACATTTGTAAGGTTTAAATTTCCAATTATTCACCGGGTATTGTCCCTACTGTTATATCAATGTGCTATGATTGAACTCCGGTTACGTGTTTAATGGTGACTCCACATCTTTTTCCTATAAGGGCCAATCGTAGTCTTAATATCACCTCGGCTCGCGGGTACCGTGTTTTCCCGCCATTGTGCTTGTTGACAATGTCAGGCCCGGTTCTGCAGACCAGCACCGGCCATGTCTACTGTATTAATTCTGGGGACTTCCCACGTGTTTTGGCTTGTCCAATTTATCGACAAGAACCCCTTCCTATACTTCATCCTTCAGAGGGCAAGATTCAAACACAACTGTTCGGTATTCGGGGTGGCCGCGTATTGAATAATTCTCATTGTCGTGAGCGGGAGGCGGCAGTCGAACGTGAATGCACTAACTCGTTCATGCGTGCTAGCCAGTTCAGACACTAAAATCATGTCGCGTGTGAACGGGGTATTGTATCTATTAAAATGAATACCCCCCCCCCCCCCCAAAAAAAAGGAAGAGACTACGGGTTTATTATACAGTAGATGTTTGTTCAATTCATAATTTCAATAATTCGCTTTCGGGTGAGAATCTTCAGCAGTAGTGAACCCGGGGTCTGTCTTAAGAAGGTATCATCATGGGTTAAGGTGGATATTCAGTATTCAACCAATAGTGACAAGGTGTTATAATACACTACATTAATAACAAACATTTAAAATATTCAAAGAATTGCCAGTTCATGTGTTGATCAGTACGCGTGTCCCTTATGTCCGTCAGATCCGGGTGGCGTCCTTACTGCGCTGCTGCGACCGTACGGCGACCAGAAAATGCACAAGGTAGCCGGTAAACGTTAACACAACGCGCGAAAATGTCCACAAATTTACAAACTTTCCAGTTTAGATCGCAGAACCTTGGCGTTTGTTTTGAACATGCTCATTGGAGACCATGGTGACTACAACACGATAGCTGGCGTTTTTTCCTCGCTTATGGCCAATTTAAAGCGTTCTGAAAGATTTTCCATCGCCGTAGTAGCGAAGTAAGGACGACACCCCGGTCTGACGGGGGTATAAGTAACATATATTATTTTCTAATTGAAAGTATCATAATATGATGCCTGTGTCATTACCGTACAGTGCAATGGACGCTTACGGCTGACCCCCGGAACCATTCATTGATTTGTTTTATTGCTTGCAATGTCTATAGTTTGATTTTCAGCAGGTTTATCTTGTCGATCTTGTTTTGCATATAGCGCTGTTCTCAAGCAATTACTATTACTATTAGTAAAATTGGGTCGTTGCCAAGCTTATTTCTGTTTATTCCCAAAGATCAGAACTTCTTGACAGAGACATCCTCGGCATTAGCACACAGGTAATAAAGTTATAGTGAAATGGGATGAATCCCCTTATATCCAATGAATATCAAAGTCATAAATCATTTATGGGCTTATCGTGAATATATTAACTTGATCATGTCACAAATTAACCTGGTCATACATATATATCATCGAGGTTAATAGACTGCACCAAGATCCGATTCGTGGTAAATAGACCACATTGAGATCCAATTTGAGTTTAATGGCCATACCAATACCGGATTCGAAATTAACAGACCATACCAAGACCCGATACGAAGTTAATAGATCACAACAAGACCCATTTCGAAAATAATAGGCAACACCAGAACCCGATTTGAGATTAATAATGCCACACCAAGACCCAATTGTAAGTTAATAGGCCACACCAGTACCCTATTCGAGGTTAATAATAGATCACACCAAGACCCGTTTCGAAAATAATAGGCAACACCAGAACCGGATTCGAGGGTAATAGACCACACCAAGACCGGATTCGGGGTTAATAGGTTACGCCATAATACGATTCGACCACACTAAGACTCGATTTGAAGTTATTATACCACACCAAGACCCGATCCTAGGTTAATAGACCACACCTAAACCTGATCTGAGGTGAATATGTCAGACCAACACCCAGTTCGAGGTAATTAATAGACCACACTAAGACTCTATTCGAGTTAAATAGACCACACCAAGACCCGATTCGTGGTTAAAAGTTTACACCAATTATATGTAATTTATGGTTGCCACATATGTCATGTCAACCTGATTCCAGGTTATTATGTCACAAAAAGAATTGGTAGGGAAGTGCCATTTGAGCAGAAAAGTAGGACATTAAGCCCCATTCATTCATTCTGACCATTTCTCATCCAATATATAGCAATTAAGATATGTTTGGTGCCGTACTTTCTAAATCTAATGACACTTAACGTATTAGTAGAATCAGTATAATGTATAATCTGTAAGTTTTATTAAACGGGCATTACGCAAGAGCTAAATCAACCTATATGCAGGCATCGCCGTTTAACATGAGTTGTGGAATATGTCTGGCCTCGTTCTGTCTGGTCATATGTTACAAATGACGCTGAAAAGAACTATGGTACACGATTTGTGTACCAATGGTAAAATGTTTATTTTGTATTCAATATTGGATATCAAAAGCCTACCTTTTCAAGGTAAGATTGGGAATCACAGTGGCTAAGTGGGCAAGGCGCTGGCTCGCTAGTCTGGAGGTCGGGTGTTCGATCCCTGCATTGTCCGAGAAAGTTCATCTCGATTTTCCGACGTGGTTTTCTCTTGTCAGTAATGCAGAAGGAGGGCCTGACAAGGACAGCTGTCTAATCGTGCGGATGGGACCAAAAACCGAGGTCCCGTGTACAAATTGGCGTGCACGTAAAAGATCCCTTGGCAGTTGGAATTCGATATAAGAGTAGGCCCAGGTCAGGTGCAGAAGAGTAGGACGTTAAACCCCATTTCATTTCATTTCATTTCAAGGTAAGATAACAACATCAATGTTAATTTGAATTGACAAATGATTTGTGTTTTCAACGTGTAAGACTTTGGATTGATATTGAGTTAATATAACAGAATTATTGACAGCTACATGGTGTTTAAACTAGTTGTATAATTATTGAACAGGACATGCTTGATGGTACAAAATCCACTGGACTAGCCAGCTTACCTTCAATAATACAGGCTTTGTTTTTTTTTTTTTTAAAAAAAAGAAAATCATGCCTAAACCAATAACAAAAAAAGATATAAATATCGATGTCAAGAGATAAGACATCAGCTGGAAATGGTATTACTTTTAAAATGAAACTGAAAAGCACGAAAGAAAGATTAATTGAAGAACGGCTGCTATTATGGAAAGCGACGTTTTTGGGGTTTATCAAACAAAAAGATGACATTACTATAATTACAATCTCAGATTTGAAAAAGATAGAAAATAAGTTTCTTCTCATCTTTTATAACTGAGTGGGCGTTTAAAGGTGGGTATTAATTTAATTTGTAGGCGTTGCAATATCAGAAATGCGCCTGTTACAGGTCTTCTAAAACCTAACAAACTACCAAGATGATATAAATAAAAAGCCAACAATAAAAAAAAACCACCACCAAAGCAAACCCTGTGTCTTATTAATTAATTCTGTAAATCAACTATTTTGTAAAACTATTTTAGGATTCAATTGTGGCTTTTATCGGGTGAACTCGTGTGCGACTAGAATCTACTCAATCACGCATAGGGTATAGAATACCTACAGAGCGAGACAACTTTCTTTAGAAACCCATTATCACCAATTAACGTAATATATATTGCAAATTAACTGCTGCTCGCTAGGTTCCCCGCTCACTATTCTATAGTGAATAAACAATACACTAATAAAACATTATTTAACTGAGAAAGAGAGAGAGTGTGTGTGTGTACTATGAGTGAAATTGATGTAATGATAATTTTATATAAGGTCTAATTAATTTTATATGGAATGCCCGTTTATAAATACATGCAGATTCTTACATATTCCACGGCAAAACCGGGAACAATCCTTCAGAAAATGTACTGACAGCACATACACGGTCTAACGTCTTCGATAGACAGTAGAATCAGGAACAATTATTACAAGACATTGCAAAATTAGATAAAGAGCCAAATCTGCCTATTGCAGGTCTTTGTTTTTGGCCTGAAATGTTGTACAGATTATTCGAATATACCAGAACCGTGGTAACGATAACAATCAAAACTACATACAGTGATAACTTGGCTCAGAATAAAGTTAATTCGAATGAAATTTTTAATAAATTCTTAAGTAACTTGAATGTAATTTTCAATAAATTAATTTTGGATTATATCGCAAATGAGTAAGTATTTTGAGTCTTGTGTACGATACTTGTCACTACTTAGTTGACATATTAGAAATACAGGCTGGCAGTATATAGCAATATTGGCAAAATACCCCCGATGAGCATTGGCGACTAAGATAACTCTCATATGGGAAGTGGTATCTCCTGCTCCGTGAATGACACTTGTCAATACTTAGCCATAGCTAAAAACAAATTGGTAGATTAGTAATCGGGGATCGCCGTAGACGGCAATCTTGGTCCGCAACTAAGATATATTCAAGAAAGAGTAATTATACCATGCCTCGTGTACGACACTTTTTAGTTGGCAAGGTAGAAATCGGGGCTCTCAACAGGAAGTAATATTAGTGAGTATCTGCAATTCAATGGTTTTAGGTTTTCTAGAAAGAATGAACATGTCATACCTAGTATACGACAATTGTCATAATTTAATTGGCCTATATGAAGCCGGGGCTCACAGCAGAAAATAATATTGTCGAGTATCTGCGACTATATTTTCAAATGAGAAGGGGTTGAAGTTTCTAGAAAGAGTAAGCATACCCAAATTGATATGACAGATGTCGGGGCTCGCAGCAAAAAGTAATTTAGGCAAATATCCATGACTCAGAGTATATTTTCAAATGAGGAGGGGTGTCAGACTAGCTAGATTAGCATACCCTGCCACTTGGACAGTGTGTATAGCTAACTGTATACATTCTAGCGAGAGTAATCAGTTGGGTCACTGTGCCATTTTTCACACTGTATAAAATAGGTTCTCAATATTCAACAGATTGTAATCTTTAAACCATAACGATGGCGTGCAAGACAGAGATTAATCATGGTTAATAGTACAATTAGAATAATACATCAATTGCAAATTGTGAGGCATGCACAGTTAGTTGAATGATATTAAAAATATAAAAAAAATCCAACAATCTGCAGCACCACATTATCATCTTTCATGTGTAAATTAGAGCAGTGATCTGATTTCTAAGGACACTGGTTGGAATCAATATGACATGGGTATATACAATTATGATGATTTATAGAATATTATAACAAGCCGAAATTTATATCATAAATTTATCTCCATGCTAAACACGCCAGTACAGATTTTGAAATCTCATACCAAACACTCTGTTTATTTAGTTTTGATAGCGACTTTACACTAAGCAGGACATTTGTACACACCGTAGGGCACCTGACACCGTTATCATACATTTTTAGGACTGGATTTAGTACTTTTCAGCACTAACCAATTGGTATACGCCATGCAATGTGTTATGGGAGGAATTCTGATCAAACAGCGGAGAGTAGCTTATTCGTCACCCAAACCCAACCGTCATACGGATATAGGTCGATTCTTCGTTCCATGCGAAGGACAAGACGATCTCGCATTGCCTTCCACCACTTACAAGGTGAAACCAAGCTGGAAAATCCAGAAGAATTGTCTCAATCAACACCGGATTCGAACCCCAAAGCTCATGGTTAGTATAATAAGCTAGCGTCATACTAATACACCACTGATATATTTTAGGTTCTAAACTATGGTCAATGCTACCCATATTACAACACAACCGTCTATGTTATAGTCCTACATATAAAACATAGACCTAATGAAAGCATATCTTAATCAAAAAAGAGAGAAATATTAAAGTTTACAAAAGACTAACTGCAGCAATGAGTAATTAGTTCCTACCTTTTGCAACGAAAGGTGTTCTCCTATGTAATCCCCGGGTGGTTCCAGACTGAATGACACACTTTTAAACGACGAGGGCGAGACACTTGGGGTTAGTGAGTGTCTCTGTAAGATCGCTGGCTCCACAGTTAAACTAGTATGATTTGGGCACGGAGCGGGGGTGGTCAGAACGGTAGGTGCTGAGCCCCTCCGCGATCCAGATCCTGTTCGAGAGTTACTCGAAGAACGTCGGCGGTTCTTCCGCACCGTTGTTCCAGTTCGCCCTAACATTGACATAATTCATATAAAGCTCATAAAATCACCACAGTCCGTTATAATGACGGTGGTAGCCGATCGATATCTGATTTCATGATCAAAATTGATCTTTCTTGTAAAAGGTTCTCCACATTTCAAAGATTATCCTCTATGATGCATTGACTTTTAACGACAATGGGCGACACACGATCAATCCTCTGTTGCTCGACTTAATAAAAACTGTGCACATAAACTTATTATGTTGACAAATCCCACTAGAGCACATAGACACGTTATTGTTTTCAATTTCGCTTCTAAAGTAAACTAAATCATCATAGAAAAACTGTTTTTGAAAACTATCTATGGATAGTTTCAAGCGGTGGACAAAAACAAATGCGACTTCAGTGTCTGGACATTATTATTTTCAAGTTCACTTCTAGAACGATAAAATTCATGAAAAACTGTTTTTAAAGAATATGTGCACTGTTTCCAGCGGTGTTGGAACACAAATGCGACTGTGTTGTCTGGCTTATGGATTTGAATCATCATTAAAATGTATCCCGCAGTACGGAGACGCCGGTAAAACTCTTCCTATCTCTCCGCATTATCCCGTCCTCTAGCATGACAGTAATTAACTGTTACAGTTCTGATATGCAATCTGAGTTTCCACCAGTATGAACAATTCTTAAAGTTTCCTTAAATAAGCCATATCGCTTATCAGGAAAGTCTGACAGCCATCAAAAAATCGAATGCAGTGTATGTTGCAGCCTCAGCACATTTGATATCTTTATATCCTGGTACTTGTCCTCAACTTCTTTTGTCCACAAAAAGAGCCGGAGTCTTACTTAATACGCTTCTGTGGGCATTGGTAAATGCAAGTTAATGATGGAACCACTCAAGTGCTATAGCTATGTTAGTTAACACAGTTTCAAAGCCAATTCTATCGCATTAAGCCACGATAAAGGCATTTATTGTGCATTCGCATCACGTCACCTAAAACCGATTAACAATTAAGTTAGACCAGCTTTCCACTAAAGTCAGAGTCTCGTTTTTTTAAAGCACTTCTAATGACAATTAATTAATACAATTTAGAACGCCGCGGACATCACAATTAGTGTGCGGTTTGTTGGGTTTTTTGTCGTAAGGTATTTTCGTCGTTCCGATTATTTTTATATCAGCATCTGTGAACATATCATTCATCTTTATCCGCTTGTGAAGTTCATGTACTATAATTTCAGCGGAGAGGTAACTATAAAGATACAATAATATTGGCTACTTTCGGTTTGCATGTAATAAGTTAAAAAGTCACAGACATTTGTTGTTCTTTTTATAGAAATACGATATTTGGCTTCCTAATAATTTTATGTTTTGGAACAATCCATATACGACTTTTTTACACTATATCAACAAGCCCCCGTGTTATTAATTTAGAAATACAATAACTAGATGCAATGGTGCAGGAGATTAAAGCTTGTCCAGAAAACGCAAACAAGTTAATGTTTTTTCTCCCTCGCCGACAATCTCATCATACAATTATGTATAGCAATTGCATCGGATAAAAAAAGGCCCTGTTTTTTTTTATTCACAGCAACTTTATAGCAGTGTGACTATTTCATCTCATTGTCAGTCATGAGCATTAGGTTTAGTCTGTAAATTCTATCAGTCAATTTGTTGTCCAAATGTCCCGTGCATGTGTAGAAAATTCCACTAATTAGCTTATCAAATACTAATTTGATAGCGACTTCCGATATTCTCTTATTTTTGCGTGTTTAAACACCTTCCTGCCAAATATTATTGGGTATAAGTCGTCGATGTGCATCTTTTCGTAGCTTGAAAGATGTACCGATGAAAGCGCTAATTACTTGGTCTGTAAGCATGTTTCTGGAACACGCTCTTCTGGATAATTGAAACGCTTTCGACTTGTTATTCATCTAATGCTACCGGCTATGATTACTTCTCGATCAGTCACACAACCCAATGTCCTGTTCGTCATTATCGCCAAGTGTATGTTATGAAGTTTACGAGGAGGACTGCTGGCACTTACTATAAGCCAATGATGATGATGACGTAGACGTGGGATTTCAGAGTCAAGATCATCTAAAATTTATAGATTTATACATTAGGGAAATGATGAAGTTTCTGCTGTTAACACGCAGTATCCAACTCTTTTGTAGAAAACACAAGTGTGTGTTGTTTTAACACAAGATTTGTCCCCCCCCCCCTTAACTAGAATTAACAGTCATGATTAAATGCATGTTATCGAAAGAAATTTATGTTGTTGAAAGCACAACGCATAATGTATGTTATAACACATTTGCTCATCGGCGATTATGTAGACATTAATCCAAATTAGGAAACCATGTATTCATTGACTAAATACCTTTCGTTCATCAAAAAAATGTCATTGATGTTGAACAATATAACAGTTAAAATAGCCACCCTATTAATGTTAAGGTTTGCAACAAAGGTATTCGTTAACCTCCTAAAACCACTAAATTTTGTTCGAATAGTAAATATGAAGTCTAAAAGTCTTTATCTCAGCAATTTGTTGTCAAATTTCTCTCCAATTGTTTACACTATTTAATTAGAACACGTCAGCAAATTTTGCGCCCTATCGCATTTGAACACCTCAAGTATTATTCAAATAACATCAAATCGAATATTTTTTCCGGAACGCTAATTCTTGTGAGCCTTTACCGGGGGATGTAAGATGTTAATCTCCTACTTTTCGACAGTATAATGAACATTTTTCGTGATCTACGATACCACATCACTGAAATAAGTGTCCCGAATATATGCATTACAATGTCGCCGGTAAAGTTTTCTAGAACTCTGCAGTATTATCATTTCACATAATTTCACCGTTAAATTGTAAAATTGTGTCAGTAATGATCATTTAAATCAACATTACTGAACTTAATTTACCTTTAAATCGTGGATATTCGTGACAATTCACCCTGTAATGTCTAAAACAATGAAAGTTTTACAGGCAATTCACTTTTAATTCACGATAATTTACCTTGTAATTCAAGCTTAAATCGGCCGTTATTGATGTACGAAATACTGCACGTAATATGCTCAACAGATAAATAATGTAAAAGTTAGATGTAATTAACTCTCATTTTGTAGATATTCCATATACATCGCCTTGTAATTCAATCTTAAATTGTCACTACTCCAACACAAGTCCAAGTGGTCAACAGTGAAATATATTGGCAATTCCACTTTAAATCGCCCTTATTTCCAGTCAGCACTATTTTACATCAAATTAGTTCAACACACGCAGTCTTTTTAGTCAAGTATCCTTCATTCAGATATTTAGCTAAGCAGCTTTCGACCATCCGGTGATTTTGAGTGTGGGCAGATACGGTAATCCAGTGAATAAATAGTCATTTAAAAAATCCCCGAAGCTTCTGCCGTTGACAGACGTCAGCATATGAAGAGCAAGTACATTGTTAAATACTCGAGAAAGGGAACGAGACCCCCATTAGGTCTCGGAAATAACCTATCATCGCGTTCAACGTATTTTGTCATTTAAGCGGCGGAAAATTCATTACCGATGGTGGATATGGTGCCATATTTTATAACTATTGTTATATCAGCGGATATTAGATGCCATTTAAATCAACATTTAATCAATGCTCGTACAGATCTCCCGATTATGCTAAAACGTTTACCCATCTATTTTCAAACCGTCGGGATATCACAACTGAACTAAATCTCCCTATTTATTTTGTCTCAAGGTTAATATAAAATTGTACAAATAAAACTAAGGATGGGAATTCATTGCTAAATAAAAGGTGGTATCGTTACATTGTAGGAAACGTGGATCACCCTTTAGGTCCAGTAAAGCGTTAAAGATTCATCCACTGGCGATGTATTATTCTAATCGTCAGTCATTTCATTTCTCCATTGTCTAAAATAGCTGCTAATGCCTTAGAGACTTGCGGTCTGCTCTTTTGACCAAATAAACGTAGTATATGGCACTGATATAAATTCAGTGGTAATCAAACCTCTGCTTATCAGAGTGTCTATGAGCACAGCTGTTTCATGGACATCGATTGGAGCTCTTAATATGCACACCGATACTTAAAAGACGCACATATCCCATCCTTACCGTTTCTCTATTGCTAATTGCTTTTGATTTGGGGTAGTGCATTCTCTATGTAATGAACTAACTTCCCGGGTGATTCCACCTGTTGGCCTGCTGGAGTTTATTTTAAGATTACACTGTTTCTGTTCTCTTAACAACACAACAGCAACATGTTAATGCAGTCTAAATCAATTTACAAATCAATAAAAATAGCAGGTGCATTGTTAACTCCAAAGGACATTTACAGTATATCATATTCCATTATTTATTAAGATAGATCTGTCTGTTAACATCTTCTTTTATCTGCTACAGTGAATGCGTTTTTCCTGAAAGCATCCCTGGTTGTATGAACAATGTACCTATTGATTAGCCTTAGTCATGAACCACTGAAACAAACTGCCACATTTAATTGTTCTAGACGTGCAGCAGCTAACGTTGCATTGGAATTTAAACAACGCCTTCTACTGTTTCAAACAGTTCATTCATCAACAATGTATGAGGGTGAATCAGGTGCACCAAGTAATATTGAAACTTTTTTGCGTGATTCAAAACATTAAAATATAGTATGTGTGTTGATGTTGGGAGTTTTTCAAAAGTGTCCATTATATCTTACTGATGATCCTAAAGACTTTATTTCGAAAATTCGTAGGGTCATTATGGCCACCTATCTTTCTTATTTGATCTGTTAATATGATTATGTTTTAGTTCTACAGAATCATTTAATTTATTAATATACTATATGATTTAGTTGCACGGAATGATTTTGTAAATAAAATCAAATCTAATTTTATGAATTGATTGTACACGATGATTTATAAACTAAAATGAAATAAGATAGTCCGTAGTTTCAAACTGACATAATGATGGAATTGAAAAAATAAATTAAAGTGTGGATTCCTTATAAAATAAAATAAAGAAATGAAATGAAATAAACTCTGATTTGATTCATTTTAAAAAAATAGTATAATGTTTTAGATGCATAAGGTTGATTTATAAAATAAGATAAGATTATCAGTAGTTTTTAACTGATATAATGATGAAATCAAGAAAATAAATTAAAATGTGAATTCCTTATACAGGATTTGCCATTAATGCCCATATCGACTTTATAGATTGGGTCCACGCCTAGCATTATTAAATTCACCGTCTTGTCGTAAAGCTGAAGGGATAAAAATATTTCTTTCCGCTAAACAACTCGACATTAAAGAACGTATAAGTATATTGATTATCAAATGAATATGGATTGTAATCAAGAAAAGGCGTTGTTATCACGATAGTTACTCATTATTTTTCCTTTTAAAAATGAGTGGTCTCAGGGAAATCATACAAGTAAGAGTCGTATTGCTACAATAACTTTATTGACCGAATTTGTTTAAGCGGAAGAAGGAGTTCGATCAACATTACATCAGGGTGATATTAGTCGAGTGTGTTTATCATAACCCCTATTCGAGCTCTACCGTGCTGTAATCTGTCATGAACTGATCCCAGATCGTTACCGGAACTACAGACGTCAAATTAAGCTGTCAAATAATATACTTAAAGCCGATTATGACTCCTGGAGATACATTTACAAGCCGTGGATTAAAATATCCCAACGGATTAACGATGAGAAGGAATCCAGACATTGAAAGAATGAATGAATGGGTTTTATGGTGTACCAATGATATATTCGATCAGATGGCTTATTAAATAGGTAAAATTAATAGACCTCTAGAGGAACAAGCTAAAACGCAACTTTTCTGACATTATTGGGCCATAATCCAAGAAGCAACGGCCCGATATGCGCGAATATCCAAAGAAACCTAGATCGTTGGGGTATAAACATGCATTTTAAGTTTCATTAAAAAACATGTTAAAAACCTCTAGAGTGTCCACAAGCTAAAAAGTGAATTTGCGTACAATCAATGGCATAATCTATGAAGTTACATGCCAATATCGAAAGGAACCACGAGATCTTTGGGAGATAAAAAAAAAACATTTTAAGTTCGTCAAAATCGGATAAAAATTATGACCTTTAGAGGGTCAACAAATAAACTGAGGACGGACAGCTCGACGACAATATACGGCCACATGAAAATGTAGGCGTGTAAAAACCCGTGTCTGTTTTAATGAAGTACAGTGTCTTACAATATGGACCCGGTTAGATTAACAGATATTTACTGGTACTTACATCTAAAAAACAATAGATTGCCGGGTTTCAAACTATACTCAGATGATAAGCGTCGATTAAACACGCTAGGTCATTTTGGGACTAACTTATCGCATTAAACTATCCTAAGATAGAGATTTGGTTTGGAACGGGTCTCAGCACGAGAACATTATTCAGTCCTAAATCATATTAGAAAATACATGGTGCTACTTCGTGAGTACATGCATACAATCAGTTTCACAGAGAATTACAAATGTCTTTTTATAATATCTCTGCCACAGATGACTGTCTTCAACACGTGCAATGATATTACGAGGCGTCAATTATTGGCTCAATGGCTCATGCATTGTTTACATAAGACGTAACTGCTTCGGGCAGAATGATGCCTTTTACTCATTTTAACACCCACTTACACTAAATAGGAAATATTTTTTTACTACAAATACTTCAAACGTCTTTATTTATTTTTCTAAAACATATTTAAAAAATGTTTTAGAATTTAATTTGTCCGAGGAAAAACGTTAATATTGGGGACTCATTAAGTCGCATCGATGTCATCCTTATCAGTGACTGCGGCGGTTTACCGAGTAATGTCGATGGAATGCCTTACAGGCAATTGTTTCCATCCGCAGATACGAATACGATACCAAAGCAACTGTGAATTAAAAAAGCAACACTGCAAAATGCAATTTCCACAATTATCAAAATTGAGAAGTGACACGAAGTGACATTTCCCGAATCTGCATACCCAATAGAGATATATTTGCATAATTGCCATTATCGTTAAGACGAAGATTTAAAGGATGATATTTAAAAGTGTTCTGTATTTAGAATCATAAATGGTTATCTAATACCGTGGAAAGTTTATTTTACGATGCAAATGAATCGAATCAACATTGCTTGTCTCTTAAAAATAATTTTATCATTTGGGGCTGTATTAGGAATCCGCCATTTTAGGATTCAATAAACTTAATTAATGTTTGCTTTCTATACAGATGTATAAACCAATTACACAGGAATCCATAGGTAAGGAATTTTTATATTTTGGAAGGGACAAAGGGGAATTTGGTGTGTCTGAACCGAGTATCGTCATTTCAAGCTCCTATTTTTCTGCACCAACCATGATCATGCAGATGGGCATACATCTGGCACAGTGCATTGAGGAAAATTTACATGCACGCACAGGGTTTCCGTCTCATCTAGGTATGTGGTTCAATAGATAAGATTAATGATGCCTGGTTGACTGGGGTCTCTTGTTTTGGAGGCAACGATTTCAAAGAGTTCCAAAAGTAAGCGTTTTACTTTCAAAAAGGAAATGATGTATATATTTGCACATTTCTTAACTGGCATTAAGTGGATTATTGTTTAAAGGAGCTAAATCGGTAATATTTGGCGTCTCAGTTTGACATGACTTGTGGAATACATGTATCCTCGTTCTTCTAATCTCTTGTTACAAACGGCACTGAAGCGCATTATGGTGCAGATGTTTAAATCTTTATTTTGTCTTAAACATTATATTATGCAAGAGCAAAATCTGCCTATTGTAAATCTTTCTTTGAGCCTGAAATATTATCTAAATTAATAATTATGCATTAATTAACTCTAGATGGCATCGGATTTCTCCGATATTAAATAGACCGGAGCGGTTCAGCCATATTTTGATTTAATGGAGGAACGAGGCTTAGCTTCGAACAACCAGTACGGCGGTTGCAATGACTGCACACGTCTGGTCAAACCCTCAAAGGTTTCTATCTTCGCTCGCAATAGAATAGTTAAAATAACATTTCAAAATATTTATTTTACATTATCTATTTTCGGACTATTATAGCAAGAATGACTAGCCCTTTCTCTAAATCTAACATAATGTATCTTTAAATCTTGGATATCAGAGGCCCACCTTTTTATGGTAAGATCACAACAATGTTGATTTAAATTGAGACACAATTCGTGTTTCAATGTCGAAGACTTTGGATGATAGTTAGCTACGTTAACAAGTAGGACAATGTACAGATGACACATATTTAACTATCGCTTTAACAATGGGATAGGAGGTTGATATACAAACAATATATGAGTCAAGTAATATATATTTGGAGAGTAATAAAAAGTATTTATCTTTATGCTTGTGAATAATCGCTTCTAGAGAGGGAAGAATGGGTTTAACGTCTACTCGACACAGGTTACATCAATTCGGAACTAACATATGGTTCGATTTAATTTCAATACTTCCCTTACGCGCAGGCGTCTTTAGCAGCG
This sequence comes from Patella ulyssiponensis, assembly GCA_963678685.1. Classification (NCBI taxonomy): domain Eukaryota; kingdom Metazoa; phylum Mollusca; class Gastropoda; family Patellidae; genus Patella; species Patella ulyssiponensis. The sequence goes on along the minus strand of OY783225.1, from coordinate 30,850,813 downwards.
GGGGAAAACCCACGACGTAGTACAGACGACATTAGGCCTTGACTTAATGACAGACCGTATGATTTCACACGCGCGCGTTAAACCACTACCCCCATCCCCACTTACATAAACAACGATCATTTAAAAGTTTTGACGACTGCATGGATATATTCAGGAAAGTCAATTTGACGTGTATACTCAATATGGCGTGTATTTCCTGTTATATAGCGAGGACAATTTGGCACACACCATTACAGAGTGACGTACATGTATAATGCAGAGCCTTTTATAGTCTTTACCGTAGAAACCGTTCTACTATAGGCTATAGTCTAAGATAGTGTCGCCTTTAGAGGGATTGAATAGACTTGAGAATCCTTAGTATATAATCTGCCTTCTTCTAGACAATCTCACTGACAGTAAATTACCATCAAAAGGTTAAAAGCACCAGTTCTGTACGTCTGAATGAAGGAAGATAAAAGTATTGCGCCGTACCTCAATAACAGTTTTAAATAAAGTTACCAGCACCCAGGATTAATCATCCAAGCAGAAAATTCAGCAGAAAATTCAATTTCATGTCAGTGAGAACATATAAAATAGTGAAACCTGTGGAATTTCTATTAAGGGCGCTGGCACCTTAATGATAAGTAAAGAGCTGTTGACATGTATTGATAATTAAAGGGTCATTGACATACTTTGAATATTGGGGTTAATTAAAGGGTTATTGACATGTTTTGAACACTGGAGTAATGGCGTGGGTCGTGGTGTACGCGGGAATATTCCTAGGAATATTCCAGCGTGGTTGTCGCTTGCCATGGTACAGGAGTAAGGGTGTGTCAAGGAACGGCGCCATGTTGTTCGGATGTAACTAAAAAAAAAAGCTCTTGTGTACATGCTGGCGTGCACGTAAAGGACACCTGACAGCTGGAATTCGATGAGTTATCCCGGTTGGTGTAGAAATGAAGGACGTTAATGATGCTGAAAGTGACAGCACCGATATAAGATAGATCAAAATATCCTACAGCCATGTGTTATTTTAAATCTACTTGAAACCCATTTTATCTGCCCATTTAATCTACATATCGATTTGTCTGACGAAGACAATTATTCTTCTTTGTCGTTTAGATATTGTCCTAAATAATTTAAAGGATGCTTTATGTCCTGATTGTCATCAAAATACACGCCACTCAACTCATGTTGTCTGTGTATACCCAACGTGAAGGGGCAACCCCATCAAGTTTATAATATACTTATATTTTCTGTACCTACTGAGCTAATGAACACGAGCATTCATCATACAGTATGATGTGGGGGAAATTTTGTCGCTTCTCAACAACTTACCAGCTGTCCCTGTCAGGCCCCTGCCCTGTACCTACCACTGACAAGGGGAAATAACCTTGATCATATGTTTGTCTCCCCACGTCCATCAAAATACAATTTATTTTGTAATTCAATTTCTGTAAAAAGTCGTTCAATATACAGATATTACTTAGTAGCAGTTGACCCGGCGTAGCACGGGTATAGTCATGAACCGGAAGTTTATTAATTCCGAACAACCCCTATACACACAATTGCAGCTTCCGGACAGCCCTATTGTAGCCGCCCACCCTGTACAGACAGACAGGCCGACAAACAAATGACAATCACAAATATTAGTAAACCCCGGCACATTAACCAGGAGACACCGATTTAGCACCATATGCCGATATAGAAAAAGGTTTCTTGTGACTTTTCAGCGCGGTTTCTGTGGTGTAGACCAGGTGGCCTGGTAAGCAACAGCATCTATTCGTTCAGATGGTACCAAAAGGTGGCGTATGTAAAAATAAACCCATTGGTATTCAACGAATTATTAAATGTAAACGCCGCTATTCGGGCAACATGTATGTCAAAGGACACTGCATAACGTATGCCGGGTTGTGCAGGAACGTAAAATCCTAAAGCACATTTCGTTTTGTTCTAATTATGACATCCGACAATACTATGTGGCCTATATTTTCCATCAACATCAAGATTATAGGCATTCTGTTACACGAAGTCAACAGAAGCCAACACAATTAAAAGCATGATGGTAAAAAACTACAAAAAAGCTATAAATATTGGATTTGTAAACCATCACGAGCATCAATCGTGTCTGGTAATTCCGTTCTTATGTCACCCAACACGTACATATCAAACCTAATCTTAGTAAATAACCCTGTGCAGCAGTACATGATCTCGGATTCCCCACAAAAAACGTGTGCCGTTAATTAATAGATACAAGTCTACGTGTCACGCAATGTGCGCAGTGTTGACTGACATAATAAAAAAGTTCAGCTGACAAGATGACATCGATCTTACGTCCAATGTCACGTAAGTTCTGGATATAAAATGATCGAAAGAGATCTTTGATTAATTAGCAGGTAAATACAACGTAACACTGACATACAGAGGCTAGGTGATATGCCTTTAAACATAAAAAGATAAGTTTTATTATGGTAATGAAACGACGACACGTAATGTGGTTTAGCTCCTACTTTCCTGCACCAACTTGGATAAGCAAGACATGGATACGCCGTGTAGGATGCCTTAAGGGAATGTTGACCGTCGACTCTTACTTCGAATTACAACTGTCAGGGATTCTTTTACGGATAAAGCGCCGTGTACTTCGACTAAATGCTTTTACTTGCCAGACACTCCGTCCTGGACCTACATCCACGATATGATAGTACCTTATACTACAACCCGAAAGTTACGTTCGTCTGATACACATTTATTAAAGATCCGTTGTGGAAAAAATGCATTTTCATACTCAGAACCCTTTCTCTGGAATCAGCAATCATTTCAATACCTCTAGAGTCATCTCTTTCTGTTTTAAGAACAGACTGGAAACTTTCCTTTTTGAAAATCCTTTGTGATATTGACATCGAGAACAAACTGGAAACTTTCCTTTTTGAAAGTCTTTTGTTATATTGAAATCGAGAACAAATCTAGTGAACTCGAAGCGCATTGGAAACTGTGGAAAGAGTGTTTATGCGCTCTACAAATACTGATATTATTACTCACTTTGTCACCGCGGGTCTTTCAGTCCATGAGCAAGCAAATACATTAAGACATCACCCACTGATATGTTTATAAACTACTTACCAATAAGATTCGTTTTATATTCCTTATCTTATGGTTGTTTACCTGACACTATCTTAATAATCACCTGTTAATTTTTCATTGTTTTGTCGACTTCTTAGTTGAGTACAAACGATAGTTACGCGATCTGTCTACAATAAGTGCAGCTTGATACGAAGCTAGTTTATCGACATTTTAATTCATTGATGACTTTAACCGAAAATACTAAGTATACTTCGAGAATTAGGGAAACGTATTTATTCTGCTTCCACTGTCTATTAAGTCTTTTTTCCTTTTGAAAGGTGTAAAGCATCAAAAAATTTAATATACTATTTTTGGAATATGGCGGCCAGTAACAGATCTAAGGGGGGCAGAGTGGGACAAATGCCCCCCCCCCCCAAATTCAGGGTCACTTGAGATAAATCCACTCAAATAAAGTAAATGAAAACATAAGTAAAGAGTCTGTTTAAATTACTTAAATGGTCAACGAATTCTAAAGGTCAATGAAATCGCTACCTATATTGTATCAGATGCACTGAAATTAATCCTAATTTTAAAACAAAATTCCTGGAGGAAAACACCTCAGACACTCAAGGGGGCGGAGTACGATCCACGGTCAGTACGAACAATTTAAACAAACCGCAAAGGGGCCCCCGCACAGTTGGTATGTCCCGGGTCCACCCAAGGTTAATCCGGCACTGATGGCGGCCATTCCGAGCAGGGATCTATACTCATAATAGATAGTTTTCTGCATGCATAATCAGTCCTGTAGGCTACTGCAAGAATAAGAGAGATAGTGTGAGAGGGAGAGAGACTATCATCCAAGATATGGAATGAAATGGGGGTTTAACTTTATATATGCGACCCAACTCCTGATGTGAATCAAAACAACACAATATTTAGAAATTATAAGTGAACTCACCTTACGGAGGGCCAATGATTCGGGTCGATGAATTATCTGGACCTCATCCACTTCAATATTGAAGGTGACACTTTTACTTGGGGACGGTTGGGGTGTTAAAGACCTAGCCACTGTTTCGGCACTACGACTGATTGGACTCGGTAGGAAGGTTGGGTGCTGGTTCGGGGACATCGTGGGCGCGGAAGCTCTCCTGCTGAAGGCTGATGGCGCTTTGTTTGCCTGCCTTGACAATGCTGCAGAACGTCGTCGATTTTTGCGCACTATCGTCGCTGTGCGGATCATCATAGACATCTTTGCGGAGGCTTTTGAAGATATCACTTCTCAACATGAGTGTACGAAAAAATATCCCATTGAAATGTTAGATACAACCTAAATACCAATAGAAAGAACTAAATGTTCTAGATAATGGTGTTTCACAATAGCTGCCACATATTTCAATGATTGACACAACGAAGTCGAGTTAATCCTCAATTAAAACATCAATTACGGGATCAACAGGACAAGTTTTAGATACCTTCAAGACTTGTTTTCTGGAAATATTACTTAGTCCAGACACAAAGTTCATTTGAATTTAGAGTTGAAAATCCAAAGTAAAGGATATCACAATAGTAATCTCGATAATAAAACACAATGTTTGTATCGGGACACAATCACTGGTTTTATTCTATAAGTACGACGTTTCGACAAGTAGCCAAAAATCCAAATTAAACGAAACAACAATTGACATCTCCGTTCACGAGTCGTTACACAAAGGATATTTTCAAAATTAAGTACAGTCTAAAAGAAATTAATAAATAATCATCTTTGAGTGCCAAATATGACTGGTTATGCGTCTTTAAGCAGTCTTTCAAGGCGAAATATGAAAACTCTAGAAAAAGTGATAGCTGGGTTGGCCGTTCAATTCTTTAATGAGCCACCTCCGAGGAAAAGCATGCCTTGACATTTGCTGTTCAGTGATTTTACCCAAGGCTAATAACCTCGAGGTCAATAAGCCCTTTCACTATATCATATACAATTCAAGTATCCTTATTGGCTACTTAACCGGAAGCAACTGTAGACTGCCACATGAATTTTAGCGAAATATGTTTTCGCGTCTTTAATTAAGGCGCCGTGTGAAATGGGAGATAATTATACCCGTAGTTGAAACTGTAAGACTTCAAGAGTTCAAACGGCTCAAAATCACGACTTGGTGAGCTAAACACGTTTATGAAGTAGATAATCTATTGTCACAGGATTTAGTCTCAAGTTTTGAACCATTAATTTAAAAAAAAGTATCCTTTTTATGTCGTTCCTAAATATATAATTTAAATAACTACGGTCTATTGATATCTATCCGGACATAACAAATAAATGTGACTACAGAGGCACTCGCAGACATCTTCTAATCGTAATCTTTTAAAGTTTCAAATCCATTGTAATCACAAAAATTTATATTACAACTATTATAAGTTAACTATAATTTAAATTATTAGAAATGTCCATTGATATTTATCCGAGCATATTTAATGTGACCAGGTGCATGGCGGCATTCGCAGACATCCAATATATTAAAAGTTTCAAAGCCATTTGCAATCAGTAACAATTTAAAACTGAATAAAACTACATATGCCAAACGTACTTTCAGTTTGGAGTAGTTTCAAAAGTAGTTGCGAAAGTTCCATTTCTATTGCAGTTACTAACAGCGGATTCAATATGACTGGAACAGACAAAGTTGCAGGATGAAATTCTCAGAAATCTTCAAACCATACACTCTCAAAATTTCAACTTCATTGGACCAGAAACAATTCGCAGTTATATATTCCATACATAAAAATAAATTAACAGTCAATTCAATACGATAAAACTTTCAGATTATCAATATGACTTCCCTTTAAAAGTACACACAGACTCGAGACTTCTCTAAGGATAAAAAATTCAAATTAACCCTTAAGATCAAATGAAGATGCCACCCGCAACCATTCTACGAAATCACCGTTTATATCTCTGCTCCTATTATAGCAAACTTAAGTTAATTGTCAGAGGTAGGTGGACATCTCCCGGAAGGAACTCCTCATATTTGAAACTGTAAATTAACCAAACGTAATTGAGCTGTTACTTTAAACGTATCTATTTCACGAGGAACAGATGTAATGTGGAATTTAATATACATCTCCTTTCAAAACATGACAATTATAGCTGGACGAATCCTCATTCGGTCTATATAAAGACGTATCAAAATGGCAAAAATTGGCGTCTGGTATCAGGAATAAGCTACATAAAAGACGAAGTACAACATATTTAACATCAAAGTTGTCTTTATTGATAGGTTTCTTAATATATCACCTGACGTATATAGTTCAACAGCTCTGGGTAATTCATATAGATATAAATTGATCAAGTCTAATGCAAATAACAGGTTTGGCGGAAAGTTCATATCTACCAACCTATTAATTAGAACATCGTGCAAATGTTTTTATATTCTCAATTCACTAAGGTATTAATTATGATTATAGTCAATCAAGATCATAATTAGCAATCAACAATGTGGTTTGTGTCTTTTTATTCACCATAATACCCGGCTTAATTAGAACACCGGAGAGTTTCTACAAGGCCCAATAATACTACAGCAACTTTGTTCCGGGTGTATTTTATCACAAAGGTGTCATTCAGGTTAAATCATTAAAAGTGGTCATCTAGCCAATGTTTAAAGAGCAATTGATATGATTTCGTAGATATCTAGAATATGGGATTATGTCGCAGTAAATCTGTCTAGAATATAATATCGTATATTAAGGTCTATCAATTGCTTTTATTTAGTTTAAAAGGAGCTTATTTATGGGGGATATCACATACTTTTCAGTTTAACGGCTTAGTTTCGAGGACATTGTCCAGACAAACTTTTAAATTACATTCGTTTTAAACAAACACTGTAGCTATAGGGGGTTGGGTGGCTGAAAGGTTAGCACGAGCGTGCTGTATCATAAAGTCTGTCATTGAGTCAACTGGCGTGGGTTCGAGTCCCCGGTTGTACGTGACAAGGAGTAGGGTCGCCTATCCAATCTCGTGAGTTGTCTCGGGGTCTTCCGGTTTCCCCCAACTACTAAATACCCGTACGCGCAAGCGAATTATTGAAATAAAATTTTTAAAAAACACGTTAGTCCCGAAATGACCTAGTTTGTGTCGAGTGGACGTTAAACCCCATTTCTCCCTCTCTCTGTAGCTATAGGGTAGAAGGTCCTAAGACTGACATGAACTGTTCGGAAAAATCGTTTATAATTTTGTATAATTCTAAAAATGATATAAAAAATGGAAATCTCCCACGGATCTTTATACAAATGGACTTACATTTATATAACTTTGTAATTTTTATATCATTAAAAATTGACTTTCACGTATAAATAACCCTTAATTACAAACTGCAAGTGGACTTTAACCCATACTTACTTTATATTTTTTCCATGATTACAAAAGTCGACTATTATCAGTTTGTCCACCGTCTCGTGGACGCAACGTGCCATATGTTCTGGTAACTTGAAACGGAAATTATACCAGAAACAGTACATTTAACGCTTCAAATGAGATACCTGGATGCAACGTGTACCGTGTAGCTTTAAAAAGAAGTTAGGACAGAAAAGATACATTTAACTCGTTAAGTGAAAGAGTACGTCAGCAACCAAAAAACCCTACAATGTATTTGAAGTTTCAACAGCATCATTATATGTCAACCTGAAGGAAGTTGGAGAGTACGATGTTATTAATGTGTTTAAAAGGCCACATCCACAAAAACTCCGAAGTTCTTTATAAAAACTATAATTACAGTCAAGGGATAAATATCACGAAGAAATATGTTTTGCCCAAGTAATAGCCTGTCATATGGGTGTCACAGCGAGGAGAGACAAAGATTAAAAGACGCTACCGAGAGAGAGCGGGTGGGGGGCATAACTAAATATACGTCTATATTGTCATATACCATTTTGTGGGTTAAATCTGCAAATTGTTAAAAATAGATCGGTTAGAAATAAAATCTCATATTTTAATACAACTGATATTTCGATCCGACGTTTTGTCTTACAATGTCATTTATCGAGAATTGTATTTCCGGGTGCTCTGAATAAACCAGATCAGTTCTTAATAAAGTAGTGCCGAAGGTAGGCAAGTTGTATAAGGCATGCATCGAACATTTTGCTCCTCCGAGAGAGCTTAACATCAGTTCGGCACAACCTAGATGATTCTGGAAATAACATGTTTAATTTTCTATTTCAATAATTTTTCCGTGCGTAAGAGTCCCTTGCAGTTGGATGGAAGTAGAGGATCCTGATAACACCCACGAGGAGAGAAAAATATTCTCTTCAGCAACATGGGGGGGGGGCGCCTAACACCGAATTAAAAATAAAAGATCCACAATGTATTTAACAAGACATTTACAGAGCGCCTGGTACTCGCACAACGTGCTATGGCCGTCATTACATTTTGTGTACCATATGTCGCAAACAACCACAGACTGCAGTGTCTGAATGTATGAATGAGGTTTTACGTTCTGTAAGCCAGGTACGACGGAGGGCCGAACACAGGACAACGTATTGTTGACAGGACGGGACCAAATACCGAGTCACAATTTTCCTAATACCCAAGTCAGACCGGTTTGGCGTCCTTACTGCGCAATTGCGGCGACATAAGCTTTGTAAATGCGCGGTGGAAACCCCAGACATCGTGCTGTGGTATCTATGGTCGCCAACGATCGCCGAGTAACGGCGTTTGTTTTGAGCATGTTCTGCGATCTGACCTACAAGTTTGTAATTTTTGGCCATTTTCTCGCATTGTGTTCACCTCTGCCGGCGACCTCATGCATTTTCAGGTCTCCGTACGGTCGTAGCAGTGCCGTAAGGACGCCACCCGGTCTGAAGGAACAGAACTATAGTACATTAAACCCCACATCAAATCATTTCATTCCATTTTCTACGAGCCAGCGCCTATCGCAATGAGCCAACCAACTGTAATGACATCAACAGACAATAATTGAGCACAATGAAAAGTTATTACTTGAAAAAGAAAGATAGGCTGGCACTGCCAGGCAGGATACGCCCACATTTTCGAGAGATGGATAGAGAACAAGTAATACCGAAAGTGATTTTTCCTACATCAACAAGTTAGAATTTGATATGTGCAAATATCGAAATGAATTAAGATCTTTTGGTTATAAAGGTGCATTTCAGTAGGCTTCAAATTCGACTGGGGATCATGTTGCTAAGTGGGTAAGATGCTTGTTAGTGATGAAGGATGGATGGCCTGACAAGAACAGCTGTCAATTTTGGTCCGATTTTTAACGAAATTCGACCTCAACCTTCATTACGATGTAACGGTGATATAATCAGACGTTTTTTTTTTAAATACGATAATAATTCTGACCCAAAAGGGACCACAAGGTAAAAAAAAAGGTCATTTTTCGTACAATCAGGGGCCATAATTCAGGAAGTTACAATCCGATATGCACAAATATCGACAGGAACTAAGATTGTTAAGTTGTAAACATGTGATTCAAGTTTCATCAAAATTGAATGAAGATTGTGACCTCTACAAGGATCACAACCTTGATATACCATATTTTTACACTCTTCGCGTACAAGCAGCAGCCATTTTTTCAATCAATTCGACCTCAACCTTCATTACGATGTAACAGTGATATAATCAAATGTTTTTTTAAATGGGATAATAATTCTGACCCCCAGTGGGACTACAATCAGGGGCCATAATTCAGGAAGTTACAAATCAATGAGCGCAAATATCGAAAGGAACCAAGATCATTGGGTTATAAACATGCATGTCAAGTTTCATCAAAATCGGTTCAAAATTGTGACCTCTATAGGGTCCACAACTTTGATATAACATATTTTCACACTAATTGCGTACAAAAGGGGGCCATTTTGTCTGTCAATTTGGGTCCGATTTTCACAAAATTTGAACTCAATCTTCATTACCATGTAACGGTGATATAATCAAACTGTTTTTTAAAACGGATGATAATTTTGACCTCCAGAGGAACCACAAGCTATAATCAGGAGCTATAATTCAGACAGTTACAATCCGATGGGCGCAAATATCGAAAGGAACCAAGATCTTTGGGTTATAAACATACATGTCAAGTTTCATCAAAATCGGTTCAAAATTGTGACCATTATAGGGTCCACAACCTTGAAATAACATATTTTCACACTATTCGCGTACAAACGGCGGCCACTTTGTCCGTCAATTTTGGTTCGATTTTCACGAAATTCGAACTCAGCCTTCATTACCATGTAACGGTGATATAATCAAACGGTTTTTTAAATCGGATAATTTTGACCTCCAGAGGGACCATAAGCAAAAAAGGGCATTTTTTCGGACAATCAGGGGCCATAATTCAGGAAGTTACGATCCGATGGGTGCAAATATCGAAAGGAACCAAGATCTTTGGGTTATAAACATACATGTCAAGTTTGATCACAATCGGTTCAAAATTGTGACCTCTATAGGGTCCACAACCTTGATATAACATATTTTCACACTATTCGCGTACAAACGGCGGCCATTTTGTTTGTCAATTTTGTTCCGATTTTCACGAAATTCGAACTCAACCTTCATTACCATGTAACGGTGATATAATCAAACGGTTGTTTAAATCGGATAATAATTTTGACCTCCAGAGGGACCACAAGCTAAAAAGGGCGATTTTTCGGACAATCAGGGGCTATAATTCAGGAAGTTACGATCCGATGGGCGCAAATATCGAAAGAAACCAAGATTTTGGGGTTATAAACATGCATGTCAAGTTTCATCACAATCGGTTTAAAATTGTGACCTCTATAGGGTCCACAAGCTAAAAACATGATATTTCGTACAATCAGGGGCCATAATCCATGAAGTTCCGATCCGATACATGCCAATATCGAAAGGAACCGAGATCTTATGGGGAATGGGGATAAACCTATATTTCAAGTTTCGTCAAAATCGGATAAGAATTGTGACCTGTAGAGAGTCCACAAACAAATTGTGGACGGACGTCCGGACGGACAGGGGCGACGACATAATACGTCCACATGCAAATGTGGGCGTATAAAAATTCAGTAACTTGTATCTTCTAATGGATTGGGGACATAACTCCCACTGTTCTCACGCACAAACGGCTGTTAGTAATATAAACCGAAAGGCCAAAATATCGAAACATCGTGCCTTTGTATAATAAACCAGTGATAGCTATTTTCCTTGACAATCACATTTTGAAGTTTACAGAATTTATTAGGATTCCCTACACAATGTCCAATTTTATTAGAAAATTGACAGCCTGGATATATTCTCTTTTTTCCCCGACATTCCCCACGGACATTTGCTATAAGAGAAATTATTCGTACTTTTATTCGAGGATACCTGCTAATTATCCAAGATAACATGGCTGGTGGCATGCGCGATGAGAAGTAGAATACGATATCACCACCTGTAGGACATAATTAAACATCTAGCTTAGAAACTCGTGTAGGGTTTCTAAGCGGAGCGAGCTGATAACCATTGTTGTCCGAGAAAATGACTTCCAGGCTGAATCGATGATTAAAATCTTGAACGAAAACATCGACACTGTTGTTAAAGAAACTTAAAAAGGCGCCAGCGTTACATTCTTAAAAAATATAATTATATAGAAGAGTACAATCTAGATAGTTGATATTCAGTAACTAAACAACAATGATCCTGCAACTATGATATATTAAACGTGAACTCTACTACAGAGGACAGTAACAACTAACTCAAGTTCGAACAGAGACTTGACGTTTCTCGAACTGATTATTAAACAAATGTGAAAATATTTACCGAAGTAAATACAAAAAAAACAGACAAATGTAATTTCTAATGGGAAGTGACATTTAGTCTTTGAGACCGAGAAAGCATATCCGGTCTTGCGCATTTGATCCATCTATACGTAGGTTTATTAAAGGCGGCAAGTCTCTTAACTCGATAACCCACAGTCTTCGACATTGCAAACACAACTTATTCGTCAATTGAATTAACAACGATGTTATTATCTTACCGCGAAACGATGAGCTGCTGATATACAATATGTAAGACAAAATGAAACTATTAAAATCGCGTGTCAATTGTAATGAAGAAACTGGATGAACGAGGCTAAGCACATCCCACAAGAGAATACTACCGGTGTAGACTGGAATAACCAAACGCCAAAGACTGCCATTCGATTTGATTTTTCGCCGAATATAACCGATTAGAAATTCTAGTACAACAGAAATATCAGTTGATATACTTTCATATTACATTAGTCTAAGCTTTGCGACCCATATGTATCCATTTCTATGTTCCAAAGAATAGAGATTTAGCTCCTTTAACTCGAAAATCATATTTAGAGAGATCTGAAATGGCTACCACGGGAAATCCAAACGAACTAAAACAGAAGTTTTCCACAAAACGAGAAATGACATCTCGTGTTTGATACTGAGCAAACATAGACGACCTAGCGCCCTTCACTCTTCAACACGTAGCGGCATAGGCAGCGATGGTTTAAGCAGCATGGATTCTAATTACCAAATCAATTAATTAAATTAAGCTGGATTCTTCTACTTACCTTAATAGCTGGTTTTGGCTCAAGAGAGATGGGTGACTTCGACACTGTGTCACCTTTTAGCGGTGGTGCAGTTATTTTTACACTAGCTTCAATATGAACAGCACTGATAACCGTAGTCGCAGCACCATCAGCAGAGTGAACGGGACTTGTGACTTTAGTTAGGGCAGCTGCAGCTGTTTGTCGAGATTTCGCACTTGATCTGGCTGCTCTAGCTTTACGAGACAGCGTCGTCTTCCGCGTCAACATCGACATGTTGTTTATTGGAATAACAACAATTGCTTGTGACGGGATTATTTCAGATGAAGGAAGGAATTAAATAAAATCATGGCACGTTCTCTCCTCTCGTGATGCAAGCAAACGAAATGATTACAAGTCTGTTAAACGGTTACCACTTCTTTCCAAAAAATACCCAGAAACACACTGCATTATAAAACCATTAGCGGCCATTCACTGAAGAAATTATTATCTGATCAAGCGTACAGGTGAAATTAACGAAATATAAAACACTTCTCGCTCTATTATAGAGGCTTTCAATTCTCTCGGAGAAGACTAAACTTTGTCATTAAGAGAGCAACCGTCTCGCCGGTTCAACAAAGGTCCCGACCCTTTCTAACTGCTCTAATTAAAATGCGGGCAGAAATAAAACCGCAATCTTGTTTCAAGACATTAATTATCTCCCCGATATTCAGTCCATATAGATCCCATTGTTAACGATTTAAGGCGCGTAAAGTCCAAACAGTTTTATTAACATCTAATTCCAATCCGAGCAAAAAAGATGCACAAGAGTCCTATTAAAAGGAAAACAAAATTGAAGAAAGCTCGATTGATTGATCTATTAATGATTCAGATGGGTTTTATCCTCTCAATCGTTTACAAGTTTATGTGCAGTTAATTACACCAACGTGGGCAGACAATCACAAAACCAGTTCCAACATTGCAATTTGTAGATGCAATAACTATTGTCATTCTCAGTAATTCACCGATTTCAAATCAAAACTGTCCTGGCAAGTGACAATTTCGAATAAGACGCATAATCACCAGACGTAGATGCTAAGGATAATTTACCCGCTAGGAAAGTTTTCCCGAAGGACTCACTCCAGTCGAGAAAATTAAGTATGTATTCCGGATATTTAAAAATGACTGTTACATAAACTGATGTTGATGAGTAGATCAGCCGTACAGATGTCACATTTTGAATGTCAATCGTACAAATCGCAACAGCTTGGTCATTAACTATACCAAATGATATTAACATCTTCAAACGGTGGAAAAACTATCATTTACAATTCTAGCCGTAAATATCAATAATTCAACTGGAAAAATCGAGATCGCTTTACCCTTTTCAAAACAAATAGGAATGAATGAATTAAATGGGGTTTTAAGTCCCACTTTTCTGCACAGGCCCTGCTAATGAAGACGGGGACTCTTTTAACAGCGTTAAAGAACGCTAATATTTATCCAAACTGAACAAATCCCACAACCATTGTATAAAATAGGTATTTAATGAGAAGATCTAGAGATCTTGCGAGCCCCTCTTCGAGCTCAAGTTGACTGATTGATCCCTGGTGTCACTCTACCTTGTCGTCATTGTTTCGATCCCACAAACACGTGTTTAAATGGAATAGCGTAATCCGTTCTATCAGATGATTAATAAAAAACGTTTAAATTTCAGAGGTAATCCACTCTATTAACTGAAGTTCAAAAAAGGTATTTTATTGTCAGTGTGATTTGTGCTATTTACTGACCTCCAAAACAATATTTGAGGCGGTATTGTCGGCTATATTCTCAATTTTTACAATTAAAGTCAGGGAACCTTATCATTTCTCTAAACTGGACACCAAAACAGATTTAATCCTTTCGTTCAAAGAAATTGTAAATTATATTCGAAAGTGTTACCATTAAACATTAAGGAACCTTGCCTTTTCTTTAAACGTGAACACTAAAATATTTAAAACGATAAAATCGCTTCATCAGTACCATTTTGTTTCAAGGGTGCTGTAACCAGATGTAAGCAATACTCTTAAAGAGTATCATTCAACTTTAGAGAATCCTGTCGCTTCTTTAATCTGAACACCCCAATAAAGCAATAGACTCGCTTTAATATTAACCCACTCCTTTAAAAACGACCAAGATCCCTGTCAGTGGTGTATAAATCTATAATGTCGTGTATATATGTATATCGTATTGTTGTCAAAACTAGTTAAATATTGACGAAAAGAGTTTAAACCTACATCTTCCAGACATCTTAAATATTAAACTTTTTATAGATAATAATTCCTTGACGCAAGCTTGATATTTTTCAGCGATTGTGTTTCCGAACGACTTCCTTATTCGTTTTTGTTTAATCAATATCTTGGAGACATAATATAGAGTATTACAATTTATATTTATTTAAAAAAACAAAGGCAAATCCCGCTGAAGTTCCTTGTTGCTTTTCCGAATATCGTTCTCTTTTGTTGGGTCTTTTTTATCCAAGTTCTTCTTATGGAATCATCGGCCTTCCAAAATGACCCCGATGACGTCACTGTTGGTTCCTGGTTCATAAAATAAGCTTGTATTCCTTCGAACAAAATCAAAGATATTTCTCAAAAATCACCGGACCTCGATGTTATGTAATACTATTTCAGGATGGCTGCAGTGACGTCATTGTTGGTTACTGGTTCACTTAATACAGGTATTTATTCGGACACAATCTCCCTTTTCACAACGTAATTCAAGGTAAAATGTGCTGAAATTGTTTGTTTAAAATTAGCTGTTGAACATAATATAGATTAAAGGATCTTTTTCAAGAATGACGAGACCGGGCATCCAAATTCCAAGATGGCTGTGATGACGTCATTGTTGGTTACTGGCCCATTTTCACTGTTAAACTGATCGGTTAACATTAGCTGTTGAACATAAATAACCGTCACTGGCAAATTTTGTCTATACACGTTCTTTTAAGTACTATTCGTCTTTAAATGCAGCATAATAAAGTCGTCACTGGAAAACTGTGCCAGAGTAGGCCTACTTCTCCTGTTAAGTAAAATTCATCTTAGAATACAGCATCAATCGTCACAGCACATTATTCGACTGCGATCTGGGTCTATAACTGAGCGCTATTTTCTTCATATAACGCAAAGACCAACTTATCTCCCTTGTGACATGTTGCTCTTAAATACCAATTGCCCAAACCTAGACAACTATTCAATACAGACAATAAATGCGTGATAAAAATAAGATCGACAATTGAATTGTAAAATATATATTTTATACACAGTCCATCTATCGAGTTTCATTCTACTCACGTTTCCAAACTCCAATTGTTTCTTTGGGGTTCTTTATCGAGCATCTCGCCAGCGGTCATAACTTGGTTTGATTGATTGATTTAATAAGGGTTAGAATTCCCAGATGGTTAAAATGTTTTAATACGTTTCATGAGCGAGGAAACTTTAGACAGGAACCGTTTCCACACGCTCGGTAATCGCCAGCTTCTTCTGGGAGAGACGGTCTTTTAAAAGACCTAGCCCAAGGCTTCGTCAATTCGTGTGCGGTGGACAGGAAACTCGACATGCCTGTTCATTAGACATTTCCGCATCGATTAACGAATTTTAGTGTCTTATAAAGTGCCATGAATACTTTCAAAAGAATAAATGTGTAACAATCCTAGGGGGATCTTCGAAAGAAAAGTGGGCCGTAGCGCCGCCTTCAGGGCAATATGATATGTTTGCACACTGTAAGCCAATGTGTCCACCGGTGTTCCCCGATTGTTTACCACAGAGAAGAAATCGCGCGCCATGATAACCCACTGATATCCGGAAGTCCAGGGGTCGATCCTGTTGTCGGTTCATCGGGATTTTACAGTCTGACCACCCTTTGGCAGTGGTGCAGGACAGCGGACCTGTCAGTCTTGTCAGGAAAAGGGTCTAGTCGATCGGATGGAATATAAGACGAAATTGCGTCTACAAATTAGTGTGAACGCGAAAGAACCATTTGAAGTTATAACAAACTGTATTTCACACTTTCAGTTCAGCGAAATCTTAACCCGCCTCTCTTCCAAATATTTGCATTATTGACAATATCTTGAATTGGAACACTAATTATCGTTCTATTATTTTCGCTTCCTCTAATTCTGACTTTCTACCTGTAAAGATTCGAGACTATAAACTATAGAAATCGATCTAAATTTCATTTCATCAAATTACCAATCTACCCCCTAGAGAGATTTGTTAATATGCTCAACAATATAATGATGGACTTTTATATATAAAAAAATAAGTATACTTCAAGTTTCACATTGTTGATATTGCACGGAGTCGCTTCTTATTGCTTTTATTCTGCTTTAATGAAATGGTGATCAACGAGGCGATGTATCATAGACCGGCGAAGTCGTTAACTACTCGGGCTGTACAATTATTAGACGGATCAATCGTTATTACGCAATATGTTGAGTAAATCGTCAGAGCTTTAACACATAATCAGACTTATACACCCAATGATGTAGTAATATTTCTGCATTTTTTGTCATCTAATATTTCGACGA
Organism: Patella ulyssiponensis; assembly: GCA_963678685.1. Classification (NCBI taxonomy): domain Eukaryota; kingdom Metazoa; phylum Mollusca; class Gastropoda; family Patellidae; genus Patella; species Patella ulyssiponensis. The sequence goes on along the minus strand of OY783225.1, from coordinate 30,833,713 downwards.
TTATTTTTATTTTAAATATGGGTCAATTCTAGTAACCGTCGACGTTCAAATTACATCTAATATATCGGGGAGGTTTATTTTAAAATAGAAGTCAAAACTGTCTATACCTTCAACAAAGCAGAGATCGATTTGATAGTTTTGGCATAACTGTTCTGTTTCATGAGAAAAGCTATTTATGGCGGGTTTCTGTACCAGCAATCTGGTGGCAAGTTTCGTTCGATATTTTTGTTTCACGTAAAGAAAAGAAATAAAATAATGTTTTTAACGCTATAAGTTTCTGCACCAATAGGAGTAATGACGATGGTGTTAAAGTTTATCTATCAGGCAATATTGAGTTTTTAGCCGTGGTGTAATTAGAATGCTTTGGTAGTTGTGGCCTTTGTTCAAAAGTTAACTTCACTATTACTCTTCTGCAATACATGAAGTCATTAAGACGTGGTATAGGGTGTTCAGCGAACGCGGTCAACACTGTGTCTGCTTCAGATCTTTGGCGCATGCCGTGGCATCTAAATGATAAAAGCACTTGACTAAAGTTAAGTCCTCAATCACACAGTACCTGGCATTACGCTCTGTCTTGACATGAATTAGGGTTTAGCGTCCGACATTTCTCCACAGACTGGGATAATGAAGACGAGAAGCTCCGTTCTGCCGAATTCATGGCAACTCTAAATGACCTTATTTGTGTGTAGTGGACGTTCAACCATTTGAGGGGGGTGGGGGTGGATGGTCGAATGGTTAGCGTGCGCGCGCTGTATCATACGGCGTGTCATTGAGTAAACTGGCGTGGTTTCGAATCACCGGTTGTGGCAAGGAGTAGGGTCGCCTGTCCAACCTCGTTGGTTTTCTCCGGGTACTCCGGTTTCCTCCCACTGCTAAAGACCTCTACGCGTAAGCAAATTATTGAAACAAAATTAGACCATATGTTAGTCCCGAAATGACCTAGTTTGTGTCGAGTGGACGTTCAACCCCATTTCTCTCTCTCCACCATTTTGTTAGCCTGATAAATCGCTGGATCAGACGAGATTCCAATGCTATTTTATTTTACCATTGCTACGATAAATTTAGATCTATAGACCGACTAATTGCAAACACAAACCGACCTATATTATAGCTTAAATAAGCCGTCTGATCTGTTAATGCGTCCTTCAAGGTCAGGCTTTATTCCCAGTCAAACATCGAATTAATGTTTTTATCCAAGGTCCCTGGAGTTTAAGAGGCGTGTGGATCTGTAGCAGTGGGTTATATCCGGGTCATGCCACTGCTAAAGAACCCTACGCGCAAGCGAATTATTGAATTAAAAAATTGAACATTACGTTTGTTCCGAAATGACCCAATTTGTGTCTAGGCCCATTTATTTCTCTCTCTATTCATTTCCTAAACCACTCATTCTTTTCAATTTCGACGAAGTTTTTTTTTTCTACAAATCCATTCCAAGACAATTAAATGATGAAATAATGATAAATGAACTGAAGGTTATTTGTGAGAAAGAGTAATCAGCCTCGGACTTCCGGTTGAATAAACCTGTCTAACCTCATTAACGCAATGCGTTCATGGACAGACACATGGAAAGACAGTCACGTTGCATTGACTACTCTATCGGTGAAAATTGTCCATCCATCTGACACTAATTGCGACTCGATTTCAGTTCTTAAATGAGAAGAGATCTTTCATCAAATATCGGGAAACCCGGAAAGAAAAGCACTGAAATGGCTAATGAAGCCTGTCGTATGTAATGTAGTATTTTTTAACATACAGTTTGTCCCTGCCTGCACTGGCGTGTCCACCTACTTTCATTTTATAGAATTCTGACTGTCGTTTATCAGAAAACTCTGAAAAGACATGGGTAACGAAGACTGCCGTGCGGCATCTAGTGTGTTGTCACGGACACTGTGTTCCGGTAGTGGCTTGTTCGCGTACTTATAATAGAATTTTGACTATCAATTATCAGAAAACTGAAATGGGATGAAATAAAAAGGAATATAACGTTCTAACGAAGAATGTCGTGGACCATGTAAGGTACTGCCGGGCAAACTTTCTCCCGGTAATGGCCTGTCTCCCTACTTTTCATTGAATTCAAATTGTCAGTAGTTCCACAATCTGAATAAAACACAGATCCTATCTCGTCCGATTTTAAAATTCAAAATGTCGAATTGGTTGTCTTCACTACAGTATGAACCAGAAGAGTTGTTAAGTAACCCGCGTTCTGGTTGATGTTAAGGATTAGCCAATCAAATGGTCTGTCGAGCAAGCGGGACTTTAGGTGGACATCTGCCATATAGAAAAGATTGAAAGGAAAGGTGTTATTCCCGAATACTCAGTTAAAACGCTGACGCTTTAGTGTCAAAAACTGCTCGTATGACCCCGACGCGACCTCTCACTTCAATGGAAGCACGTGTTGTGTAGTAGACCTGCGTGTCCCTGTCTAGGCACAATTCTACATAAATTCCTTCGGAAAAAGTAAAGAATTGGGCATGGTCAGGGAACAGTGTGACTTTAATTCATATACAACGGATGGGTTTAATTAAGTTTGGACCATGGATGACTCTAATAAAGATGCATTAAGCATGTGTCTAAAAGCTAAATTTGTTTTGGCTTTAAAAATGCTATATAAGTTATTATTTAGACATATATTCACACGAAACGCTAATAATCAACTCTCTAGCCATCGAATGGTTTAGATTGGAGTGGATAACAACATGGTCGCTATTTAATCATTTAATTCAAAAATGGCTATATATAGCCCTGTTTTTCAAGAACCATTGCTACTAAAATAAACAATTTAAGCCTAAGCTACATCTTCAAACACTGATAGCTTGCTGAGAATAAAGTAATTTGACTGACATTTTAAATATATTCTCTTTTGATTATCTATTTTGAACTATTATGTATAAAACAGCCTGAAACAAATGAAGTGGGGTTTAGCGTCCTACTTTTTTGCACAAACACGGATAATGAAGATAGGCATACGTATCGGAAGGTCTCTTTTACGTGCACGGGGTCTCGATTTTTTCGTTCCATCCGAACGTCTATTCCAAGGCAGAAAATCCCAATGAAATTTCTCTGTCTATCGAACCAACGTCGTGCACATTTAGACACCTTGGCCTGTATCAGGCACTTTCCGGCGTATTTTTCCCTTGTAAGTGACGCATGATGGGAGGGCCTGGCGCGGACACCAGTCTTTAATCGTGCGGATGGGACGATGTACCGTGTACACATCGGCGTGCATGTAAATGATTCCTTGGCAGTTGGAATTCGATTTAAACTTTCCGGGAACAATTTCACCCATAGTACACTGCTTGGCGTATGTATATCCGCCTACATTAGCCCAGTCAAAGCAGAACAGCGGGACGTTAAACCCCATATAATTTCATTTGTATCAAGCAGACACTGAATTGCATTTCAACGTTTGCATTACCGAAGGTGATAAAAACAATTTCGATAAAACGCTTTCGACTGATCAAAAACGGATAGCAGCACTTAAATAACATTATAGACAGCTCATATTAATGGAGTGTTTCAACATCACAGATTATGCAGTAATTGTAATGGCAACCCACAAGTTGCCGCAGATTTGATTTGGATATTTTTTTCTCTGATATGTTTTTGATTGGAATTGGGTGTTAGTACCTCATTACATCTTGCAGAACGCAGCGCCCCACACGATTTACTATAGAAAGCACAAACGCCTTGATAAGAAATCTAATTACGGATATTTGCACGGAATCACACAATCTATTTTCATGACTTTCTTAAAGAGATACATGGGTACTTTCTTAAAGAGATACATGGTATTTGGAAAATATAAACCTGCTTCACAAAAGCTTCCAAATATGTCTCTCAGACAGATAGAGAGAGACGGGGGGGGGGGGCTAACCTCCACGCAGCAATAGACAGAGAGGAAGGATACTATCAAAACAAAACTAACACAGTTATATGGGTGGGATACTATGAATGGGTGGGGTAACCTCCAGAGGGACAAGGGGAGGGGGAGAGGAATGCGGTAACCTCCTCCCAACACAAGTCATAGAGCAAGAGAGGAGGAATGCATAAGAGAGAGAGAGAGAGAGTGGGGAAGGAGGGTAACCTCCTATCAACACAAGCCAGAGGGTAGGGGACTTGTCAACACAACACAGTGGCGGATTGTGGTCCATTAAACACTAGACAGAAAGAGTATATTACTTTGGGACTAACATATGGTATATCTCTAATTCATAATTATGTACTCCGCCCCCTTGAGTGCCTGAGGTGTTTTCTTCCAGGAATTTTTTAATATTAGGATTAATTTCAGTGCATCTGAGACAATTTAGGCAACGATTTAATTGACGTTTAGAATTCGTTGACAATTTGAGTATTCTAAACATACTCTCTCGCTTACGATGTTTTCATTTACTATATTTTAGTGAAATTATTTTAAGTGACCCAGAATTGTGGGGGGCCCCTAAATGTGGGGGGGGGGGACATTTGTTCCACTTTGCCCCCTTTAGATCTGATACTGGAAACATGTATTTGAGAAATGTAGATGTTAAGATTCGCCCCTAAACCCTCCACGCCCCGCTTTTCAAGAAACGTAAGTTCTACAGAAGTCAATATGTGAAACGATCCTGGGAGACAAAATGTATATCGGCAAAACATGAGACAAACGGTTCCAATTTTATCATATTTGAGAGTTGTTCGGTGATTTTGCCCGGACAGGGGCGCTACGATCTACTCTTATATCGAATTCCATCTGCCAGGGGACCTTTTACGTGTACATGGGACGTCGCTTTTTCGTCCCATCCGAACGACTAAACAGCTGTCCTTGTCAGACCGTCCGATATGTATGTCCGTCTTCATGAGCCAGTTTGGTACTGTGGAGTGATATAAGATATTAAACCCAATGTCATTTCATTTCAATGGTGCTTGGGTTGGAAGGGAAATAACTCTTATTTCGGTATCAACTATTGGAGTTACCGTTTGAGATAGGGTTTAACGCAAACTACGTCGTTTAGAGGCTAACGTTGTTCAATTCTATTTCAATAATTCTCATGAGCGTAGAACTCTTTAGCACTGTAAGGAAACTGGGGGACCCGGAGGAAATCCGCGGGGTTGGACAGGCGACCCTTCTATTATTGAACCCTTTATTTTACCCAAGAAATTTAACGAAATACTATTTTGTAAACATCTAGCAATAAGAAGGCCAAATGTAACATAACAGAGACTTTATTTTATCCAAAAAATTTAACGAAATACTATTTTGTCAACATCTAGCAATAAGAAGGGCAAATGTAAATTAAGAGACTTTTTGCAAATGAAATTTTCCCCAAACGTATCACTCAATATAATTTTAGAGTTTTGGCAGATTTTAGCACCGCGTACGTACGGGTAGCTGAGCTAAACTTAGTTCTGTTACAGCATCACGGCAGTTATCTACTAAGTTCACCATCTGTTTTGTCAATTGCCTGGCCTACAAATTCCCGAAGAGAGTAAAGTTGCTGGACAGGAGCTGAGCTATTTAAATAAATGAAAATTTGGTTTCAATAATGTATCATTTCAGAAAATATATACCCCTTTTAGCACCGCGTACGTACGGGTAGCTGAGCTAAACTTAGTTCTGTTACAGCATCACGGCAGTTATCTACTAAGTTCACCATCTGTTTTGTCAATTGCCTGGCCTACAAATTCCCGAAGAGAATAAAGTTGCTGGACAGGAGCTGAGCTATTTAAATAAATGAAAATTTGGTTTCAATAATGTATCATTTCAGAAAATATATACCCCTTTTGAATATTTGCCCCCCTCCCCCCTTCTCTAAATTTAGCATACATCAACCAGAAAGAATACAGACAGACATTAAAAATACGAAAAGTCTGCAAAAAGCTCATTCAAAGTAATGATTAAATTCCAGTCTTTAACATGGTTAAAATCACATCAAATATACACCTTCTTGTTCTAGGATACACATAGATTCATAAAAGCGCTACGTTACAACATTTCAGGGTCTAAAAGAAGCAAAAATACGGTAAAAAGATAACGATGTTATACGGACCTTTTCCGTATGAAAGTTGTTCGATACGCCCTGTCGTATTGGTATGCCGTATCACGTATGAGAAATACACACGCATTGATGACGTTACAGGCAAAATCGATACGGATGCGGACCAGGAATTAACGCTTGCCAAAGCCCAAGTCTCTGTTGGCCAAAAAGCTGACGTTTGCAAATTATGCACAAATTGCACTTCCTCTCTCTAGAACTTTTTGACGAAATGAAAACTATAGTGTTGTCAATATGTTACCGGAATTCCACGAACGTCTCACTAAAGCATCTGTATATAAAAACTAAGTACATGTAATTAAAAATTTCGTTATATGCTATCCGAGACCCCAAAGTTGTCCAGTATTTAGTTTCAGTTGGGATAAGAGGGGCAATGGGACACGGGGAAGCATACAAAATGATTGTCCTTCTAATATCGATTGATGGTTTAAAACGAGGGTTAAGAAAACGGCATAATCCATTAAGAATAAGTGTCTTTAGCAGCAAATATTGCAACATAATATCTCATTAACGCAAATAGTAGCTTTTACAGAATCAGAATAGATGGCTTCTCATTTCTATTTAATGAGCATGTAGTGCGATACATATCAATTTTTTCCACTCAAGATTTCTACCGCGGATCACTGACGCATATACCGCTATAAATGCAGTGTGGGTTTAATGAAATACATAAAAAATAAGTGAAATTGACCTTCGTATAAAATACAAGAATGCTATTGATCAATAAAAGTATTGTTGATAGTTTTTCTAAGTGCAATCTAAATGATTTTACCAAGAATAAAACACTATGCTTGATTTAGCAACACAATTGCTCTTCAATATTCAACTTGACATTTAAATGAAATGAGGTTTAACGCCCCACTGTTCTGCTCCGACTGAGCTAATGGACACGGACAGGCGCCACACAGTGCGCTATTAGGGAAAGGTTACCCGGACACTGGCACCACGACCTATTCTTATTTCGAATTCCAACTGTAACGGGCGCTTTAATTACGTGCACGCCAATGCCCCATCCGAACGACAAGACGCCGTTCCTTGTAAACGCTCTGTGTTGGACCTCAGGGTGTCAAGTAACCTACTCACCCATTCTTTTGACACAACACAAAATGTGATTAATTCAACTGCCTCTACTTTTAACGAAGGCTTGGCCAATAGAATCTTGAAGATACATCAAGTTCATTATTATTATGTAGAACCGTCGATATTAGGAGTAACGTATGCGAAGCTCCAATTACAATAAACTCGTATGCATAATCAACTTGTGATATAAAGAAAAGATACGGGTAACAAAAACTGTTAATAGTGTATTAATGAAACACTTCCAAGTAATTAATTTAGAGAGACGGGGGTGGGGGGACGCTATGGTATAAGCCCGTCGTCATTAGCCCAGTCGCTGCTGAAGACTAGAACGTTAGACCCCATCTCATTTCTTTAAGAACTTGATTTAAAATATCAAAATATCTGATCGATAAAGATTACAATATTTCTACAAACATCGATAGTTTTATAAAGTCGATCAATGTCGCTACGTAAAAGCTTAGTACGCATGGAATGTATTTCAATGATAACATACAGACAAGACTTACGCATGTGTTATGAAAGGCCCATCTATGATTTATAACTAACGCAATCCGAGCGTAGATATAATAAATGTTCTAATTTTAACATACTTTATGAGATAGCGTTAATGAAACTGAATTTAATGACTCGCGAATGTGCGACCATTTAAAAAGATCAAAGACTAGTTATTGGATGTGACATACCAGGTACTGCCTGCATGGAAGAGCAAACAGCTATTTATTCTTATATCTTCATTTGATGTTGTATTTCGACATTTGTACACGGGCATTTAACCTGAGCACTATGACAACAACTGAAGAAATAAGAATTAAGGACTATGAATTAAGAAAACCGAATAAAGAGCTGCTTGGGCTTCCACGCGACTGTGGCTCCGTGGCCATAACGCAGGATCACTCTCCGCGATGGACGTGTCTCCAATATGCTTTACGTCTCTTCAATTAACAAGCTGTCTGAGAAGTCAAAATGTTCTTCCTAAAAGAAACTTTCTCAGTGCCAAAACTGGGATCGAACTTGGGACTCACCGGAAACCCCGGTGACTCCGTAAATATGACGCTGCTTCGGTTTTAATCCCGGTGTTCGTCGAGATTTTGTGGTGTGGTTCTTATCAATGGTATAGGACGGAGGGTGTGACAAAGTACAGCGTTTTGTTTTTCAGATAGGACGAAAAAGCTATCCCCCGAGAACACATTGAATTAAATATAAGAGTAGGTCGTAGCGCCACTTGAAGAAAGCACTGTTTGATTGTTCACGCAGTTCATTAAAGAAGCATGAAGCGAGTTGGGAAACATCTGAAGTGTTGAATCTTGAAATTTAACTTAATGAATGGGCGACTCTTCTTAACAGACATGCTATTCATCAAGCCGTTCGATATAACAGTGCAGAGTTTGTAACTACAATAGACTCGAAACTTTGTGTACACAGGGAATTACCCTCTTTGAGTGTAGACCCCTGCTTTATATAGCCGCCATATTCAAATATTAGTATAGTTTTAGAAATGCGGATTACATCTTTCATACACATAAATAACCCTGACCAATTTTATTAAACATACATTATGCAAGAGCTAAATATGCCTATTGCATGTCTTTCTTTATCCAGAAATGTTATCTAAACTATTAATGATATCGACTTAAGTAATGAAGATCGAGGATACTCTAAAATTCAAAAGCTAATATCTCGGTTCAGAGTAGTGCAACTGGCTGATATTTTCAGCATCCTTTTTACGTTATCTATTTTCTTAACTAATATACTGAGAACTGTCAACTCTTTATCTTATCTGCCACAATGCCCCTTTAAATGAATGGAGAATAAATACTTCTCAATATTCTCTAGGTATATATAGTGTTTTCGACTAAAATGGTCGTTTTATAATTAAAATATCTATCAACTAGCTTCGTGTCTGCTTTCATTTGCAGTTAACTGTAGACAGACACCGCAAGTTCCGTATGATACACACCCTTTATGAACATACAAGAGACAATATAATCCCAGCTAGTCATAAAAGACTCCATTGATCTAATCCACTATTGAATTACCATTACGTGTTAATGAGGATTCAATTACAAAATGTCAGGATATGTTTGATTTGAAAAAGAAGATTCGTGGTGGCTCAGTGGGTGTATTGTTTGCAATAAAACACGTTAGGTTCAGGATTCGATGTTGAGGTTGGCCACGAAAGTTCCTCGTTTCTTCCCATTGTGGTTTCTCCTTGGCAGTGGTAAAGGACAGAGGGACTGGCAAGCAACCTCGTTTATAAATGCCGACGGTCCGTGTACACGTTGACATGCATGCAAAAGAACATATGGCAACTGGAATCGAAATAAGAGTAGGGAGTAGCACCGTTATCCTGGAAACATGTTCCTAATAGCAGTCTGTCATACGCGCTAGTCTTTAATATCCCCGTAGACGCAGAAATATGGGGCGTAAAACACCATTTATTTATCTCCTAAGCAGCAAGTACTTACAGATACATCAATATGGCATATTCAAAGACGCGAATATGAACCACGTTAAAGTGTCCACGGCTGTAACCCCAATACTTCCAATGAGTCATACATACTCTTTGTAATATGTCTACCCAGTCAAGCTTTTAACACCAATGGCATTGGTGGACAGAAGAACCTGACACCGTATTGTTAAGGTGTTGCTTTAAAGTCAATGTGTAGTCCGGGTAATGCCTCGAGATAACACCACCGGGTTCTTATCGCATTGTTGAAAATATTTTCCGATTTCTCGATTGATCTGGAAGGAAATTACTTAATGAACAACTATTCGGTGACTACAACCTGGGAATCGCAACGAATCCGACAGTTTAAACCCACCCTTATCCATTAGCACAATTAGTGTAGATCTGCAGGGCGTTGAATTCGTTTTTATCTGTCAGGGCTCCTGTTTGGCCAACTTTCACATAATGTACTAGCAACGTGCAAATCTTAAAAATGTGCTAGATGCATTATTGGACTCGCGTGACGATTTCATTGAAATGCACGTGCGGGACAGTGTCTGTATTTTAAGTTGTTTAATCGTCTCGAGCAAGACATAGCGTAATATATCGAAACAATATTCAGACATCTTGACAAATTATCAATACATTGATTAAAGGGACTAAATCTGTATTCGTTGACACCTAGAAATGGGTTGAAACGCATATAATAATGGAAGTTATGTTCGGCGAAATACTTGAAGATTCCGAATTGAATGACAGCATTCTGACTTGATGAAAGCATTCTGGCAAGCAATTCGGGTGCCAATTTGTAAAATTTTCATTTTAATTTAATTGGATATCAGAAGCCCATCTGATCACGGTTAGATAACAACATCAATATCGATTTAAATTGTCTAGTAATGTCGACGACTGTGGATGGTACTATGTTAGGGGCTCGCTCCCGACCATTAAGCCATCGTCGGCAATATCACGTCGGTGGAAGCGGACGTTAAGTAAAGGCATTTCACATACACGCACCATTAAACCAGGTATAATAGCCAACGGATCCTGAGTTAATTGTTGCGTCGTTTATAACATCACAAGCGACTTATATAAATAATACCTTTACCATGGACGTATAAGCTACTTACCGAGAAGCGGTGACATTGATCTGGTCTAGTTACTTTTATGACAGGAATATCCAGACAAAACGAAGCACTTTTTATCGGAAATGGTTCAGGTGTAAGACTCTGTCTCCGATTTAGCACAGATTTTTCTATATTCAGCCGGTTGTTATTCTTAGTGGTAGTATCAGATGCGGTAGTTGTCGCCCGCTGTAAGACCATCGGCGCCGAACCTCTCCTAGACGGCGCAGGGATAGAGGTCACACTCAGCCGTCGGCGGCTTCTCCGCATCATGGTACCCGTACGGATCATTTTGTTTGGTAATGAGAATCCTTAACCATCGGTTTCTGGGGAATTCCCTTCTAGGCGAGTGAGATGATTACGAGTTCTTATTGATAACCTTTGATACTGAAGTGCTGATCAAGCAATCGTTTAAGAACTGTTGTGTGCTGCAGATTGTAATTGCCCGTCAATAACTTGTATATCAATTGAATTATGAAACAGCATTATATCTCGTAGAGAATGTTTAAACTTTAAATAATAATCCCTACTAATCCAGAAGAAAACGTTAAATCTTCAAAACACCTTTCAAATAATCACTAATGTCTACAAGCACTATATCTCGCAAGGAAATTTTTTTTCCTGAATAGAACTTCTCCCCGATAATCATTTCCATATACACATTACAAAGTAGCTTTGTATTTCGATGAAAACCTCTAATCTTATATATGGGTACTTCAAATACGTGCTGAGGTATACGCGCACTATCTGTTCAGTAAAACGTTTAATCTGAAATATAGCTTCTTTCAAATAATGACAAAGTTATATACTTCAAGGAATTTACAGACACTGTCTATCCCCAAAATGACTTTCACAAATTGAATTAAAACACGGCATAATATGTGCAGAAATAGACCGAAGGAGTAAAGTTTAGCCTTGACCCAGAAATAGATCTAGTGTATATGTACGTTAGTTCCCTTTTATAGTAGGAAACTGACTTTAATAAAATTTAACATAGAATTGAAACACATAATTATCGTACATACAGAACAATGGTATCTGTCACAGAAATTCGGATTAAAGTTCAGCAGTGACCCAGGAATTATAGTAATTTTTCCGTTTGTTTTATCCACATGCTAGAAATGTTCTTTCCTGATTCTTTTATCTTTCAGAATTCGCTCAAAAACATCCAGCAACAATCATTAACTTGACGAATGGCGTCTATTTCCGTTAATAATTTTTTAAAGAGATTTAAAAAGGCTTCCGTATAATCCAAAATGAAGACAGCCAAACTCGAACCACAGATCATCCAATAGTAAGTGAGCTAGCCTAGGAAGCCGGCTACAAACATATTAATCCTTTCATTAATGACATAGGCTAATGAACGAATTCGTTAAACGATAAGCGGACCCACCGAACAAACAGGTCGGTACATTAAATTAAGCAGGCTTTGTGTCGGATGTCATGACTGGATCTTATACATCAAAGTCTATTTTCCATTTGCTATTCTTATAGTTATTCGATACTTCTCATTATCTATTGTATGTCGACCAGTTTGGATTATTAACGCACAAAAGCTATAAGATTGAAAATAACCATGTATCGAAGTACATATTTTAAATCGCGCAATAACAAGAACAATATTATCATGTCCACGGGCTCTCGGCGCATAATTCTTTAGTTTCTAACAATTAAAGTTTCGCAATCGAATAATAATAATAATAATGTTCATTTACAAAACCCTTGATCTAAAATAAACCGGTTTTTTTATCAGTATATATCTATTTATAAAGCGCAAATTTTCTCGCAATTAGCAGAATACAGACACACAAAGAAAGGTGTATTGTCATCCATTTTCGTAAAGGCCAAATTCATTCAATGTCCTCCTTCAATAACGCAGACCTCGTAGACTGAAATTCATGAAATCCAAGGTGTGCATCACTCAGAGGATGATCTCTATTCGAATGAGGTATTTTCTCTATAAGCACTTGCGTTACATAAAGTCATACAGTAATGCATATAACCTTTGTGTTGGGAGCCAATAATTCAGAAATCCGCTTTTTTGATAAATCAACTAGTCAGAAATCCTTTGATCAACCAGATATAACATCACAATGCCAGAAGACTTCTAAGAGCAACAGGTAGCTTGATATAATTAGTCAGATTTACTCATATTCACTGGTCTGTCCACAAAGATTCACCGTTTCTAAAATCTCAGGTGATATTAAAGTCCAATCTTCCATTAATTATGATAAAATAATGTATAAATAATTGCTGTCTGTGCGTGTCGTCAATTATATAATCAATTCTGTGTTTTAATAAGTTTCAGTATATTTCCGTTGATCGCAAACTCGTGGCAATCTTGGGAGTTTTCCAAATGTCAATTAATTTAATGATAACTACATATAGACGTCGAAATCCCAGTTACGCATTACGTGATGTCAGATTTCACAGATATGTAATTCGAATAAAGAACAACATCTATGAATAATAATTCTTAGTTATAACAACCGCACTATCAGATTTAATCACGAAATACAAAAAAAAATCGAGCATATAAACAGGTGAACTATATTTAAATGTTTTGTCGGTAATTTGTATTTCCTTTATACAAAAATTCGCTAACTTACTACTTCGCTTGGTAAATCAAATACGAAAGGTCATTTGCCAATAAGTAACAATTTATTGTAAAGGATTACTCTTGATGTATGTGTCACAATAATACGTAGTTGATACATTTAACACAACGCCATGTTTTCCATCTTTAGTTTTGTAATTACAACGTATCAAAATACACAAATGTAGTACTAATTGCAGTGTATTAACAAGCACAGATAAAACACTAATTTAGCAAAGAACGCGACTGATTTGTTTCATTTAATACGACGTTTCAAAGTATACATATGTATCACTTATACGTAATAAATTCGGCCTTTTTTGTAAATACATTGTATAAAGATACGCATGTGAAACACTAATTACGTAAAGGCCTTTTTTCCCCAAGATCCAATAATTATTCATTAGGTTATGACACATCTACTTTTGAACAGATCACCATAAGTCTCCGTTGATCAAAATATAGATTCATAAAAGAATTCTATTTGTTTGTAAACACATTGTTTTAATGTTCAGAAAACTCCATTAATTTGTTTTAGAATTCAATCCTGAATTTGAAAATGCGAGTGATGTTTTAAGATACATAAGTCAAACACCAGTTTTGTCAAGAATTAAAAATGTTCCAGCGTTAAATTAAATACATAAAGAAGATAACAGCTGTTTTTTTTTACACAATTCACCTTTGTTATCGTGAAGAATTCAACCTTGTTTTTTTCTAAATTCAGCGCATTAAGATACACACGTAAAACACCAATTCAGTAAGGAACTTGTCCGTTAAATGATTTTGATTAAGATGCATCTCTCCTGTTAGCCATGTTGTATACACTTGATGAGTGTGTAAATCAATTGCGGTTTCGTAAAAGTACACGATAAAACACAAGTTTCTTAAACAATTCAACCTTGTTTTTGTAAATGCCGTGCATTACAATGCATAAATAAAACACAATTATCGTAAAGAATTCAACCTTTCTACCGTTAAATTAAATACATTAAAATACGACCTCTTTACGCGGTTTACCCATTTTCACCTCAGCGAGTCACTTTGTTAGTATTCCATGAACAAATCCCGATAAAAATCATAATTACTTTGTCGACTTACAAATCCCATTAAATAATGCGGTAAAGCCTCGGGCTAGCGGAATGAGGCTAGCATTGTTTCAGTTTAAGCTGTCAATGACTTTCAGCGCAGGTGCTTACCGTGGTTTTTAGGTACAACGAGGGTAGCGAAATCGTCCTCAATTAATTCTCAAGTACACTGCACCGTCCTGTTACATCACGTACAAAGCGTTTGTCAGACGAGAATGAAGCTTAATTGTCTTCTTGTCTCAAGTAATTACGACAATTTCAGGAACTTTGAAGGACAGGAACGCTATAAGGCAAGCATGCTTATCAACAATTCTAAAACATAAACGCGACCGATGCTACATCAATAAATTCACACTGTTTTGTTCCTATAAGACAAATCGAAAACGTTACTGACTTTCAACGGAAATTAGTCCTCATCTGATCTCATCATTCAGGGCAAGACGATTTCTACATAAGGTCACCTATTGTTTTGTCTTTGGTTTATGAATAATAACAAAAATGCGACATACTTTGTCTAAGATAATTAATATCTCTAGACATATTTTGTCTTTACCGTGTGACACATCCAGGTCTCCAGCTGAGGCCCTCTTAAGTTGGCGTGATGGCTCTAAGTTGATCGGGTTTTGTCAAGTCCACTATCGAGATTTATCTGAAGTGGGCCATTCCGAAGATAAACGACGTCGCCTTTTTATTCAGGTATTTTATTCTGTCTCAAAGGTAGACTCTTCTAGTTTTTGTAAGGTTAATTTAATATTGCTATTCATTTTGTATTTGGTACAGTATTGGAAGATGCTAAACCTCTTAACCAATATAATATTTATAGAATTCGAAATCATAAACATGACTTTAGATTTAATATTGGCCCATGTAAATATTATATTAATAGAAGTCGAAGTTATAAACATGACTTTAGATTTAATATTGCTCCTTATCAATTCATATTGATGCTGTTATTTTGCTGTGAAAATATGGGATACTAATATCCAATATTTAAGACACAATGAACATTGTATAATCAGTACACAAGTCCTGTATCCTATGGTTTTGGGCGCCATTTGTAATGAACGAAGCAATACATACCTACAAGTAATACAAACCTACAAGTTTTTAGTTGTGGAAAATAATACAGGCGTAATTGACTGTCGTTAAATTTGGAATGTTCGCATATTTCATCGAATATAATTGGTTTTAAATTGCCATTATTTTATCTTTAAAAAAATTGAATATATTATCACATGTATACATTCATATTAAATTATGATCCATTGTCACGTATTTTAAGGTTCCGAAGAATATAGCAACACACCTTTAAATTTCGAAATTGACAGTTTTCTAACATTTAAATGATTATTACGTTATTATGAAAACTATACAGGACATTGACAGAAAATCATACAAAACTCTGCGCACTATTTTATCACTCTTGCAATGACGGGTTATGCCGGATGGGGTGTTAGGTGGCCGAATGTGACGTTGTTTCGATTCCCTTGTGGGTTCTCTCTGGGTCACTTTTAAATACTCCTACGCGCAAGCGAATTATTGAAATAAAATTGAACCGTCAGTCTCGAATTGACGTAGTTTCTGTCATGGGGACGTTAAACACTATCTATAGAGACTTTTGGCAAGCGTAAATTGCTAGTGCGTATCCGTGTGAATTTTGTGTGTGACGTCATCAATGTGTGTGTATTTCTCATACGTGATACGGCAACCCGTCACTCGGCAAACCTCGTAAGATTTCGGACAATCTAAACTCGGCTGTATGACGAATTCCGCCATATTGGAACTACTTTAAAGGTCCCGGATGAAACATGGCTGCGCCCATTCCAAACACAAGTTGGCGACCTATTTGACTAGCGACCTATTCGACCGATCTAGCTGTAAGATAATGACGAAATTACACTTCTATTCTGAGCTGAAGGAATGGATAAAAAATAATATATTCTACTTTCATTTGATAGACATAACGTTGGATTTTATTGGTTGATAAATAGAGACTTGTCTTTACTCTAAATAGGTTTCCAACGAACAGGTTGCAGCTCGATCGGTCGAATAGGTCGCTAGCCGAATAGGTTCCCAATTTGTGTAATAGCGTCAAGTTTTCCTGTTAAAGTAAACCGGTAGCCGCATCGCAAATGTATGGGCGTAGGTACATATCACTGTCATACATCCGAGACTAGATGTAGTTTACGGAATCTGTCGAGATTATCCGAGTGGGCAACCCGTATCTAACAGCTTTCATATGAATCTATGTGTATCTTACAACACGGAGGTGTATAATTTATGTGAATTTAAAGGAGCTAAATCGCTAACATTTTGAGCCTAGAAATTGACAAGTGGGTCGCAACGCATATAATACTGTAATATGAATGTATATAAACTGATTTACTTTTTACTCTATTTTCAAATCAGTTATGTTCGGCGAAATAAGCCAACCGTCTCAACCGAATGCAAATTTCTAGCGTCTGGTCATTCCAGTCTACAGTTATTCCAGTCTACATACGCCGTTTGATTTGGTGCAACGTGTGTAGCCTCGTCCCTCGAGTCTCTTGTTACAACTGGGGCTGAAACGCATTATGGTACACGATTCGTGTACCAATGGTAAAATGTTTATTTTATTTTAAATATTGGATATCAGAAGCCCATCTTTTTCCGGTAAGATCACAGCATCAATGTTAAACTGTTTCAATGGCATTTAGTAATTGAATTGGAGTATACAGGTCACAATTCTATGGAATACAATTACTGCTTATTACTGAGCGACGTTTCGACTAGGCTTCTCTAGTCGTTATCAAGCAATGATAAAATCTAAAAAATAAGACAAGTCAATATATACATGTACATAACAATGCATTCTTAATGCTGACAAAACAGGGATCTCCCTTTGCACGTACCTAAAAGAAATCTAATTTAATTAAGGATTATAAATTTGAAATGCTATTTACACCATTCAATAATACCACTTAACTGAAAATAAAAACAAACTGACTAATTGATTAATAGGTAATTTGTTGTGGAGTATATACAATGATATGTAGGTTTTAATCATGACAAACGTTCTAAGTAAATGGAATTTGATCAAATGCTATCAACCACCCCTTTCACTGAAATAAACACAAATTATTAATGAATTGATTGTTGTGGAGTATATACAACGATTTGATCTGGTTTTAATAATGACAACATCCCATGATGAGATTACAATAACAGCAGACCTGAAAAGTAGAAATAAAATAAAATAAAAATAAAATCAAAATAGATGGTATTTATTGGTTATCATTTTACAAATTGTGGTATTATTCTAAACTTAATTTTTTACTTGATTTATTGTTAAGCATCAATGTTGATTTAAATTGACAAATAATTTGTGTTTTCAATGTTGAAGATTTCGGATGATATAGACTTAGAGACTTAGCTACTTTAATCATAATAAAGACTGTAATTTAATCATTATTTTTGATGTTTTTTTCTCGGAATTTTCATACTTTTCCTGTCTGTCTGCACGCTGGATGATCTACGCGCTAGCTTTAGGTAGATATGATAAATGTCAATGATAAATAAGTGAAACCCAAAATTGCTGTCGAGTCAAAGTCAAAGATTTTTTTAATAAGATGCGACATTAATTTTTTTTAATAGCTCAGCGACTGTCGAATGACTTCACGCACTCAGAGAAATTGTAGGCAAGGCACTTGACAAGTACTGATGGCGACCTTGGTAGATAACTGCCATCATGCTGTACGGAACTAAGTTCAGCTCAGTGACGCATACGTACGCGACGCAAGAATCGGCAAGAACTCTAAAACTACTCTGACGCAACGTGTCACGTATACGATACGGATACGTGAAACGGATAGGGAAAATTCCACTTGCCAAAAGTCTCTTCTGTCTCATTTGACAACGCCGGGTAACACTGCTGGCGTAGATAACCTGTGATAATATTCCATATAAATAAGCATTAAATTTTAATGTGCCCAATCGCTAAATGCCACTCAATGAGGTTTATCGTTCAGAAGACATCACACGAATTAACTCTTTGGTAGTCGCCATCTTTGTAAATAAATTATAACAGGCAAGTGCTACCCTTTCTGTACGCATTCCAGTTAATGTACCAATAACATGATCAGAAGGAATGAATAAATGAAATGAGTTAACGCCCTCCTGCACCAACCTGGTATACGTCATTCAGTGTGCTATAAGGATTTCAAACGGGGTCAACGGGCTACTCTTCCGCTCCAACTGGGCTAAACAAAGACGAGCATACACCACACAGTGGGGAGGGGGTCCACTCGCCACACAACGGGTCAATATCGGACTAATATGATACAAGCAAGTTTATTTCAATAATTCGCTTTCACGTAGGGGTATTTAGCAGTAAGGGAAACTGGGGGAGGGGACATAGGAATTTCACGAAGTTAAGTTATGCAATGTCATGTGACCAGACTGTGTCTCAAAAACGCAGGTAATTCCGACTATCGATTAACATAAAAATCAGAAATCACTTACGTTCCGCAGTTTATTTCTTTAACATTTGCTACAGTAGATCACACAGAGAGATATAGATGTATTACACGAGTCCTGGAGATTTTACACTCCAAAACCGTTGCTCATATTACACAAAAACTGATCGCAGTGGCGTATACATGACATAACAATTACTAAAGTAATCTGTTAGAGTTGGGCAATTTGTCTCGAAACGTGTTGCACCGTGATTACACTTGACAAGCTGACCTGTTCTTGTTGTTTATAATTATACTTTTAGAATAAATGTATAATTGAATATTCCATTTGCGTCTTTGGGGAAAATCAAAGCTGAATCCCAGATTCTTTTTTATTTCGGTTTCATTGTAAACGAACATCGACATTATAAAGATTGTGGGAGTTAAATATCCAATCAATAAAAAAAGATAATGCGGTATTATCATTTTCAACCAGACAATGATGGATTGACGGTAATTTAAACACCCCCCAGTTTATCTGTGGAGTCAAATCCTGGTAAAGTCTAAGCTTTCATTTGTTACTGGCCGTCACGCGTAGTCGTTCGGGTGGAACTAAAATCCAAGGGCCCGTGTAGATATTGGCATGCACGTTAAAGATGCATTTACAATTTATATTCGACATATAAGATAGGTCCGAGCAAGCTTTCCCTCGTAGTTTACTGGATGTTGTATGTCCGTCTCTGACAGCGCTAATGAAGACCGCCATACAATGTGCTATGAGGGAAATTTGCCCGTCAGCGGCACTATCGCCGACTCTTATATCGAATTCTAACTGGCAAGGGATCTTTTGCGTGCTCGGCAATGTATGCATGGATTTTTCGTATCAACTGTCCTTTTGCATCACTGACAACGGGGAACCACACCGGAAAATCTGGGTGAACTTTCTCTGCCAATGCAAGGATCGAACATCTGACCTCCAGGGTAGCGATCCAACGTCCTACCCACTTAACCACCGTGGCTCCTCAATAGTAAATAAAAATAATTAAACTTTCAAACTCCAGTGACAACATTATTTGTTAGTTTGCAATTACACAATTTTCAATTCAGCACAATCTCTGTAAATAATGAACGTTATGGACCTATGTTGTGACTGATAGTTCTTGTAGACTGACAAGGTAGACGGGCAAGGGCAGGGTGATTTACGGAATACTATCCAATGCCACCCAATACTAATTGAATACTATCACATACTACCTGATTCATCGTGACAAACTAACATAATACTCCAATTATACACAGCAAATACTGAGTTAATTCATGGAAAATATTCAAAACAATGTTCGGATTGTATAATAGTGACTTAACAACCCTTTAAAAATGTAAATATCAAATTATCGCTTTAATATACCCTCAGTGATGACCAGCTAGTGCCTTTTCATGTTTGGAAACAGGTCTCATCCATGGTTAGAAATCTAGACAAAACATTATCAGTATCTGCTTCAAAACTACATAGATTGTCAAGGGAGGTCAGGAATCGGACACGTTTCTGATCCGTAGTCAAAAGCATTGGCATGACTTATCTCGCAGCAACTTTTTAAACTCATGAGAGACGCCTACAACACTGACAATCGTCGATCAGCTGTCACCATGCCATCTATATACCCGGGTAATGTTTTTTCTTACATAGTTGCTGTTGGTGGTCGTCCAGAGCGCAGTTCATCGCCAAGGCTCTCCCTGTCAGGCTTAAATTCCGCAGCCCATTCTGTTACTGTGAAGAAGGAAGGGGCACCATCCCCATAAGTGGGGGCCATGTGGCATCCATCAGTGTCTGTTGGGATTAGTCCTTTCATTTGCAGGAACTCGAAGACTGCCATATATCTGGTTTTGTCCATGGTCTGGTACAACCACTAAAGTTGCAGTTCTATTATTCATTCAATGATTGTTCTTGTTAGTGGCAAAATTTTGTTTCAACCCAATTGATCTATCTTAACCAGGCTTAGAACTTTTCAGCCAGGCTTTGTAACACCTCTTGAATTGCTTTACAACCGTAAAAAGCAACTTACATGCTGCGTTTCTAATTAAATGCTAAAGAACAAATTTAAGTGCACTTTGGAAATTTGAATTATTCCTAAAAATGCAATTAACACAGATGCGTCAAGAACAGTTGCACACTTCGCATATTTATTTAAGAAACCTTCGGAATTAATACTTATCCAAAAGTATACCAATTAAAAATAAATATTTCACATTGTTTAATGTTCCTTGGATAAAGAAGCATTATATAACTACCTATACAATAAAATCTCAGTGCATTAGATTACATTTCGAGTCTTTGGGGGCCAAGGAAGCCATTCAGAAGAAATAATTGATACAGAAGACTTGTTAATTATTAATATACTTTTAGTTGAAATGATTCTGAAAGACAAAGTGTGGTGAGTAATTCCAGTCGTCACGACATAAGTGTGAATTATCACTATCGCTCAATCTGGATATCATCTTAAATCGCGCGCTATTTTGACACTTTGCAATCAATAAAATAAAAATGACCTCCGGACCGACAACAGAAATCCGGTTGCTTTTAATGAAAAAGATTCTTTTACAGCTATAGACTTCAGGAATAAAATGGAATGGGTTCAACATCCCACTGTATGTACTAACATGTCTAATGAAGACGGAAACATACCATACAGGGTGGTCTAAAAAATAATGTCAACGAGTCAATATGCGCCGTTTCGGCCCCACCTATTCACGTGAATAAATAAGTGAACCGCAACTTTTCGAACAATAAACTTAATCACATCGACATTTCCCCGTCAATAATGGACAATACGGTGAACTAGATCAATTCTCTAATCCAATAAAATACTTTGAAGTGCCTCGCCCCTTTCTTTAGTCAAAAGAAATAAACGTGTGCAACAATATAAACACAGAACCATTTGTTAATTCTCGGTGCATGTCTCGCATTCTAAAAATAACAATTATTCCTGTTGATTTTGGGTAGATTGGATGTTTGACATACATATTTTGAATTTTGACATTCTGTTATAACACTCTTGGGGTACCGGTATGCAAATGTTATAATCTCGAATACTTTAGTTACTGCAAGAAATTCTTTATAGCAGTCCGCTAAGGTTCTGACTCTTAAGCGAACAGAAGCATGGGCTCTGGAAACTCTCGTGATACATAAACAGTCATTGGACACAAAACATGCTATGTGTTATTACATACCAATGTATCTTGTTCGCTCAAAGATCTTGGAAGTGGAAGGAACCATATATGGTTCAGACTCATAGATATCACACTCGACCATGCATCTTACAGAATTGCTAAAGAATTTGAAAAACGGACAATCAAAACTAACAGCCTCCGTTACTGTAATAAACATAACGCTAACGCTACAATATACGTCCACATTCCTGCTTTGATTGATATGGTACTTTGTCAAGAAGACTAGGCGTTTGGTTTGTTTAGCGTTGAGGGTCGTGCCTCAACATCAATAGTTTCCGTCCTTAGAGTATAAGGAATATGTATACCAAGATAATCCATTCAGAATTGTGTCTTCCTAACCCTAAAGGCAAAAAATGGGCGTGGCTCTGCCCCTGGGGGTCGGGACATTCACCAAAATCAATAGTGGACGCCATCATGCTATAAGGAATACATATGCCAAGTACCAAGCTGATTCGTTCAGAATTGCGGCCTGTAAACGACAAACACAAAAATTGGGCGTGTCTTGCCTGTGGGAGTCGGGACATGCAGTTGTCGTCCTTAGGCTATAAGGAATACATATTCCAAGTTTAAAGACGATCTATTAAGAATCGTGGCCTGTAGACAACACACACAGACACGAAGTAAAAATGGGCATGGCTCTGCCCCTGGGGGTTAGGAAATCACCCAAAACAATAGGGGTCATCCTTAGGGTATAAGGAATAGGTATGTAAAGTTTTAAAAGTATCTGTTAAGAATTGCATCCTGTAGGCGAACACAAGACACAAAAGCATTGGGTGTGGCTCTGTACCCGGGGGTCCGGCATGCACCAAAAATAATAGTGGTCAGCCTTGGGGTATAAGGAATAAGTATAAAAAAAGTTTTCAAGACAGTCGATTAAGAATTGTGGCCTGTACGTGACACACAGAAAGAAAATGGGCGTGGCACTGTCCCTGGGGGTCGGACATGCACCAAAAACAGCAGGAATCTTCCTTAAGGTACCAAGACTAAGTATTCAAAGTTTCAAAATGATACATTAAGAAATGCAGCCTGTAGACGACAGACAAACAAATACAAGAAATGGGCGTTGCTGTCCCACGTGGGTCGGGCATGCACCCAAAACAAAAGGGATCATCCTTAGGGTATAAGGAATAAGTATTTTAAGTTTCAAGATGACCGGTTAAGAATTGTGGCCTGTAGGCGACACACAAAAGAAAATGGGCGTGGCTCTGCCCCTGGGGGTTGGGTATGCACCCCAAACGATAGGGATCATCCTTAGGGTATAAAGAGTAAGAATTGCGCGCTGTAGGCGACACAAAGACACACGAAAAGAAAATGGGTGTGGCTGGGGGTTGGGCATGCACCCCAAACGATAGGGATGTTCCTTAGGGTACTAAGAATATGTATGCAAAGTTTCAAGATTATAAGTTAAGAAATGTGGCCTGTAGACGACGAACAAAAATACTAGAAATGGGCGTGGCTCTGTCCCTGGGGGTCGGGCATGCACAATAGGTATCTTCCTTGGGGTACAAGGAATAAGTATACAAAGTTTGAAGAAAATCCATGAAGAATTGCGCCCTGTAGGCGACCCACAGACACACCCATACATACATACACACACAGACAGGGGCGATGGCATAATACGTTCACATTATGAATGTGGACGTATAAAAAGTGAGAAAATTTAATGCAATCATCGCGCATGCTCAAATAAACACCACTGGGATCGCTAAAGATAAACCTGACAGATTTCACAAGAATATCACGCCATTTAAAAAATGTATAATTTCTCGATGGTGCCATGACAAAACATGTTCATATTTCAAGTGTTCCTTCAATCAATTCTACTTACTAGTTGATTATTGTTTCGCACTTGCAACCTTACAATAACCCGTGCATGGGCAACACTAATGCAGCTACTGACAACATCAGGCACTTCTAAAATAACAGGAATATAACAATAACGTCGTGTCAAGCTAGGACAAGTGGTACTCGAGTCGGTACCATGAGATTTATTTACTCAACATAGAAATTGCTCAAATTTGTTACTCACCGAAAAACTGAAATTTGTTACTCTTCGAATAACTTAAATTTGAACCCCAATGAATTACTAATAGTTGGGTACGAGACCTAAAATCCGTGACCAATTTGCGGGGAAGTTGTTTTGAAGGTGGTTTCTACAAGAAAAAAACCTGCTGAAGCGATTAAACTTGGGTGCCTCTCTACAAAATGCTGGCGGAAGCCGCTAGGGGGCTAAATTCAAAATGGTGGTCAGATCAATATAATTAAAATATAGATCTATATTTCGTTTCGTTTTTTATACTTTCGATGGCCTACACTCGTGTAGATCTAACAAGTTATAGTGGGAGCTCACGTTCTATGACGTCAGGTAACACGCACGGGACATTTGACCCGATAACGTCAGTTTTTCGATTAACCAATTAGCGACCGCCATGCTTTTTAAAATCTACTTTTGTTTTGTTTTGATTTCTATCCGCTGGTGTTAGTATAGACGTCATTGGCTGGTAATATCTACCCACAGTTCCACGCATGAAAAGGTCAAACGGTCGATTCGACAGACCATTTGATTGGCTGACCCCTCATTTCAGGCAGAACACCAGTTAAATAATAAGTCCTCCAGATCCAAGAGTAGTGAAGACAAGTAAAACCGAAATTTTGAACTATAAAAAACGAAACGAAATTGGATCTGTGTTTTAATCAGATTGGTGGTCAGATGTGGCGGGGAAATATAAAATTATGTAATATAGGCTTCTGATGTGTCTATTCGTATGTTTTAAGGGTCTCTGAATCGAAATATTGTAATCAAAAATCCACCCAGCCACTAGTTTTGCCAATATGGCCGAAAAATCCAAGATGACCACCATTTGTGGCCTGGTAAATAGTTTCGGGGTTGATGTCTTCAATTTGGATGAATTTGTGTCTATAGATGGCAACCAGCAATAATACTCACCGATATTTATCATTTGATATACTCTGTAGTCCACTGATTTTGATTTTAATTTAATCAACGCTTAATAATTGAGCCATGTAATATTTAATCACGCATGATAATCGACATCACCAACTTATCCAGTCAAAATCAAGGTTTTACTAGTCAGAATCCGATTCAAAAGATAGGTCCAGTTTTGATTGTTCAGATTCAGAAGTTTAAGTTTCATCGGAATTTTCATCACTTGCACTATCACTGCAGTGAACAAGTACATGTAAGTCACTTAAACGTCCTGGTAATGCTGGGTTCACATATCTAATTGAGCCGCACTGTCCATTATGGAGCAGTTTCTAACCATTACCAACGGACGAGTGTGTGATCTCAGACTTTCAGTAATTAAGCAATAAATAACCCTGAAAATAAAATAAAGACAAGACGCAACTATCGTTTTGCGAACAGTTGTTTTATTGATAGCTTGACGATGAACTTAACTACTGAAAATCGGAAGGATGAGGATGATGCCGCTATTGCATTTATTTTCCTTGCTGGTGCTCATCTCAGAAGACAACATTGTCACGGTTGTATTTCATTATAGTATCACTATCGGTCGCCCAAACTCTACTGCGTGGCTTGTCTAAACTAATTACCTGTAATATATTAAGGCTCGCCCAAACTTTCTACCAGTAATGCACGTGCATACAGGTAGTATATAAGCCGGCCAAACTTTCTACCAGCAATGCACGTGCATACAGGTAGTATATAATCGGGCTTGTTGGGAGATGGATTATGACAGTGGTACTGAGGACTCGATACTGCCACCAGGTACTTGGGTGAGTGAAATTATACTTTTAACTCTGTAAGTCTGTTGTCTTAGGTTCCTCTGTGAAGGATTCGTATG
This sequence comes from Patella ulyssiponensis, assembly GCA_963678685.1. Classification (NCBI taxonomy): domain Eukaryota; kingdom Metazoa; phylum Mollusca; class Gastropoda; family Patellidae; genus Patella; species Patella ulyssiponensis. Next base: position 30,807,868 of record OY783225.1, on the reverse strand, counting down.
TTCTACTCATCGTTGTATATTTTTAATATGAGTAAATAAGTTAATATGAGTAAATTTATGTACAAATGTTGACTAATTTTACAGGTCCCCTTTGGATACCTACTGATTGTTCCTGGAATGGTATCGTCGTTGAATAGTCGCCGATACATGGTATCGTCGTTGAATAGTCGCCGATACATGGTATCGTCGTCAAATAGTAGCCGATACATGGTATCGTCGTTGAATAGTAGCCGATACATGGTATCGTCGTTGAATAGTAGCATATTGTCGTTGAACAGTAGCCGATACATGGTATCGTCGTTGAATAGTAGCCGATACATTGTATCGTCGTTGAATAGTAACCGATAAATGGTATGGTCTTGCCGATGGGTGGACAGTTTCTTCTTGGAATGGCATCGTCTAAGAATAGTCGCCGATAAATGGTATCGTCGACAGTTTGTTCCTGGAATGGTATCGTCGATGACTGGTCGCCGATAAATGGTATGGTCGAAGTATGGTCTTGTCGATGGGTGGACATTTTGTAACGTCATAATTCATTTAGTGCGCGCACTCGTAAAGAATTGTTATGTTGTATATTTATGTTGTACTATATAAACTGAATTCTTTTTTATCTTAGTTTTCTTTATTCCCCAAAACGGTCACGCTTCGCCCATCCTGTGACAAACATGTCTTCAGACAACACCCACGTCGCTGGGTCCGGCCAATTTTAGAACTCGCAATGAACTGGCCATGAAACAGACCGGGAGATCCATCTCCATACAATATTGTACTGGTAATTGCGTGTTCCCTCTTGTGCAGCTGCAAAAGAATTGACATGTTCATTGTCTGTGTTCCCGGTCACAAGACGACATGTTCCGTGCGCGAGGCCACATGTTCCCTGGGTACAACCTATGGGAACATGCACCTTATTGTCATTTATTCATACGCTGTTCACTTGTGACCTTGTGACGCGCCACAAGGACAATGAACCTTTGTTTTTTAATGTGCCTGTTCCTATAGGTTGTACCAAGGGAACATGTGACCTGGCGCACGAACATGTGGTCTTGTGGCCGGGAACACAGACAATGAACTTGTCAATTGTTTTGCAGGTGCACAAGAGGGAACACCTCATTACCAGTACGATATTGTATGGAGATACATCTACACTGTTGAAATTCGTTACCATCGTACATTGCACACGCCACAAGGGAACAGCCTATGGATACGGGCGGGTAAAGGGTCAGGTCACAAGGCCACAAGGGAACAGTCTATTGATACAGGGCCTAAAAAAACAAAGGTTCATTGTCCTTGTGGCGCGTCACAAGGGAACATACCCCAAGTGAACAGCCTATGGATACAAGGCCTTACATGGGTCCATTATTAAGCGTTGATTAAATTAAAATAAATCGAAATCAGTTGACTATCAGATGATAAATATCGGTGAGTATTATTGTTGGTTGCCATCTATCGAAACAAATTCATCAAAATTGAAGACATCGACCCTGAAACTATTTCCAGGCCAAAAATGGGGGCCATCTTGGATTTTTCGGCCATATTGGCAAAACTAGTGGCTGGATTGATTTTTGATTACAATATTTCGATTCAGGGACCCTTAAAACATACGAATAGACACATCAGAAGCCTATATTACATAATTTTATATTTCCCCGCCACATCTGACCACCATTTTGAATTTGGCCCTCTAGCGGCTTTCGCCAGCATTTTAGAGAGAGGCACCCAAGCTTAATCGCTTCAGCAGGTTTTTTTCATACAGAAACCACCTTCAAAACAACTTCCCCGCAAATTGGTCACGGATTTTAGGTCTCGTACCCAACTATAAAATTTCTTACTCATCCAATAACTAAAATTTGTTACACAACCAAAACACAAAACCTTTGAGATAGGTTGGGAACCGGGTTGTAGTAAATTATATAGCAGAGTGGAAATAACTGCGGATTTCAATTGCATATACAAGTATTTACAGGGGAAGTCAGGTGTTTAAAAGACAGGTCGAGGCAATACAAAGGAGTGTGCGTGGTTACAAGAAAGCCCAAGCCTTAACCTCAGGTGGTTACATGATAGGCCCAGTTTCTACATTGGGTGTGTTCAACAGAGATGAAATATACAATATATTTCGGGTGTATACAAGTAATACAAGAGAGGTCAAGTCTCTACATCAGGTGCTTTACAGGAGAAGTCGAGTCTATACAGCACACAGGTATGTTGAAATGTCGACAGGGTAAAAAAAAATAACAATATTAATGATCAAATGTGACAAGACTACTCATGGGGTTATAACAAAAAAACGATTGAATGACACTTGCTGGTGATTCCGTGGTGGGGAATATAATGGACCTTGATGTAGAACGTAACTCGAAAATCTGGAGACCCTAGAAGCATTACTGGTTGAAGCCATAGTTGGACCAGCCGGACAAAAAGTCGTTGACGTATTCAAAGCGTTCAATGAAGTGAGGATCAAGTGATTCGGAAAGATGCTCGACAGCAATTACAAGCCTCAATCCACAAGTTTGAGTCAACGGACAAAGACTTGCGGATCCCAATCACCAGCAAGTGTCATGCACTCATTGGTCATGCAGTTCAATTCTCCGATAGACAACAGACAGATCAGGGAAACGGATTGGGATTTTATAGTGAACAAGCCAGTGGGTCAGTACACGTCGACTTCGGAGCTCTGTGGTCACGGAGTAGTTAACAAACGAGACATGAATCACAAGGACTACTCTGTGAAATTTCTTAGCGCGTCGTAACATACTGTTCTAGACATCGGTAAAGTGCAAGATGGGTGTTTTTATGTAAATTCAGTGAATAATTAGAATCGTTCATATGGAATCTCTGTATCCTTTTTATTAAGGTTATTTTTTCACGAATTTGGGGCTCGTCCTCAAAAGGGGTTTATAGAAAAATTTCTTTCAATCGTTTTTTGGTATATCCATTTGAATAGTTTTGCCACATGTGATCGTTAATTCTTGTTCTTTTTTTGACCCTGCCGAAATTTCAACATACCTGAGAGCATGATTGACAAGTGAGGTCCAGTCGGACAATCTTCGGATATTTTACAGAAACGTGTGATTCAAAGTTCACTCGACACAAACTAGTTCATTTTGGGACTAACATATGGTTCAATTTTATTTCAGTAATTAGCAGAGATTAGTCAGGTTATCCTACTACTTGTAACGTACAAGCGGGTATTCAAAAGGCTTGGTGGTGTTATAAAATTATTGAAAATACAGTTGATATAATAACGTTTTTTGTTGTCAGACCCTATTTCATACACCGGTGACCGGAATACCTAGCTGGAATATCCGAAGGAAAATTCTCGTTCAACACAGATCAAACCCTAGAACACACAAGCCTTTACTCACTAAGCCACCGTGACATCATAAACACAGATAAAATCTATGTCCAATCAACAGTACGTGTAGTTATATATTATTTAAGACTTGTCACTACAATGGCGTTAACAACAACGATGAGAGAAAGGATGACACGTTCGTTTTATTACCCTCGTTTCTTCATCGTGGTAGCTAGATTCCGGGATAATTGTCCGCCGCTGACAGGATATACATTAGAGAGTGTGGTGTGTCACCTATACAAATTTCTGGAGTTCGATCCCAAGTTTGTTCGCTGGGGCAGCGGTACAGATACTTCTCCGATACCAGCCATTGGCGGTCCGGGCAGAGAAAAATGAAATGAAATGTGGTTTAACGTCCTACTGTTCTGCTCCTAAACTAGTCAAATGAACACGGGCATACGCCATGCAGTGCGCTACGAGGGAAATTTTTGCCAGGGCCTACTCTTATATCGAATTCCAACTGCCACGAGATCTTTTACTTGCACGCAAAGGCAGAGTCGAGTAGAAATGCAACGTAATCACAATCATGTTGCACTAAGTACAGATGTATCCATTAAATATGAAGACATCAATCAAACACTATTATAATATCATTCATTTTATAATAGTATTGAACCACATGGCTCGGTGGGTAAGACATTGACTCCCTAACCGAGTCTGTGTTGACCGAGAAAGTAAATCGCATATTCTGGTGTGGCTCTCCTTAGTCAGTTGTACAGGACTGAGGGCTTGGCATGAAACAACGTATAGTCGTTCGGGTGGGTCTCGTGTGTATATTGGCGTGTACATAAAAGACATCTTGGCCAATGAAATTTCACTCATAGCACACTATATGGGCCGTGGACGCCCTTCATTGGCACAGTCTGAGTAGAACAGTGGGACGTTACTGGAGTTTAATGTCCACTTCCACCTGGGGTGATATCGTAGACAAGGGGACGTTGGAACAGAAACGCGTTTAAAAACAGTCACAGTTCAAGGGAGACAAATCTTCTATCTTTTAATGTACTGGGTTCAATAGTCTTGCTTTAATGAAACGAACCAGGATAATAAAGACGGACATGCGTCATGCAGTATGCAATGAGTGAAATTTCTACTAGACTTCATTTCTCCACAAATCCTTCGTCTGACACCACAAAGTCCCGGGTTCGAAAAAAAGGGGAGGTCGATAACGTTCCAGAGCGTAGGAGGGTAGACAAAGCAGGTAACAGCGTCTAGTCGCTGGAATGGGACGAACAGCCGAGGTCCCTTGACTCAATGACAGATCTTATGATCCAACATGCAAGCATTTAACAATTCGCTCCCATCCTCAACCACGTTGTTTATTTCAATCAGACAATTTAAACGGAGGACATTTAACAGAGTATTTTTGTCGTGTGGGCGGATAACTGTCAAGGCAAGATGTTATTATTGTTTTCAGGAAGACTGATCAGGAATCAATGATCTAGTCAGAGAAAGTTTAATACAAGTTGCAGTAATGATTACAGTTTGACATTTACAACATAAAAACACGACCCGGTCAAAATATAGATTCTGGTTGAGTTTTCTGTTAACCATATTTGGCCGTTGATTTTTTTGTTCTTTTTTACATTGAGTTTAAAGGGCACAAAGCTTTAACACAATATTATCCAGAGTCGTCGACATTACAAACACAAATTATCGGTCCAATCAAATGTGGTGTTTTTATCTTACCGAGGATATATGGGCTCTCTATAACTTAATGTTTATGACATAGTCAACAGTTAAAAATCAGTACTGCCGGCGCGCACTAGTACTTTATATGTAGGCTGGCGGACCCAGGCGCGAGCGACTGTCATTCAATTTGGACTGCTCAAGGCATTTTGCAGAAAATGACTTTCCAAGCTACTACCAGAAAAATGAGTCATTCCAATCATCTATCAGAAGACCGTGACTTTTCAAGTCCCCTTCAGAAGAATGAGTCTGTCCAAGTTCGCAACAAAAGGTGACTTTCTAAGCCCCCATCCGACGAAGGCGACATTTCAAGCCCCCATCAAAGGAAAACGAATTTCAAAGCCTACATCAATAGAATGCGTCTTTCCAAGCCCTATCAAAAGATTGTGATTCTTTAAGTCCCCATCAGAAGAACATCAAAAGTCCGTGACTTTCCCAGCTGCCAACAGAAGCAGGCGTCATTCCGAATCCCTCCACCTGCCCACAATAGAACGAGACTTACCAGATTCCCATAATAACTTTTTGAAAATGGACAATAAACGCAAATGTCCGGTCAAAAAACCTCTCAGTGGACACTCGGTGTTTTAAAATCTGTTTAAATTTCTGGAGATTACACAGTATTTACGAACTTTACTAAGAAAAAAATGTATCATGTTGCTAAACAATCTTTTTTTTCTTTATAAAAGAGGTTGAAATATTTTTAATTGCAGCGTTGCTATGGAAAATAAAGAAACTGTAAGTAGCTCGCCCATTCGGTAAGTATGCTATAAAAACTTATATAATTTAAAGACGAGATGCTTCTTCAGTTAATGATTAGAATATGTCTACAGGCTAGGTTTTCTGGATTTCTTTATTGATGTAAACGAACGTGGTCTAATAGTAACAAGGAAATACGGTAAAATAAAATATGTCCTTTTTTTCTAAACCAATAAAAATAAAACAGAAATAGACTCCAATGTCGCCATGCCAACTATATAACAAAATATCAAACTGTGTAGTTCAACGATATGTGAATTAGAATAAAACATTACCTGTTTCAAATTTAGAAGAAATAATTTTTTTTACAAAAACGCGACCCCTGCGTCGTCAAAGCAACTAAAAAACTATTACATTGATCGGCATAACGATACATAAATTAGGCGATCAAGACTTTGTTTTTTTAACTTTAGAGCGGTGTTGATGTACAGAAAACATGATATGATCTCCAACTGTACATGTCCAACAGATGATGAATTGCAGTAATGAAGAAATGAAAAGGATTTAACGTCCTACTGTTTTGCTCCTGTATTTAACTTTAGAGCGGTGTTGATGTACAGAAGGCATGACATGATCTCCAACTGTACTTGTCCAACAGGTTGATGAATTGCAGTAATGAAGAAATTAAATGGGGTTTAACGTCCTACTGATTTGCTCCTGTATGAGGTGGAGGATTTTGCCTGGGCAGCGGTACTGTGGCCTACTCTTTTATCGAATTACAAGGGATCTTTTACGTACATTTCAATGTATACCCGAGACCACGCTTTTCCGTCCCCACCGAACGACTAGACAGCTGTCCTTGTCAGGGGGAACCACGCCACGTCGAAAAATCCCGATGAACTTTCTCGGCCAATGCAGGGATCGAACACCCTACCTCCAGGCAAGCTAGTCAGCGTCTTACCCAATAAGCCACCGAGGCTCCCCGAATTGCAGTAAAGTAGAATTGAGGGGACGTACTTTTGTCATGGAATAATCACAATAATATGCCCTCGTCCATTGCGTCTATCCTATTGTTGGCCGACAACGTTCCTAGGTATTATTTAGTCTGTTTTTATATTGTTTGTGCGTTCGACAGACCGATTCCCAGTAAGCCCGCCTCACTTAGTGCAGAATACTTAGACTTTAAACTCCATTTTGAATTCTAAATGTCAAAAGTTATTTTACGCGGGCGTCAACGTGTTCACGTGCCAGAGGGACTAGCCATTCTCTAGAGAGAAGGCGAGACCAAAGATTAACGAACGGCTTTAGTAACAAAACTGACTTCGTGATTCGGTATCCGCAATGAAGTTATCCTTCGTTTATTTCGATTATTAGACATAAAATAATGGCCACTGTGAGATTCTGAACACGTGGCATCAATCATTTCTACCGTCTGATTGAGTAATGAAAGAGTTCATTGTATATCATTTCTATCATAAAATCGATATCATTGAATTCTTCGAGACCTGGATTAAACTGTTGTTTAACAGGAATATCACCGCGATTGTGGCTGAAGAACAATGCCACTACACATACGACAAATATTAACTTTGGAAAGAATATCACAAGACCGCAATTTTACGTTTACACGGGACATTTTCGTCCCATCTTCCATTCAGGTTGGGTGGTCTAGATTTTTAACGCGTGCGCTGAACTTACAAGGTTTGTTATTGAGTCATGTGGCATGGTTTCGATTCCCGGTTTGAACGCGACAAGGAGTACGGTAGCCTGTCCAACCCGAGTCCCCGGTCCCCCCCCCCCTCGCAAGCGAAATAAAGTAGAACCATATTTAGTCCAGACCTAGTTTGTGACGAGTTGACGTTACACCCATTTCTCTCTCTCACTCCTTGGAAGACTCCCTAACTGGACCCGTGTCAAGTTCAACACTAGAATTGAACCCCTTGCATCCTTGGTAGCGAGTCAGTGCCTTACTGTGCAACATAGAGTAAAAGAAAGAAAATCCAGACAATGTCTGTCAAATATTACGACCCCAAATCATGCGATTAAGACACACATTAATTATCGTAACGACCAAGATGGCCGTTATTACAACATTTACAAATGATTGTCTTATAACCTCTGGTAACTGATTAACATCGCTCTCTACTAGACAGTGATTTGACCGATAGTCGTCTGGGAAATCAACTACTTAGGGTAAATAAGTCCAGGTGTATCTTTAACCATCAATCATACTTGTTTTGTTTTTATACTCACACAATGTCATACTGACGTATTCTGCCGTACGTCTACATTCTGTTTATGGACACGCTGCAGGTCACAAGTTTTACCCGATTTTGACGGAACTTGAAATATTATTATGGGCTTATCCCCCTATGATTCCTTACACTTTCGATATTGGCATGTATCGGATCGTAACTTCATGGATTATGGCCCCTGACTGTAAGAAAAGTCACGTTTTTGCCTGTGGACACTTTTATCCGAATTTGATGAAACTTAAAATATATGTTTATATCCCACCGATATTGGTTCCTGCTGATATTGTCGCGTGTCGAACAGTAGCAGTCTCAGCTACGATCCCTGATTATACGGAATAATCGTTTATATTAGCTTACAGGCCCTTGTTCTCTGTCCATCTCTTGCAAAATGGGGGCGTATCTTGCATGACAACCGCTTGTTTTAAATGCTATATGATTTATTTATTATTGTCTGAAGCAATAGTTTGGGGGATCAGGGATCGTTTAAATGTACAACTCGTTTGTCTAAATCTGGTAATACTTGGGTATGGGGTGATCTAAGATCTTAAGGTGTATGTCATTGGGGCCCGTGGTATGATTTCGACGCAAACTTGTACATGCCAAGAAATAGGGTGACCCTTTTCAATCTCTTGGGCATTCCCCGGGTCTTGTCATTGAAATAAAATTGCATCCCGAAATGACACTCTCTCTCTCTTTCTCTCGTTTATTCATAACAAACAAAGAAACATTCACGATAAATGACATTACAAGAAAACCCCCAGAACACATATTTCAGTTGTTTCAATATAATATGTTTTTTTTTATCTATGACCTGTCTTCTTAAAAGTAATGTTCGGATAAAAACCACAAAAAAACGTATATTTAATTATGAACATGAACTAACAACGGTAAATTAGAGATTTGTTTACAGCGGTTACCACAGCAACCAAACAATCCTCATCCAACAATCGCCATGAAAGAAAAGATTATTAGTAGAAAATAATCGACTAATTAGTTGATGTCGACGATCTGGACATATTTAAAAGAAGTATTTCACACAGATGATAAAAGCAAACAGATATACCAAAATAAACTCATTTGGTAAGAGAGCATGAACATGAATGTGGTGGGTTTTTTTTTTGTCTCAGTATTATGCAAGTGATTTTTTACACCAACTCCGGGGAGAAAGGCGTTGGGTGGGGTCGAATGGCTAATCTGTGTACGTCGCATCAATCACAAGGTCTGTCATTGTGCCAATTGGCGTGGCTTTAATTATTCCATTGTACGTGTGACAAGGTGTAGGGTCGTCTGTCCAATCTCGTGTGCTCTCCCCAAGTCCCTCGGTTTCCTCCCACTGCTAAAGACCTCTACGCGCAAGCGAATTAAAGAAATAAAAGTTGAACCAGGTGTTAGGTCTAATACGTGTCGAGTTGACGTCAAACCTCATCTCTCTCTTACACATGGTGTGGGTTAATTAAACATTTATTGGCAAATTATTTTTGAAGTATATCTGGATACATGAGTATATCTAGTGTAAATATGTATATAAAATGAGTAAAAGGCACCATTTTGCCCGCACAAGTTTACGATACAACGTCTGGTGTAAACAGTCTAATGCCATAGAGTCAATGACCGAGACCTTGTGATGTGACGTCACGTGTGGAAGGCATACTTGAAACTTATACAGGGTTATTAAACGGCTTTCGTAATACTTCTATGAAACATGAAGCCGCGATGGCTAAGTGGGTAAGCCGCTGGCTCGCTAGCATGGAGATCGCATTTTCGATCCCTGCATTGACAGAGAAAGTTCATCGGGATTTTCCGACCTAGTTTCCCCAGTGGTGCATGACAAGAACAGGTGTATATTGATTCGGATAGGATGAAAACCCCAGATCCCGTGTATACGTTGGAATGCACGTGAAAGATCCCTTGACATTTGATGTAAGAGTAGGCCATAGTGACGCTACCCGTCTTCATTAGCCCAGTCGGGGCAGAACAGTAGGACGTTGACCCTATTTTATTTCATTTCATTTGCTTTAAAACAGATTGGGAGAAGGGCATACACCATGTAATGTGCTATTTAGGAATGTTTTGCCTTGACAATGTCAAATTCCGACTGCCTATTGTTCTTTATCCACGGTATCCCTTAGTGGTATCGTTCCGTTCTAATCCACTAACCATAGGTTGCCTTCACAGGGGCGACACATGGAAAGCGGGGCATACGCACCAAGCAACTGATTGCACAAGGGAAGCCGAACATACGCACCGAGCAACCGATTGCACAAGGAAAGCTGGACATACACACCGAGCAACCGCTTGCACAAGGAACGCTGGGCATACGCACCAAGCAACCGCTTTCACAAGGAAAGCTGAACATACACACCGAGCAACCGCTTGCACAAGGAAAGCTGAGCATTCGCACCAAGCAACCGATTGCACAAGGAAAGCTGGAAATAATCCTGGCTACAGGTTTTCTTATCAGCTGATTTAATCAGAGAACAAGACAATTTACAGATAAAAAGAATTGATGACATTTTATCAGGTAAACTTCATTTGTCCGTTACTGACATTCAGATCTTCCTCGTGGTAAATATCATTCCATGTTGACATTCAAGTCTTCTGTACAATATTTTACGTATGTAGCTATATTCTGTTTTTATGCTACAAGATATTTATGTGTTATTCTCGGTGTCGTGTAACAGAAAATGACGACCTTCTTCTAAAAGCGTATCAATAAAAATTACAAGGATTGCGTAACGCTTGCTGGATGTCACTGCAGGTCAAACGCATTAAATCTATTGAAATTTTAGGGAAACATCCTGTTGAAATGGCAAGTCTAATGGACGCCCAAGTGTTTCGCGGCACGTGTACAGAAAAACTACTTCTAATTAATGGTCATTTAAAGATGCGTTTTGTAAGTTTTCGCTAAAAACATCTGGCCATTTAAAATTAGTTAATGAAAATATAGATCGATAGTTCTAATTTTGACCCAATTCAACGCGATTTAGTCTCTTCATTTAAATTAACTCGTTTAAAAATAAACTGTTGGCATTCGATACTATATATTATTCTGAATATCTATAACTTATATAACATTTGAAGCCAAGAAAAGGGACCAACAATAGTCTTTAATGTTTGTAGCCCTTCTGTTGTCTTCTATTATAACGTATCAGCTTAGAAATGAAATGAAATGCTTCTACGGATCAGAACCAACTGTGCTAATGATGCTGGGCTTACGTCATACTTCGTGCAATGTGCTATTACGGGAAGTTTGCCCTGCTATTTAAAGTCTGCAGCTTTAACATTTCTTTCTGCATCCTATTACATCTATTGAATGGCAAGTGCAATGGACCATTTTAGTTTTGTTTTTCACGACATATGAATAGTAAATCTACTGTTTAAAGATACATTGTGGGAGATCAGATGTAGACTTGGCAGTTCCAATAAAATCTTGATAATGTAAAGGGAATTTGCTTAAAATTTCAGTTAAATTGAACCACTCTGAACCGAGAATTTAGCGATTAAATTTTAGGTCTAGTTTCCACCATCATTACTAAAGTCGGTTCGATTTGATTTAATCATCAATGAGCATCAGATCGGATTCTCATCAAGTAAATATCACAGGCTAGCGATAACAGCGAGAGTTGATTATGGTTTGGATAAGTAAATTAATAATATAGGTAGCATTTCAGGCCTAAATAAAGACTTGCAATAGGCAGATTTAGCTCTTGCATAATGTATGTTTAAGGGAACTGAAATGGATTGAACGTCCTATTGTCCCTCTCCGTCTGGGCTAAAGAAGACGGACATACTACATACAGTGTGCAACGAGGAAAATTTTTCCAGGACAGAGTTGCCACGACATACTCTTATATTTCAAGTGGATAACCCAAATAGAATATGCTTAAAATTTAAGTCAAATTGCTCTACTCTGAACGGAGATATTAGTTATTGGAATTTAGGCTAGCCTCGTTCATCATTACTAAAGTCGGTACGATAAAAAAAAAGTCTCGATTATCCATTTCTGAGTTTAATTATTCTTCACCAATTGTATTCCAATCCGCTAAATATCGGAAGCTAGTGATTGTGGTTTGGATGAGTTAATTAATGTCTAATATAATTCATATAACATTTCAGGCCAAAACAAAGACATTCAATAAAAAGGACGTTAAACACCCCTAAACACCCCTTTCAATTGAAAATATTGTTTAGAAGGTAAAACATATAAAGTATTGACAACATTCTTACTCAAAATAAAACGTGGACTGAGGGCGGGGGTCTGCTAAGTTTGAAAATCCAGAGAAACTTTTTCGGGACCGACACGGAACCTCCCGGTTAGTAATCCAGTAAGGAGGCGTTCTGTATTGCGGTGACATTTTATTTACAAAATGTCATTTTGGATCGTTCAACTCGTTTGAAACGAACGACACAAAATTACATTAATTTTACATGAAATGATGTTTTATAAAATGACATTTCCGTCTTTGTCGGGGTCGTTCATTGAACGACAAAACCTAAACAAATTATTGTCATTTAAACAATATTAAGGGTTTTAAAACTGATAAATCTTTACAATTATCCTAGTTATTATGACATTTGACATTTCACCCAGATAATGGCCACGTACGTCGATATTAAAAGATCACTAAAGGTCCAACAAGCAATATGCCAGTCATTCCCGAAGAAAATTCGTCGCATCCCATGCCGTCGATAGATGATAATCGCATTCGACCAAGCGAACTAATTGCGATGTTCTTACTCTGAAACGTCTTCAGACAGTTCATTAATTACCGGAACAAATTGAAAACGTGAAATCGGGTTGAAGATAAATTAGTTCTGAGAGTTTTCTTAATATGATTCCCTCTGATGTAACCGCAGTTGTCGTAATTGAACGGCTAACAAATTCCTTTTAAATTATGGTCAACATAGTGTGTAAATTATCAGTAGTTTGTCACAGAAAAACAAGAAAATGTCCTTTTGAATGAAGATCTGGTTCCATAAACTTGCATATTTTCGTTTCGGTTTGTTCTTGGGGTGATGCTATTCAAAAAAGTATGTGTGTCTGGAGAAGCGGTCGCTCAGATAGGAAGGCGTTGGCTCGCTAACATGGAGAAAGTTCATCGGGATTTCGGGTATGTCTCCCCCTTGTCAGTGATGTAGGGTAGGACGAATGGCCTGGCAAGAAACAACTTGTAGTCGTTCGGAAGGGGCGAGGTTCCAATTACATTTAGGCATTTATTCACATGCAAATCCTATAATCAACTCTCTAGACCGTTGTGATTTTTCATGAATAGAATCACGATCGCCATTTAATTATTTGCAAATGGGCTATGGTCCAGATACCGTGATACACAATCTCTACAGGACAGACCACGCTCAGGTCGACCAAGGGCGACAACTCAAGCCCAGGATCGATTTATCCGTACCTTGGCCTTGAGAAATCGTGTCATCAAAGCAAATCAGATCAGCGCTCGTCTTCAAACAGACACTGGTGTGAGAGTGAGTGGCCAGACGATTCGGAATCGACTGCATAGGGGTCACCTTCGCGCCCGACGTCCTCGCGTGATCCCTTGTTGGAGAGATCATCACATTCAGGCAAGACGTCGTTGGTGTAGGGATCGTCAACACTGGGATAATCGACGCTGGAGCAATGTGATGTTTTCAGATGAGTCAAGGTTCACTGTTGATTTTTTGGACAGACGTAGGAGGGTGTGGCGTCGTCGAAACGAGCGCTTCCAAGACGTTAACGTCATCAGACATGATCGATTTGGGGGTGGTTCTCTTATGGTGTGGGGAGGCATCACTGTTGCTGGAAGAACGGCTTTACATGTTGTTGCAGGGCGTGTTACAGGCCAGCACTACCGGGACAACATCTTGGCAGTCCATGTGGTGCCGTTCGCACGACGCCATGGCCGCCGTTTCAACTTCCAGGATGACAACGCAAGATGTCACAGGGCCAGGATCGTTACAGGTTACCTCCAACAACAGAACATCACCACATTACCTTGGCCAGCACTGAGTCCCGACCTCTCCCCCATCGAGCATGTCTGGGACATGCTTGGACAGAGGTTACGTCAACGTCAACAACGTCCTGCCAATGTCCAAGAACTTGCTGCTGCGTTGCAACAGGAATGGGACAATCTGGACCAAAATGACCTTAGAAGTCTCATTAGGAGTATACCACGTCGGATCAATGCTTGTTTGGCAAACAGAGGAGGATTTACCCGTTACTGACTTTGTTGTGATGCTGTGGTAACTTTGCTGTTTGACCCCGGGTATCATTTTACCCTTATAATGGTCAGTCCGTGCCTTACTTAGTCTAACGATCATTTGGAATAAATCGATGAATGTGAACTTCATTTCATTTTGTCATGTGTTTCTTCGTCAGTTTCATTAGGTGACTTTAATAACACTTAAAAATCAAATATCCCCTACTTTTTTTGAATAGTATACAAATTTTGACTGGAATTTTAAATACATTTACACTCCTTTTCATTATCTATGTCAATGCTTTATGTAAAGCTTACACAACACATCTTTAATATCCTGACAATTCGAGTGCATGAAATGAGAGACTTCAATATAATGACACAATTCAACTATTGCTGCGATGCCGCCATGGTTTTCCATTTATATTAAGAGCACTTAGTATAGAGGCACGTGTTCATGTCGGCATGGTAACCGTGATGGCTCAGTGAGTACGAGGTTGGCTCGCTAGTCTCCAGTCCGATCTCGGTATCCGAGAAAGTCCATCTGGATTTCCCGACGTGGCACCATTTTGTCAGCGATGCTGGACTAAGGGTTTGACAAGAAACAGAGATTAGTCGTTCGGAATGCCGTTGTCAGTGGTGCAAGACTGGGGTCCGTCGTATAGTCATTAAGGTGCGACGAAAACCCGAGGTCCAGTGTACACTTTGGCGTGCATTTGGTCACAGGCGGTGGTGCCGGCGTCCGGGCAAATGCCCGGACACAGTCGGCACGTCAAACCCCTTTTCATATCTGATCGATCCGGTGAATAATGTGTCGGTGTTACCGGATTTTTTGACATAAAAAGTTTCTCCAGGAGTTTTAAGCAAAGATCATAAACCCGCGACATGTACGTTGGCGTGCACGTAAAAGACCAATGGGCATTGACACTGTCCAGACAAAATGTTATAAAACCCCAGGTCCTTTCATTGTATCTGTTTCAGTGCCGGTAGTTGCCAAACACATAGAGATATAGCATTGTGGGTAAACCAGCGGAACTTTATCAACCAACTTAATGGTCAAGCTACCGTGGCGCCCTCTGCATGGATATTAATTGGTTCCTGTTTTAATAAAAAATGAAATGAGGTTTAACGCCCAACTGTTCTGTTACATGGGAAATTGTGCTCGGATAGTGGTGCTACGGTCTATAGCTCTTATTTCGAATTCCAAATGTCAGTGTGTACACGGAATCTCTTTTTTTTTTGTCCCATCAGAACGACTAAATTCAATATGGACAAAATGATATTATTAACGTGTAGCGCAATCAGCAATAATAAAAAAAATCATTAACTTACCACGGACGTCTTCAGATTCAGGGATGCTTTAAATTCACCTGGACTGACATTTGACATATTGAAGAAATTGTCGACAGTAGTCGTACGATAAGCTAATTCATTCGATTCTGTGTAAAAACGACAAGCTATGTTTGTGTCAGACCGACACAGGTTCCGCACTGGTGCAGGTCGCAGTAAGGTCGGTGCTGAACAGCGACGGAGCGCAGAGCGGCTCCCAGACCGTCGTCTTGTTTTCCGTACGGTGGGTTTCCTCGTAATCATTTCCACGAATAAAATGAATCGGTGACCTACAGTTATAATTTGTCAATTTCAAATAAAGTTAAGCGATTCCTGTAAGTCTCGATATAAATTCTCCCACGTCGTTTTTATCACCCAAAACAATAGATAATGTTCCGTGAATCCGAGGCAGTCTGTCCAGTCAATTTAAAACACATTAAATAAACGCGCATACATTTTGGTTGTATATTATAACCCAGTAATATTTACCACGCTCTAATTGATAAGCTTCGATGTTAATGAAATCCATTGTTGATGAACAAACGACTTGATGCGGAAGTGGCGGAATGCGTTAATACAACCTGCCAGGCGTGGAAATCAAACAGAAGTCTAGATAGAAGACGTTGTCTGCATGTAATCTCCGTGTATCGTGGTATCGTCCATCTAACACAAATACTGTTTATCATTTTAAATACATTTATACACAAGATACACTATATTGCGGAACGAAATTATGTTTCAAGTTTTCAAGTCCAAAATGCATTATGATTCTGTAATATTTCCCACAAGACAGTCATTTTAAACAGATTTTACAAAGGTAAAAAACAATGCAGACAGAAATTATGTTCCAATTTAAGTCTCAAATGCATTCTTTATATGATCTGAGTCTGTTAGAGTCGTCCTTATGTAATATTTATCACTTGACAGCCATTTTAAATACACTTCAATACAAAGGTCTTAAAACACTCAAATGTATTCTTTATATCATTTGAGCCCCGGAATATGTCTATTTGCCATATATCTCCCCAGGCGAGGCAGTCAATAGCAAGTTATGTCGACCGAATATTATATTTCCAGGAATGACACAGACAATTTGTTTCTTTAGTCCAGCGATATACTAAACACAAAAAATAAAGGCTTTTGATATCTAATAAGCTACAAAAAGAAAATAACAAATTGCCTGACTTTCTTAATTAATTGAAATATTTTTGTCAGAAACAAATCGTGTAAAATATATCATAACGATTTTTAAAGTCATTATGATATTTTACCTCAAGATTTATATGGGTCGAAGTTCGGCATTTGAGATTAAATTTCATCTTTTATGATCGATTGTATGTATTATTTAATTAATAAGCCATACGCAGATGCACCAGTTAGGCCATATAGGTAATTAATAGGAAATCGTGTAGACGAATATGTAATTTTTAAAAAAAAAACCTAAGAACATAAATCCATTTTCATTCTAGGCGGAATAATCGATTACTTTGTTCTATTTAAAAATCCACTTGAGGTAGCACAATGTTAGGACTTCCCCTTAGCAACGCAACACAGAATTTTCTGTTAATTCGTAAGGCCACTTATCCTCTAGTTTATACGTATTTCTACTAAAAAAAACGACGATTCATTTAGTTCACATTATTGATGTCAATTAATCGACGGAGTCTGAAAAAGTTGCTACTTTCCCTTAGCAACCTTCCATGGCATTTTCAGGGATTTCGCGAGATCATTTATCCTTTAATTTGTACGTATTTCTAATAAAAACGATAATTTATCAGTTCACATTGTTGGTGTCTATTAATTAATCGAACGAGCCGTTAAAAAATTCCATGAATACACTTCCCACTGAATCATCAAATCCATTTGAAACTTCTCACACTAACCCAAGAAAAAAATACACGCACAGATATTTGTGAGAGACCTTCTTCTATTGAGCTGAATACTTTCATCGGGACAAATGACCTGTTCTAGGAAACCAATAAAGACGAGCTACATGTTTGGCTTAGAGGGTTTTAAAAGATGAACACAAAAACGTTGTAAAGGAAGAGACAATTGGAGCACAAACAGGCTATTTGATTCTCATTTGCTGGCTAAAGGTTCGTTAACAAAAGCAACACAGAGATGTGCCAGACTCCAATAAGCTTCGTACAAGATAACGACATTGCACAAATAACTTCCTGCCGTAAACCGTATTACTTCCTGTCAGTAAAATGAATAGACCAAAGTAATCTGTAAGGCGTAGTAATTTGGTAAAGGGCAGGAACATAACCGTAAAGATATTTAATGGCCATAATACCAGTCGTGGCCGTCAGAGACGAAAACCACAAAGTGATTAACTCCAGTTTATCGATGAGGTTATCAATTCCATTTGAACAGAAAACTGTTAGTTATCGGAGTCAATAGCCAGTCGATTGCTTTTTGTCGTTTATGACACCTATTTACAATTTCTAGTGTTTAAGATAACCGGAGAAGTTCGATACAATGTATCTGCGGTGGTTTTTAATTATAAATTTACACTCATTTCTATAGTTAGCCCAA
The DNA here is from genome assembly GCA_963678685.1 of Patella ulyssiponensis. Classification (NCBI taxonomy): domain Eukaryota; kingdom Metazoa; phylum Mollusca; class Gastropoda; family Patellidae; genus Patella; species Patella ulyssiponensis. The sequence continues at coordinate 30,789,821 of OY783225.1, read as the reverse complement.
TTCACCGGAATAAAATCTGTCGATGTCAGTGACTTTTGACTTCAATTGCATGCATTTGTCAATGCACTTTCAATTTTTAGTTTTTAAGGTTACCCAGCGAAATATGATACAGTCTATCTACGGTGATCTTGATTAAAAGATCATCATCATTTATATATTTACCCGAAGTGCCCGGAATCAAATCTGTCGATGTCGTTTAAATCGTAAATCACTTATTGATCTGTACTGTCACCGTCGCTTGCGGGGCTCATTTTGTACTTTCTCGTGTTCTATCAACCGATTAAATGCAATCAAATCAAATAAAATGAAATGGGGTTTAATGTCTTACTTTCCTGAACCGAGTCACCGACAAATTAATACGGTCATAGGTAGTGCAGTTGTCCGGACAGCGGCACAGTCATTGGTAAACCACGCTAGGAAATTCTGAAGAAATTCTTTCGCCAGCACCGGGATCAAACCCACGACATGCTCACTAACCAGAATTTCCCGTGCACGTAGAAGAACCGCTGGAAGATACAATTCGAAATAAGACATGAAAATGAAAGAAATGGGGTTTAACCTCCGAACTGGCCTATTGAAGATGGGCCTACGCCATACTGAATTCCAACTGTCAATGGATTTTTTACGTGTAGGCCAATGTGTATACGGGCTCTCGGTTTATAGTCCCATTCAAACGACTAGGCGACTGGTTTTTTTTTACCACGCCCTCCATCCTGCATCACTGACAAGGTGAAACCACGCCGGAAAATGTGGATGAACTTTCCCGTCCAATCCAGTGATCGAACACCCGACCCTCTGACTAGTAAGCCAGCGTCTTACCCACTTAGCCGTCGGGACAAAACTTCCCTATTATTACACTGCATATCATAATAAAATGTCCTCCTTCATTAACCCACTGATGCAATAAAGCAGGATTTTCAATTCCCATTTGTCCTTTTGCTGCCGTTAGGATGGAAGGACATATTTGTGTGCACGTAAAATTATCTTTGAAAGTTGGAATCATGCTGTAAATTGTGACTTCCAACTCCCATTTCATTTCATATCAAGTTCTTTTCAGTCGGTACTATTGTTTGTATAATCCTTGACGTTAATGTATATATAAGAAATAATAATCCTGATATTTTGATATTGTGTAGTGTCATCGGTGGATTATGAATAACAAAAGGCGGATTAGTGGGCTATAGATGAATAAAATTATTGTCTTTTATTGATCGTAATGGAGGATAAATATCAATTTTTAGCATTTCCGTTCTACTGTCTAATGGCATTGCTTGATTAATCTATTCTCATTTTCTACTTCTTAAGATTGCCGGTGTTCCTAAAGATGCATTGCATATGATTTAGATAGAGAGTTGACCGTTCGAGCAGCTACAGTTGTTCAAAAAAAAGAGATAATGAAAAATAAATATATTGAAATATCCGTTCAAATTACTTTATTTTCGGCGAAGTTAAAAGTAGCGTGGATAGTTTGGGTTTTTTTTTATCGAAGCAACGGTACCTGACAACCGAGACAAAGTCTTGATTATCCATTTATTGTTAATTTGTTTCGAAACCCCGGTTGTACGTGACAAGGAGTTGGATCGTCTGTCCAGCTTTGTGGGTTTTATCCGGGTCCTCCGGTTTCCTCCCACTGCTAAATACCCCTACGTACAAGCGAATTATTGAAATAAAATTGAACCATCTGTTAGTCCAGAAATGACCTAGTTTGTGTCGAGTGGACGTTGAACCTTATTCTCTCTCTATTGTTAATATTTAAATCTTAATTTTTTCAAATCCAATTAGATCTCAGCCATTATAAGCTTGCCATTAGCATAAATGTCTAAATAATAATTACTATAACATTGGAAGCCAAAAAAAGGACCTGCTATAGGAAGATTTACCTCATACATAATTCATTTTCAATTAAATATCAGTTTCTATAATTGCCTGTTCTATGCATCCGGGATAAACAATAACAATATAATAGTGATGTAATCTCTTTCTTTTATTCATAATTATTTCCTTTATTGCGTTGCTTCTTTTGGTCTGTTAATCTATATTGGATTTTGAAAAAAAAAATGAAGTAATTTTGTTTATCGTCCTACTGGGATAATGAACCGACTAGGGGCGTGGTGACCAAAGATTTTGCATGAGGAACGAGATCCGTTCCGGGACCCAAAATAAATGATAGTTATATGTGTGTGCAAGGGAGAGGTGGGGATGGCGTTTGTCAGTCCCTCGCGGTGCCACCGGGTAATATTGGGCTGTGTGGAACATGCTATTGAGTCGATTTGTAGCTTATCTGACCCACGCAAAAACTCAAATGGACGTAAAAACTTAAAAACATGATTCAAAGCTCGTCATAGCGTCCCCTTCACTTAGTTCCTGGAACCGATTGGGATACTGAAGACAGACGTACGTCATACAGTGTACTATGACGGAAGAGTTTTACCCGGACAGTCTACTCTTATTTCAAATTGGGGGAGATAAGTGGTCCAGTAGCTTAACGCGTGCGCCTGAAATCACAAGGTCTGTCACTGAGTCAAGTGGCATCGTTTCGATTCCCCGCTTGTACGTGACAATGAGAGGGGTCGCCTGTCCAACTTCGTGGGTTCCCCCATCCCCGGTTGGGTTTCCCCTACTTCTCACTGATAAAGACCCCAATGCGCAAGCGAATTATGGAAATAAATTGAAAGCCATGCTAGTATCTGCTAGTATCTAAAGGACCTACTTTGTCATATAATCTCATAAATCTTTTAAAGACTATCATATAATCTAATAATTCCTTTAAATACTTATGTGTAATGCAATAATTCCTGTAAACACCACAATATAACTTTCAATAATAGCGTACCTATCCTTCAAAAAATACCATACAATCTTCAAATTCCTTCACAAACTATCAAAAAATCTTATAAATAATCTAATAACTGCATATAATCCCAAAGATCCCTTGGCAGTTGGAATTCGATATAATAGTAGGCCGTGGCACCACTGTCCGCCAACATTTCGCTCATAGCACTTGGAGCAGAACGGTAGGGAGTTAAACCCTATTTTATTTAATTTCATTCAGTCACGCTCTTTCAAAGATTTTGTGTCTTCCAGTTGAAGTAAAATGCTAATCTAAACAATTTATTTGCTTTGAAAGTGGGCGAATTGAGGACAATCTCTTTCAATAAATAACAAAGTAACCCGCAAGGCTGCCATATAGGCAATCAATACATTTTCGACAGATCTTGTTTTTATGTATTATTGATAATACGTAACTAATTGTAGCATTTATCAATGAATGGACTTTAACATTGAGAGGATTCAGGCTGGCACTATATGCTAAGTGCCTAAGGATCCACTGGGCTAAGTGAGTGTTCGATCCCAGAGATTACCGAGAAAGTTCATCGAACGTTTCCGGCATAGTCTCCCCTTGCCCTGTGTCGTTACAGTGACCCCCGATTCAATACACCTTATTGGTGGGATTTGTCTAACAGCAACGATTATGTGTAAAATACTTATTAATTTTTGGCTTGTATCTAAGTAAGTCAAAGGTAATAAACAGTCATTAACAACACCATTTTGCTTTTTTTCGTATGAAGGGAAATAACTCTATTGTTGTTCATCTTAATCAAGTGGATACAGATCACCAATTGACTATTGACTTTGATGTTAATTCTCGTCTTAGACTGCCTCTAACCTTTTCCCAAGCAGGTATTAGATTAACATGGAAAACTTAAGATACAAAAACGGGAAGTAGAGATAAAAACATACAACTTTCCGCCCTACATTTTAACCTAACCTATCCTTCCGCCTCTAAATCATGATTATTCACCAACTCCTGGCAGAAAATGTATATTCAACGCCTTTCTTCGTTTTTACATCAAAAAATTAAACAAAGAACACCATGCAACCCGGGGATAAAGGGAAAGACAAAGAAAGACTAAAAAACACTTTCCCTTGTTTTGTGTGTAAAAAGAGTAAGAAAAATTGGTTTCCTGTTCCATGGAGTAGCGTGATTATACTGATGGGTATTGTCGATTGAGCAATGTATGTTTACTCGTTCAAGGAATCCCACTGTTTTGTTCAAACCCTGGTTGATATGTAACAAGCAGTAAGTCGTCGGCATGAGATGGTGTTTTCTGTGGGTACCACTTTTCAAAGCCCGAGTCTGAATTACCATAACATTTCGTTGTGACTATAACTTTAGAAAATTACGAAGTTTCTATTTTTAGTTTGCAATTTTCTTGTCGTTCAGAGTTAGAGGATAGTCGGGAGATAACGACAAATGGTGACATAATTGAAGATTTTGTTTTAATATGGATTGGGCAACCTATCATGATACGATTGTGTTAAGAGAATCAGCTCTACCAAAGTTCGTTATCCCTAAGTTCCTTATCCGCCATCCTGATTCCGCCCTACAAAAGTTCTTTATCTTCCATCCTGCGTCCGGCCTACCGAAGTTCCATATCACACGTTTGTGCTAAGTGAGAGTTAAATCATCTAACCCGAGTACGCCCTACCAAAGTTCCTTATCTTCCACCCTATGTCCGCCCTATCGAAGTTCCTTATCCAGCACCCTGATTCCGCCCTACCAAAGTGACCTATCTTCACTATCCTCCATTCTGAGTCCGTTCTCCAAACCTCCCAACCCTCCATCCTGAGTCTACCCTACTGAATGAACCTATGCCCCATACCGACTCCGCCTATCCCCCAAACTGGGTTCCCTGTCCTCCCTCCGGAATCCGCCCTACCAAATCAGGGACTGGTTATATCTGATAAGACATCGTCTACTTATAGTCAATGGTCATTACTGTTTTTAATTGGAGAAATACATTGATTGTCATTAAGCACTCGTGTCTAATTGTATTTTACGATAACCAATTATGGTTTTGTTCGATTTATGTCCTAGTTTGTAAGGCTAGCTAAAATTCTGCAAACAAAGAAATGGCCATTTGGTTTGAACTGTGTCCAATCTTTAGAATTACGTGTAGAAATTAAATGAAATTGAGTTTATAAAGGTAGTTTAGTTGGTAAGATGACGTTTTTTAACATTACAAATTGTAAACATAATATGAAATGAAATGAGGTTTAACGTCTTACTCTTCTGCACCTAACCTGGGCTAATGGAAGACGGGCAAACGCCATACAGTGTGCTATGAGGGAAATTTTACCCGGGCAGCGGCGCTACGGCCTACTCTTATATCGAATTCCAACTGCCAAGAGATCTTTTACTTGCACGCCAATATGTACACAGGACCTCGTTTTTTGGTCCCATCAGAACGACTAGACAGTTGTCCTTGCCAGGCCCTCCGTTCTGCATTACTAACCACGCCGGAAAATCGAGATGAACTTTCTCGGTCAATGCAGGGATCGAACACCCGACCTCCAGGCTAGCGAGCCAGCGCTTTACCCACTTAGCCACGTGATGCTCCTAAAACTAATAGTAATCATTGAAACATTTATATATGAATGGTTTTGGTTTTAGTTTTTTGGGGTTTTTTGTCATATGATTTATTCTACTATTATTATTTTCCAGATCTACACACCAGCGAAGCTGAAGATACAATAGTATACTCCATCCTTATACAGAGCCAGATCCAAAAATATACCCTTACTTCCTAGTCAGCGCTCAGATATTGAACTGTCCCAGGCCTACACACATACTTCAGGAGGTGACGAGTTTCCTCTACACCGAGAAGGTAACATGTTGATGTTAAGATATTTAGCTCTTGTCGGAACGTATATTTGTGTGACGGAACATTCGAAATCTGACCCAAACTATTTTTTATCAATCATATAAAGTTTCCACCTCTGTCAACAATAAGATGTTTCCCCTTGTTTAAGCTTTACCACTAGACAAGAACCTGACTACATACCATTCGTTTCTTTCAATTTTAAAACATAAAGCAGCGGAGAAAAATATTGATTTGTCACCTGTGACAATCTTCACTGATTTTTTAACTTACTGCACTAAGCGTAGCTTTTGATATATTTCAGTGCAAACTGAAAAGCTGCTTTTCCATTTCCAGTATTTGACAAAAACACAGAGATTTGGACTCCGTAAGGCGCTCTGAGACAATCCAGTGGTTAATTTACTTGAACGTCGCCTCCGCCCTCCCATAGACAACGTTAGGTTGAATGCCCTTGATGAAGCTCATCTGGATTATCCAAATATTTAGAGGTTTGCCGATGTTGTGACTGACGAATGGGTTGAAAGCTATAGCAGAGCAATGCGGGACCACTTCTGACAACAAATCTCTTGTGGAATGGCATAGCAAGATAAAGAAGACCGGGACAAATCGTCGAAATAATCTTAAAATTAATAATTATTGTGTTAACCGAACAATTTTTCACAGAAACTACAATCCTGCAGTTAGAAAACGGAGGACGAGATCTAAAAGACTCCGATAAACGACTTTTAGATAGATGACTTACACATTCACTAACTGGGCATTCTATCTTGAGATCAGGTGTGGGCCCTGGAAACATCGCTATGAAAAATCGGTCAATTGTCTTTTTCTTTTCGAAAAAAAAATCAACATATTATTGATCACCCCTCGTTAAATCAGGGAGTATATCTTAGATCAATACGTCACAGACACAGTTAAAGGTTACCGCCAATCAACTGACTAGTATATGATTTGATATAGAACTAACTACTAGTGTAGTGTGACTGGTATATGATTTGATATAAGAACTAACTACTAGTGTAGTGTAGCCATCAACCCGTAGTAAATTATAATCACTACTATTACTATACATCTGGTAGGCGGTGGATTAAATATGATAAAATACCACAATTGTTTTAAAATTCATCCTCGCCAAACCCGGTTTAGTTTAATACTTCTGAAATGTTAACAACCGACATTCCTCGGAAAATACTTCTGAAATGTTAACAACCGATATTCCTCGGAAAATAATAACTACCACCTTTAGATTTAAAACCTGGCAGTCAGATGACTAAACAACATGGTAATAACCATTCTCACAAACCTGGTTTATTCAATGCATACAAAAGTATTGATTAGGGGATCCTAGCAGTCGGTCGGCTTTTGGCATATTTGACAGATTTCGTAAAATTGGGCCCTGCACTAGAAAGGGGCCCTTCAGCTCACCAGGTGTGGCTATTTTCGGGTATTAATCAATGACTAATTGTGAAGTATAGCATAGTTGTCGGTCTTAAATATGAATGAATATAGGCCTTGTTAAAGTTATTCATATCCTGCAATGTATTCATATCCCAAATTGGGCACCGAATTTTCTTCAACGGGAATCGAAAATACGCCAAGACTCAACTTCCACCACCGAACCACCTTTTATATTGTACGATAATCACATCGCATACCCCCTTCGGCATGTGAATGAGGCTAAAACTTGAAGAGGGAGAAATGGGGTTTAACCTCAACTAACGACACAGACTAGGTCAATAAAGTGTAGAAGTGAGGCAGGCGACCGTACTCCTTGTTACGAACGAGCTCGGGATCGAAATGACGCAACTTGATTCATTGACAGACCTTGTGACCCAACGGGCCACGCAAAGCTTCTGATTCGGTATATGTGTGGACTAACGTTGGGACATAAGTTAAAGTAACGGGGGTTGTTCAGGATGCCCCGTCCGTGAAGTCATCTGATCACGAAGGCGAGACGTTGGCTCGCTAGGCTCAAAGTCGCGTTTTCGATCACTGCATTGCCGAGAAAGTTCATCGGGATTAAACGCATTGGTTTCTCCATGTCAGAAGTACAGAATGGAGGTCCTGACTAAGACAGCTATTTAGTCCAGTCGTTCGGATGAGACGATAAGTCGAGGTCCCCTGTAAACATTGGCGTGCATGTAAAAGATCCCTTTGCAGTTGGAATTCGAAATAAGAGTAGACCATAGTGCCGCTGCTCGGGCAAACAATTCTCTCATAGCACATTGTATGGCATATGCCTGTCTTCATTAGCCAAGTCGGTGCAAAATAGTAGTACGTTAAACCCCATTTTATTTATTTAATCACGAACAAAGCCGAATACTCCCGACGGCGTCCATGATAATCTGCGTGACAGAAGTTCCAAGGAACCAACTAAACTTGGTAAGTAAATACATGCAAGTACAAGCTGATCTATCCACATTCAATTTCCTTCTCATAGAAATTAATTAACTCCCATTTGCCTTCTTCAATATTCGAGAAGAATGAAACTGTGATAGGAAGCTTTACATGGTACTAGTTATCATTGAAATCCATTAACTTGCCGCTGATACACAATAATGACTTGATTATCTTCCAGGCTGCATACCGTATTAAAGGTCAACATATATCTTAATGAGAGGCGGTGTAAACTAATGAAAAGAAAGCCTGGGGCGTTTCGGCATTCTTTTGACCATTAAGCACCTTGACACCTTGTACATAGTTTACCAAATATACTCATAACTGTATATCCAATAACGCAATTACTTCCCGGCATTGTAATGAGTAGCGCTTAGGGGGCGAGCGGTTCTTGGTCCAAATATCATTATGTGTATGCTATTAACAAATTTTTAAAATTCAAATCACAGCGTGGGATGGGACAAAACACTAAACATGGTTAGATTTTACGTATACAGACTATATTATTACAGTTGCGAGGGAAACCAGAAGAAATTACTATTAATTACCCAAGAATTGGTTTCATATTGTCGATAAAATTACCTTTCCAACCATACCAAATATTGACTTACAGGCCTACCGCTAGCCTATGTAATTCCATATTCCTGAAGCAATAGCAGGAGTAATCCTTCTCTGCCCATTGATAATTGAGGAACTGTGTCTATTCTTTCTGTTCAATCAAAATTTAATAAACCCCAAGTACCGCAAAGTGACACCCCTTCGTTTAATCTGGGGTCTTCCCAAAAACTTTGGACAGTGATTTAAAGGTATTAAAAAGTCGAAAGTCTTGTTCGTCTCCATACAGTATTGTTTACATATACTGGCAGCGGCGAAAAACAAGGAACATAGTCTGGCGTACACGTAGTTCAGCTCTGAACGTAGGTCTCATTACACTCGCCAGTACTACGTTCAGGTTTCGTCCCATTGAATCCATGTCGAAAGTTGCCCAGTAAAATTGACAAGGACAGATTCCAGTTTCGACATGGATTCAATGCGACGAAGCCTGAACGTAGTACTGGCGAGTGTAATGAGACCTACGTTCAGAGCTGAACTAGCGTACACGTTGACTTGCTTGTACACAGCACTCTTGAAAATTACATGAAATTTTGTAAAACATCGGGATTGTGGCTTTGGTTCGTAAATAGGAAAGCTAGGGACCAAGGACATGTTTATTCTTAAGCCATAACAAAACTCTGCGCAGGGGAGACTACTCTATTGAAGTGACAGGGACACAGCTCACCAATTATTTCTACGCCGTCACGAAACAAGAGCCGCCGAGGCTTTTTTTCAATCCATCTCTCCCCTTTCCCTTATTGGTTTCAATATACATTTTCTGCCCGTTTTTTGTGCAAATTTGGGAACAGTTAGAGTAAGAGACGAGAATTAACATTACAAAGTCGATGGGAAAATCATTGGTGAACTGTGGCCACATATGAAAGTACGGAAACAAAATTAGGGCATGGCCATGAAAAACGGCCAGTGGTTTAACGGGGTGATAAATCGAGTTCCTGTGTATATATAGACGTGCACCTAAAAGTATATTAATTTGTCAGATCTAATTCTAACAATTATTAGCCCAATAAAAGTGGGATGTGTCGTTTCATTTCTAACCAGGTAAAAGCATGATGATTGTTCATGCTGCATGTAAGTGCAGAAGAACCGCGCTAATCGCTAAACAAAACCGAGAAGACAAACCCGCGAACAAGAAATAAACAACAATTATTATTATCACATTAAGTAGAGCTTGGGGTCGATGATGGAAGAGGTGTCCGGACTGTTTACTCGTAATGCTTTTTTGTCAGTAAAGGCTGCCGATCATCCGAACACCGGACTAAGTGTCGCATTTATGTTTTCACTGTGCCATAATGTTTGTTTTGCGTGGTGATGGACTGTTATATTAACTTGCTTATCTTAAGCTAACAGTTTAACCAACTTGTGTTTTTTATAGATAGTGTGATCATCTTGTTATTCCCGCTACTCATCAATCTATTACAGATGTCACCTCAAGACCTTTGATGATAATACGGCCGGAAGAAGTAGTATCTATACGGACTTCGACCTATAACCACATCAAGACTTTGGGAGGTTATTGAACAAAAATACCACAAGTTGATGATACTAATCAAACATAATATATGGAAATTGAAAGAGGAAGTGGCTCTAAGCCGTCTGATGACCGGCGGCCTTGTGTTATTTTTATTTCCAATCGTTACGGGAACTATGATGGTGTATTATTTATTTTGAAATGAGCTTTAGCATCCTACTGTTCTGCTCCGACTGGGATAATGAAAATGAGCACACGCCATACAATGTGCTACGACCTGGCAGCAGCACTACCAAGGGTTCTTTTACGTGCACGTCAATATGTACGCCTGACCTGGGTTTTTCGTAAGAAAACTCCGACAATGTAAGATGAACAGGCATGACGCTTAGTACGGTTGTACCTTGGACAGATGAGGATCGATGAACTGACTTAAAACATGACATCGCAAATCCAATGTGGCTGCGCCGACGTCATACTACACAGTTGTTTGTCTAGGATTTTAAATTCAAGCTGTATTTCCAATTGACCACAACTACATTTATAATTAGCCAGCCCGTTCATACCCGGACCAGCCATTCGTTCCGTTTTATGTGCAATTTATTAAATAAAGTCGACAATATATATCTGATCGAGACTATCTACTGATAGGGAGGGTGTGTGCCGAATGGTTTAACACGTGTGTGATAGATCATGAGGTCCGCCATTGAGTCAAGTGACGTCGTTTTGATTTCCCGCTTTACATGACATGGAGAAGGCCCCCTGTCCAGTGTAGTGTTTTTTCCCCAGGTACCCCATTTCCCTCCTTCTGCTTAAGACAGCCTAGTGCAGCGTTCTAAGATACCATCGGACAATATAAGAAACCCTGTGCGTGAAACCTTAAGGTCTGTTCATTGAGTCAAGCGGCGTGGTTTCGATTCACCGCTTGCCCATCCTCGTGTGTTTTCTCAGGGTCTTCCTGTTTTTCCCAACTGCTGAACTGAAGATCCGTAAACGCTTGCGAACTATTGAAATATAATTAAACCATAAGTTTGTGTGAGTGGTCCTTACCCTCACCGCCACCAACCTCTCTCTCGCTCGGATATATTAATATTTACTGATAAAACATTTTGACCGTATTAGTGTTGAAAAGGTTATTTGTTACAAACAATATTCATTCCATAACAGCGACTAGACTAGTGTTTCCTATTTTCCTCCGGGGCCTTGCCTTAACTTAACCATATTAATAAAGCTATTAGCTTGTTGCTAATTCTGGATCATTTAGTTTACTACAAAGCACACAGGGCACGCGAGGTGAACAGCAAATGTCGTTAATGGTCACCCATTGGCTTATTATTATAACCAGGGCCTAATACAACCAAGCTATTTTCCGGTCGCATGTGTTTTAAGACGAAAACGAAAAGAAATTCTATATTGAGAAAGTAGGACATCGACATTTCGACTACACTATTTTTTAATCAGTTAGCTTTTATGAACTCCATTTTAACCGATGTGGACGAATACCTACCTATATTGAAACGAACGTCAGTTGACCACCTCATCCCCTATGTTTTCACGAAACGTCGGTCTATCCCCAAATTAGCTTAAATAATCATTAAATTAGGTTAACCGACCACTTGACACAAACTAAGTCATTTTGGCACCATTAGATGGCTCAATTTCATACAAGAATTCGCTTGTGCGGAGGGGGTTTTAGCAATAGGCGGAAACCGACGACTCTTCTCCTTGCTACGTACAAGTAATTCCACAGATCTTTGGACCATATCACAACATGGTCCGTTTCAAAATTAAAACGCCATACAGTGTGCTACGAGGGGTAATACTAGTCTTAGTTCGAATTTCAATTATCAAGTGTTCTTTTACGTGCACGTCAAGTCTCGCCAACTAGAAACTGACCTCTCAACCACCCAATCCCAGCCCGACCAACCCCACCCCGTCATGCACTTAGACAAGGAGGGGGGGGGGGCAAGCCGGATATTTCCCCGAGGAGCCTTCAACGCCGTGTCACCTGCACCTATATATATAGTATTTAGGATATAACGTGTCGTTAGGACTTCTAACAAATTCTGTTTAAAAATAGCCATGTTTTGGTTACTTTTTTTTTAACATAATGTTTTACCCAGAAAACTACTGAAGCTCATGCACCCATGTACAGTTCGGTAATACAAATTCAAAGAAGAGTAAGAAATTCTCCTTCGTCAAATCGTAGAAAGGCGATTATCATATGTTAGTCTCAAATGGTCCTGCAGTGTCGACGAATAGTTGGGCTATATCTTCACGGTTGAAATTCGAAATTACCCTATGGCACAAGTCATATTAGTCTTCAAATAGCCTCACAGTATCGTTAAACCTACTCCCATCTATGATACCGTAAGATATCAATTACAAAAATGAATTTGCTGAGGCGTCCGCAAAAATCACGATGAAATCAGATTGGTGATCTTTTTAAACAAAAAACATAAAAATTCATCCAAATTCTACCATTTTAACAAGAATCGGATGTATGGAACTATTAGCCTAATAACTCTGTATCACATGTTTTCAATCGATTTTTTCTGACAAATGACGCCAATAAAGTTTAGAAATGAAATGCAGTTCCTTTTACCAAATGATTACCTAAAAATCAACTTTCTGCGAGAATACCGGAAGTAAATCCATCCGTGATGATTCTTTATCTAACTGACTTAACACGAGTTTCCGATGTTTATTGATTTGGGTAAACTGATAATATTTCTATCACTGTGAATATTGATCAAACTGCAGTATTAGTATATGGTTATCCACCTTGACTGAATCTTCAGTGAAATGACGTAGAAGTAATTACACAAATTTTGCAATGACGTCACATAATACCATACCGACACAATGTTTCGAAATTTTATATCCTTATTGGGTTTGTGACTTTGCCGAGTATTTTGGGGTAGAAATGTGGTTTAACGTCAACTCGACACAAACTAATTCATTTCGGTACTGTTCTTAGCAGTGAGGGAGAGGGCATTAACGACCCGAAGAAAACCTTCCTGGTGGGACAAAAGATCACACTCCTTGTCACGTATGCTGCAGCGGGGAGACGAAACCATGTCACTTGACTCAATACAGATCCCGTGATCTAACACGCAGGCGTTAGTCCAATGGCCACCCAACCCCACTCCAAAGAAATAGGAGATGACCATTTGCCGTATTTATTGTTCATTAAGCACCTCTTAATTCATTTGAAGTCTAAACTGTGGGCCGTGCCAAATAATAGTCCTACACAGTCTGGTGTACTACGATTTGATTCAGTGAAAGACCGTCTGTTACAAATTTAGTTAAATTCGGGACTTCCAGGATATAAATCGTAAATGAAATAAAATAGCGTTGAACGTTCTACTGTTCGGATCCGAATGAGCAAATGAAGACGGGAATACACCATACAGTGAATTTTTGCCCGGACTGTGACGCTATATGGTCTACTCATATATCGAATTTTAACTTTATAGAGTAGATGTTACTATAGTAAAGTAAGTCGTGTTGAGGTCGCGTGTTCGATCCCGAGATGGAGAATCACGGTGGCTAAGTGGGTAAGGCGCTGGCTAGCTAACCTGGAGGTCGGGTGTTCGATTCCCGATTGACCGAGAAAGTTCATCTCGATTTTCCGGCGTGGCTTTTCCTTTGTCAGTGACGTAGAACATAGGCCATGACAAGGACAGCTGTCTAGTCGATCGGATGGCACAAAAACCGAAGTCCCGTGTACACATTGGCGTGCACGTAAAAGATCCCCTGGTAGTTCTTATTCGATATGAGTAGGCCGTAGCGCCACTGCCCGGGCGTATGTCCGTCTTCCATTAGCCCAGGTTAGTTGCAGAGGAGGTGGACTTTAAACCCCATTTCATTTTTTTCGATCCCACAATAGTTCATCGGGATTTTCCGGCGTTCTTTCACCATGTCAGTGGCGCAGGATCGGGGATCTGTGCGTGAAAGATCAATTGACACTAAGTTTGAAGTAGGTATAAGAGTACTCCATAGCGCCGGTGCCAAGGCACACTGTATCGCTTATACCCGCCTCCATTAAACCGTTATCAGCTGCTTCTTCGATTTTCTGAGAAAGATTTACTTTTATCAAACAGAAGCCTTTAGACACCGCCTCTAACAAAATTTCGATGCCTTTTTAATATTTAGTACAATTTGTTTAAAGATTATTGTATTAGGAGTTAACATCTAAATATGATTTTATTGGTGTATGATCGTCGTTATTTCGGAAAGCTTATCGCATCATTCCGAAATAGGATTAACGGTTTACTCTTCTTTTAAAATGGATAAATGTGTTTATGTAACGATATATAAATTGACATTGGCACATCGCAGTGCTTTCGTAAATCTTAATAATCGCCTTATGTTACCAGGACATTAACAGTGGCGTGCAGAGAGAGAGAGAGAGAGAGAGGCCGGTAACGTCAGGTGAACACAAACTAGGTCATTTCGCAACTGGCATATGATTCATTTTTATTTTAATGATTCGCTTGAGCGTATGGGTCTTTAGTACAATGTGGGGGGGGGGGGCCCCAGAGAAAACCACGCCAGTTGACTCAATCACAAACCATATGACGCAACACGCACGCGCCAATCATTCGGCCATCCATGCTCCGTTTTCAAGTAGGACTTTGTGCGTCAAAAGCATAAAGAAAATACATTTGCATTTGTTCGCCAACATGCGATTGAGTCTGTGCTCTATTATACACTCTTGTGGTTATTTAGCATGTATGTCCATGTTTACACTACAGTTTTACACTGCATGGTGGGACCTGCATGTGAAAGAACCCTTGACAATTGGAATTTGATATAAGCAAAAAATCGTCCCGTCGCTGTTCGGACCAAATTTGCTTGAAAACACACTGTTTGGCGTATGTCCGTCTTCATGAGCCCCATCGGAGGACGTTAAACCTCATTTTATTTTACAATGTTTCGTTACCGTTTTAAAAATTAGTCACTAGTAAATCGTAATACAAATAAATACATTATTTACACTGTGGTTTATGAATAACATCTTTCCATAAATAAGTCTAATTCTACAGTTATTTGAAGAACATTGGTACCTGGGAGGAGAAATCATTGTTAATAAGTCCAGTTATCAAAGGTCTTTTCAGCTAAATGTTTGTACTGATACAATAAAACGATGTTGATGGCGTCTTGAGCTTAGAAATAAAATGAAAAAGTCGGTGTTAATGATGACCTAATGTAAACAGAGGTAGACACATGTTATTCTGTCTTCTTATCGACCCCGATTGTGTTTAAAATCTTAACTTGGCGGAATCATTCTCGCAAACCAGAGGTAGGCTCTTTCGTTCTGTGTGGAATGAAATGTGATGAGAATGTTCGGACCATCTACAAGCTTCAGCAACACCACGTATGATCGCCCCCGAACTGGTAGACCAAGCGTTACCACAATGCGAAAAGACCGCCATGTTGTGCGACAACACGTGCAGAATCCATTCACACGAGCATCTGAGAGAGAATGTCAGGCATTGGAAACACACGGAAGACCCATCAATACCGATATAGTGCGCCGACGTCTCACCAGAGAGAACATCCATTGCCGTAGACCTTACCGTGGACCGATCCTTAACCCTCGCCACCGAGTTGAACTTCTTCAGTTTGCCAACAACACCATAACTGGCTACACAGGCATGGAGAACTGTTCTATTCAGAGATGAGAGTCAGTATTGCGTATCAACCGCAGATGGCAGGACCAGAATATTGCGTCGATGTGGCAAGCGTTAATCAGACCAATGTGTCATGGAACGAACCTCGTGGCGAGGTCCATGCATAATGGTTTGGGTGGAATCATTCTGAAACGTTTTCCAGCATGACAACGACAGTGCTCACATCGCAAGAGTTACCGGAACCTCGTGGCGAGGTCCATGCATAATGGTTTGGGTGGAATCATTCTGAAACGTTTTCCAGCATGACAACGACAGTGCTCACACCGCAAGAGTTACCGGGACTCTCTACAGCAGAACGGTGTCAACGTTATGCATTGGTCAGCCCTTAGTCCGGACTTAAGCCCGATTGAACAGCCTTGGGATGAAATTCAGATGAGACTTAATAACGTCCTACTGAGACCATACACAGCCGATAGATTGCGCCAGACTCATCTGGGGGTATGGTACCGGTTGCCATGTACAGACACACCCGATACTGATGTATAGACTTGTGTACAGATTCTAAACCTTCTCGTAATGTCTTGAAATTGTAATGACTTAATCTCTAATTTGTCAACATACTGTTCCCAAAGAATTGCTATGATCCATTTACTAAGTCGTTTTCTAGAATGATTTGATTAAAGTGCCTCTCTGATTTTGAAGCTTCAAGGTACTGACTAGTGGTTGACCCGGTGTAGCACGGGCATAGCCATGAGCCGGAAGAAGCATAACTCCGAAACCGGAAGTGGTAGTCCATCGCTACCGAACCTATGTTTCTCCCCGATCGAGCCGCCAACCCTAAACAGAAAGATAGACAGAAAGACGAACAAACGGCATTCACAAATACTGGTATAGATATTCCTTTTAGAGGTTTGGCGGTAGGTTGCCGAATGGTATAACATGTGGAATTTAGATCATTAGATCTGTAATTGGGTCAAGTAACATGGTTTCGATTTACCGCTTGTACGTGACAAGAAGTGGGTTCCTCTGTCCTCCAAGCGAATTATTGAAATCCAATTGAACCATATGTTACTCCCGAAATGAACTAGTTTTCTTGAGTAGGCTAGTCGTTAACCTCTCCCACTCTCTGTCCCTCTCCTCCTCCACTCTTCCTTTCGCTCTCTCTGAAGAATCTGTCAAATTCCATAAAGAAGAAACGTACGTAGGCGTAGTAAGTGGTAATAGTACAGCATACTATTTGAACGAAGTCCATTACATACTCTCAAGTATGTCAACTCCTGATCTGTAACATGGACGGAACTAAAACCATAGCAACGGTCAAGGCCAGTTTAAGGTCTACTAACAGTTTGAGTGGTGGTTGAACGTTCCAGATTAGAGATGAGAAAGCCAATTAGGTTGGAGAGTAAGTAGCATGGTAGGTCTTGTAGATAGGCTAATTATTACAGACACGCCATTATAAAGACATGCTGAAAACATCTCAATAATTGCTTTAAGCTTCCATCGTCATGTTTTGTGTTTAGTTAACAACATAATCCTGTGAATCACTGCAGTGAAGTATAGCGTGAGCGGGATCAACTGCTTATTATCACCTCTATTGTACAAATAACTAGATGATTTTCTTTGGAAATGAAATGAAATGGGGTTAACGTTCTACTGGGTTAATGAACACTGGTATTAGCCACATATTCTATGGCTGCATTTTGACCGGACAGTGGTGATGCGCATTACTCTTATTTTGATATAAGAGTAGGCCGTACAGCGCCTCTATCCGTTAAAAAATGCCCAGCATGACGTATGTCTTTCTTCATTAGTGAATTCAATGCAGCAAAATTTCATAAAAAAAAAAACAATCATGTTATCTGTGTCACAATCTGTATCTGTGGGATAAAGAATGTCGTGTAGCCTAGTAATTTAAATTCTATAGAACAACTGCTATCCTATCAGCAATCTTTAAAGACCAGTTCTTTTGATCTTCACATACTTCACGAACGCATTCTGTTGTCATGCGTATTGAAGTTCTCCCATGGGGCTTTAATTATATCAATATCATATTATATTAAAGATTCAGGTCTATATCCAGGCAATGGACCAGAATCTTGTTGACTCTCAGTTGGCAATTCAATTCAAATCAAATTCTAAAAACATTAACAGGTGTATAGCGTCTTGGAGATATTACCGAATCTGCATACATTTTAACGAGCAAGACGCTGGCTCGCTAAACTGGAGGTCAACGGTTTCGCTCTCAGTATAGACCGAAAAAGTTTCTCGGAATTTGTCGGTGTTATTTCTGCAGGGGTAGTGGAGAGGGCAAAGCCAGGGCAGACGTCTAGTCGATCGGATGGAACAAAACAAACGAGATCCCATGTACACATTGATATGCACATTAACGAATCAGTGACAGTTGGAATACGAAATCCCACACTTCCTCTGCCCGGTATAATGGCGTATACCTGTTTCATTATCCAGTCAGCGCAGAGAGGTAGGACGCTAAACCCCATTTCATTTTAAAACATCTTTCCAGATTATATCCACGCAAAGACAAATAAATATGACGAAATATGAACTAAAAGAGCCGAAACGAAATACGATATGTGATGTAGTTTAAGATAATGATCGTATGGTTTAAATCTAGCAGTATTGTTACGTCGTGGATCATATAGAGAACTTACAGGAGAGGGACCCAACTTCCTTTATATTCCAACAATCTACTAAATTCACCTGTTAAAAACTTTCTCGATGCATCCTTTGAGACGTTGCGCCAAATTAAATGTTGCGTTCATGGCGTCAAAGATCGAAGAACTGTCAGATCGAAAG
This sequence comes from Patella ulyssiponensis, assembly GCA_963678685.1. Classification (NCBI taxonomy): domain Eukaryota; kingdom Metazoa; phylum Mollusca; class Gastropoda; family Patellidae; genus Patella; species Patella ulyssiponensis. The sequence goes on along the minus strand of OY783225.1, from coordinate 30,771,231 downwards.
TGATAACATCGAAAACATCGCCATTTTTATTCCTGGGGATCTGAAAGTTCTAGTAGTTCTAGCCCTTCAATCAGTTTGGCGTTGTTTTATCCAGTTTTTTTTAATATCCGAATACTGAACTGATTTAGATATCTTGGAATACCACGGGGCCACGGTTCTTCAATGAGTAAATCAGGAGGTCTCCGATTTTATCCCAGTGTTCGCAAAAAACCAATAGATCTTTGGGTCTTTTTGCAGTGTCATTTCTTATCATCAGTATTGTATGGCAGAGGTCCAGTGTCTATTCTTTCAGATAAGACGGAAACCCACAAGGAGGTCAAGTGTACACGTTGGAAATAAAATGAAATGGAGTTTAACGTCCTATCGTTCGGGGCCCTGATTCACGAAATCTTAACTAAAGATAAAATTCAAATTTTAGCAGATACTTCAGATTTGATTGGCTAAGCACTAAAATCACAATCTAATATTATCCGATCAAATAACCAAAATTTGGATTTTATCTTAGTTAAAATTTCGTGAATAAGGCCCCAGCTGTCCTTGTCAGGCCCTCCATCCTGCATGACTGACAAGGGGAAACCACGCCGGAAAATGTACACGTTGGCATGCACGTAATAAAAACCTTGCATCTGTCCGAGCAAAATCTGTATGCTCGTCGACATTCGCCTGTTTGGAGCAGAAGGTATAAGATGTGATAGAAACGAATGGACCGTCGCTTTTAATCCCATAAATTCATCTTAGGTTGTTGGGTTTTTTGTTTTGCACGAGTAAACAATAAATCTACTTAAAGAGTTCATTCCGCTTATTGATCACGCTGAAACTCATGAAATCTTTATCTTCAAACGTAATTAAAATCCTTATTTTGGTCGTAAAACATCCATTGTGAACCTGTAATAAACAAAAACTAAGCGATATTTTCTAACATAAAAACCTAAGCTGCTAAAATGTAATCTTTGATTTCGATTTTTTTGTAAATATATAAATACGAATTGCGTAAAATTTGTGATTAGATTAGACCATGATGGCGAGATTCGTTGTCATGGCGGAACTAAGTCAATATTTACGACATTAGCTGAGTCCTGTGAAGCGTTAAAGAGACATATTATGTACAGAAATCTAATGAACGATAGAAATTAAATGAACTTAATCATTTTAGTACAGTTACCAAGAAACATGCATTTTGTTTTATTCATGTTTTATGGTTATACTCAAGTTTAATATCTTACCTTGCTGCTCAATCAGTCGGCTAATGGCTACTATTGTCAACTGCTAATGAATTTTAACATTAGATGAACTAAATCAAGTTCAGTAGCTGCCGAAACACATCCAAATCCATGCCAGTGATCCACGCCTTTGTGGTTAACAGTTTAAAATTGGGTAAAAACCAATAACATTTAATTTTCAATTTTGATCTGTTGTATAGAAATGTTGGCGTTTTTTGTGTGTTCATATTCCTGGAGTTAGACTACAGTTATTATGAGTGGCTGAGAGGTCTGAAAATATTCATTGCAACTCGAGTCTCCACTCGAACTCCTTGAACGAAACTCCACTCACTATCAAGGTCAACAATTCGGGACTTGACTCTGACTCGACTTGTTCCCACCACTGCTGATCTGTACATCATGCACTAGACCATGGGGCATGTTTGGCTACATCTGCAAATATGTGCTCGTTCCAGGATCTACACGTGACAAGAAATGTGTTCACCCGCCTAACCTCGTCGATTTTTCACTATACTGGTCCCACTTCTGAAACTCTTGTTGGGAACTCAAATTGATATATCTTCATAAAAAAAAACAATATGATTTTTATTTCGTGTGACCCTTCAAGACCAACCACTTAACGTTCATTTGCCTAACGGCTTAAAATATCGTAAAAAAAAAGTAGAATTAATTTTCAGAAAATTACAGGTTGTAAAATGGCTCGTGGCATTTTGAGACCCTAATATGGCAATTATTAACGATACGCATTCTTCTTATGAGCACTCTTTAATACCACTGAAGCAATCTCATCTAAATGCAAATGGTGTGTGTTGATTTTAATGAGCGCTATCTATGATATGATATGTGAAGTGTAATTGTCATCCATTCATTCGTCACACGTCGTCTTTCATTCATTCGCCACACGTCGTCCTTTTGTAATAAAATTTCATGCAGTAATCACTGGAAAAGCTTTGATGATAGTTATATATTTCACAAGACGTGAAATTTGATTTCACGGAAACTGTAATACATTTTTACAGTGAGTGAATCCCCAAAAGACCCATGTAATTTGATTATGTCTGAGGGTCACGAACAACCGATTATATTGCAGAGTTTGTTGATGTTTCTTTATATCTTTGAAAATCCATTAATTACGTGGTTTTGCGACTCGAGTGCCGTACACGGAACAAGATGTCTGCATAGATTCTTTTAATTCTATCTTTTGGCTTTTTCTTTGGAAAATCCAGCTCGATTAATACAATCCCGTGACTTTATCTTTGAGAAATCCAGGTCCATTAAGTAGCTGTACGAATCGAGCTTCGCACACGGGACAGAGTGTGCTTACCCTCTCTTCAACTCTTTATAGATTATTGAATTCCATCCTGTTGTTTTACCATTGGAAATTCGGTTCCATTAAGTAATCGGGTGTACGAATCGGATGCTGTACACAAGGCAAGGTATACATATTCTCTATCTTAAACACTTGATACTGCCATTGCCCTTCTTCTTCCGAAAACCATTTTGATTACTAACCAGGGGCCTGTTTCACGAAATTTTAACTAAGATAAAATCCAAATTTTAGTTATTTAATTGGATAACATTCGATTGATTTAAGTGCTTAGTCAATCAAAATTGAAGTATGTACTAAAATTTGGATTTTATCTTTAGTTAAAATTTCGTGAAATAGGCCCCAGGTCCCAGTTGCACAAATCATTCACAGTAATCTTCATTCCTTATCCGGATGTATGACTCAGGATATAACAAATTTATTGATGAATATGTTGATATAATTTAAATTATCCCGGTCTATAATTCCCCGCAGGCGTTAAATAAAACGAATAACGGTTAAAGATGCGTTATGTAATGGAATGAAATGAAATGTGGTTTACAGTTCTTTCTGGACACCAGTGCTACGACTTACTCTTATTTCGAATTTCAACTGTCAAGGGTTCTTTTCTTTTGCATCCTCGTCAATTATATACACGGGACCTCGGTTTTTCTTCGCATATGAACCACAAGACAGTTCTGCTTGACAACCCACCCCCCTCACGTCGGTCTGCACCACTTTCTCGGTAAACACCAGTAGCGAATCCTCTACCTCCAGGCAAGCGACCCAGCGTCTTACCTACTTAACCACCGTGGCTCCATATAAATAAAAATCTACAAATAATAGTTTATATAACACATTTAAGGTCAAAAGAAAAACATATGCATTAAACAGATTTAGAGCTTACATAATGCATCTGTTTATAGAAGATTTCTTTATAAACAATAAGATTATGTCCAAATTATTCCGGTTTATTTTAAGAAATATTTTATTCAATTATATCCCATGAAAGATTGTTTTTGTTTTATTTTCACGGATGTTGTAGCACGATTCACAACGTAACTTGGACCAAATACTATGTTTATAATCATTTTCCATGTCGCTATTTAAGGATAGGTTTTCCGCGAAGAAGATTACATGTAATTTGATAGATTTTGACTCACAACTAGTGAATTACCAAAAACACGTTATCCATGTAAATTATACATGATTCGTAATACTTTTTTATGTCAGAAATTTGATCTAAGGTTACGCACAAACAACTATTTATACAATAACAACTACTGGTTTATTGACATGAAACGTTTCAACAGTGATAATCTGATCTAAAGTTAACCTTTTTAAAGCAGTACTTCAGAATATAATTCCAGTGTGAGTGCTGTAATACTATATTATAAAGATCTGTGGTAACTACACGAGCTCTGATTTGTGCGTCTTGGTTAGTAGCGCAGGTAATTCAAACGCAGTCTGATTGGTATGCCTGTGTAAATAAAGCGGGTATTCCAAGCGCTCTCTCATTTGGTGCGCACTGCGCATGGATAAATAACGCGGTTAATCCAACGTTCTCCATTGATTGGCCTATTGCAGACGGGCTTACAGTGTGCTATGAGGGAAAGTGGTCTCGGATAGTGGCGCTACTGCCTACTCTTATTCCAACAGTTACGAATTATTTTACCTGTCCGTCAATATCTACACGAAACCTCGTTTTCTTTTTATCACATCTGAACGACTACACACTTTTTGCCAGGCCTTCCTACCCACATCTACTGACAAACAGAAACCACGCCTAAAAATCCCGAGGAATCTTTTCGGCCAACGTTGGTAGTGATCCAATGTCTTACTGACTGTGCCACTACAGCTACCCCGGAACGGTAGCTTTAAAAAAAACCCGAATTAGTATCTTATTCACTGACTCAACGCAGCACCCAAGTAGTGAACCTGAGACCTCCAAGTTACCGCGCCAGTGTCTCATTCGCTTATAGTCACCGAAGGTCCGCAATGAGCGAACCTGAAATCTCCAGGTTAGCGAGCCAGTGTCTTACTTACTAAGCCACGGCGGCTCCACAAGAAGGGTATTTGAAACCCCCAGGTAAGCGAGCCAGCGTCTTACTCACCCAGCCACTGCGGCTCCCTAGACGCGTTGGTTTATACTGTTTAGAAATAATAATTCTCTATCAGGTTTTAGCCACAAGTTTAATTGCTGGTCTGCAATCTGTGAAACATTGTGGTCTCCATTTACACCATTCAAACCATGAAAGTTATAACCCGTGATATTTGACAGAAATAGACACACACGGTCACATAAAATTGGCAAATCCATTAAAGGGTGTTGGACATATATTTGTTCCCAATAAAAGTGTTTAGTAAACACATAGAGCAGTCTATGAGCCAGCGTGGTTCAGTGAGAGGGGCGTTGGCTCGCTACCCCATGTCCGATCTCTGCGTTGGCCTGTAAAGTTCATCAGGATTTTCAGGCGTTTCCCCCCTTGTCACTGGTTTAGAATGCCTGGCAAAGAAAACCTACAGTCGTTTGGTGGTACAAAATGCCGAGGCCCCGCAACCCATTGGATTCGATATACGAGTAGTGGAGTAGGCCATAGACCATCGAAAGTGTAAAAAACGAAACGAAAGATAGATCTGTATTTTAATCAGACTGAAGAGAACACGGTAATAAATATTGCAAAATATGAAAAACATCTGGCGAGACTGATTTTATACCTCCTTCCTATCAATCATAATAAAAGTTATTTGGTACACAAAACACACTTTAGCAGACGTTATATCTATGGTATATAGAACACAATGCAGACGTTACAACAGATCTCATAGCAATGTGATGTATTCAGATCTCGTAGCAGACGTTACATCTGTGATAGACAAAACTCATAGCAGACGTCACATCTGTGACACAACTCACCGCAGATATTAATTTTGTGATATCCACAACTCATAGCAGACGTTACTTCTGTGGTCTTATAGCAGACGTTACATCTTACATCTGTGGGCTTTAGCATACATTACATCTGTGGTATATATAATTCATAGTAGACGTTACATCTGTGGTATAAAGAATTCATAGCAGACACAACATCTGTGGTCTTATAGTAGACGTGCATACAATTTATAGCAGACGTTACAGCTGTGGAATAACGAGCTAGTAGCAGACGTTACATCTGTGATATACACAACTCGGGGGGTTGGGATGGCCTAGTGGTCTAGAGTGCCGCGCTTCGACCTCTAGCTGGCCGGTCACCTCTGGCTTGCGGCTGCGGTTTCGAGCCCCGGTGTGAGCGTATGTGGCATGGAGATAGGGGCGCCTTCTCAACCTCGTGGGTTTCCTCCGGGCACTCCGGTTTCCTCCCACGGCTAAAGACCCCTACGCGCAAGCGAATTATTGAAATAAAATTGAAACCATATGTTAGTCCCGAAATGACCTGGTTGTGTTGAGTGGACGTTAAACCCCATTTCTCTCTCTCTCTCTATACACAACTCGGAGAAAACGCTACTATTCTGGACAGAATTATTGATAATCTCGGTCAATCAGAACCTCCCAGCCTTCAAATAGTCGTAGAATATTTTTCTGGATGATAGAGACTAAATTATGGATACCTATTTAGTCATTTTACGCCCCCACATGCTAGGTTATGTACCCATTCACACTAAATAGGCCATATCTTAGTATTTTAGAATTTATATTGTCGAAGAAAAAAATCAATATCGGGAGCGATTTAACTTTGATATTTATTTTTAAATACATTTTTTAAAAATATGTTAGAATTCATATATTGCCGTAGAAAAGAACCAATATCGAGAGAGAGTTCACTCGCCGTGATAAACCTCAAACACCTTTATTACTTACTGTATAAACATGCATTATGGGATATTAGATGGAGAGATGGCAGTTCGAACTGTAATAGTTAAAAACTAGATAATGTAAAGGGAATTTGCTGGAAATTTCAGTAAAATTGATCCACTTTGACCCTCGAATTTAGCGAATGGAGTTCGTGCCTAACCTCGGTCATGTGTCGGTACGATAAAAAAAAACATGATCTCGATTATCCATTTCTTGGTTTTGTCATGAATGAGTGTTGAGCAGCAGTTCGGATCCCAATTCAGTAAATATTGCAGGCTAGCGATGACATCGAGAGTTAATGTCTAATCAATAATTTAGATCACATTTCTGGCCTAAAGAGGCCTGCAATAGGCAGATTTAGCTTTTGTTTACTAAAAACAATCATTTGCCCAGTTCGGAGCAGATCATTATGACGTTAAACTCCATCTCATTTCGTTTAAAAAAACAGTTTTGGAATTTATATTGCCGCAGAAGCGTTAATATAATTAACTCGTCCCGATGTCGTTACTATGATTGATATTGGTGGCCAAGCGAATATTTTCTGCTGATCAGTTTGCCCCAATATAAATGAAGTAGTTAACGTGCGCGCATTGGATCACAAGGTCAAGTGGTGTGAATTCGAATCGCCGCGTGTAGCCCGCCCTACCTCATGGGTTTTCAACTGGTCCTACCGTTCCCTTCCACTGTTAAAGGCCCTTACCCGCAAGCGATTTATTAAAATTAAATCATATCTCAAAATGACAAAGCTTGTGAACGTTAAACCCCATTTCTCTCCCACATCAACTGGGCTAACGGAGACAGATATTCGGTGTTCTATGAGGAAAATTTTACCTATGCATCGACAACTTACTCATTGAGCCACCGCGAACCCCCTTGTCCCATGATATTATCGACGACATTGCGTAAATAACCACAAAGAACTCTCCGATGTTTAATGGATACAATATGGGCGCATAATATATTTTTCATATTATCTTATTAATACCACCAGATAAAGACAATTACTAGGCAGGATAGTGGTATATGTAAATTAATCATTTATTCTCTGAATTGCGATAGACAAAAACATCTTTAAAAACGTTGCAGGGAAAATTATTCAGTTCATTTATTTGCTTTTAACAAAAAATAAGATAGCTGATACTCGAGTCTCCTTATTAATAATTCAGAACTTTTGTCGACTTTTTGTGTTGTCATTATCGCGAGAAGAACAGCGGTAACAGAATAATATAGGAATTCAATTAATATATAAAAATGCTGTTCATTTAGAACTTTTGTTCTCATAAGTTACACAATGGGTTCTTTTAGACGAGTTTACTAATAGTCTGGCGTCGATAATGAATTGCTTTGTACCGTTATGTGTAATCCATTTCTAAATGCAAGAATGTTAAAGGAGGAAATTTGATGTTGAGCGTAAAACGGATCCTAATTCAGTCCAAGATGTCTGCTTTATTGTAATCAAAGGGCTGCCAAGTATTTTCAATCAGTAGTAGAACATGAGAGAAAATAATAAATGGGGTTTAACGTCCACTCGACTCAAACTAAATCATTTTGGGACCAACATATGGTTTAGTTTTATTTCTACAAATAGATTGCAGGGATCTTATCAGTAGAAGGACACAAGATTAGACAAGTGACCATACTCATTGTCACGTAAAAACGAGCAATCAAAACCAGACCAGTTGACTCAATTTACAGACCTTATGATCTTACGAGTCCTCTTAACAGGATTTTTGAAAGGGTTTTCTCCACACGCTCTGGTTACCTCACATAGAAATGAAATGAAATGGGGTTTAACGTCCTACTCTTCTGCACCTGACCTGGGCTAATGGAAGATGGGCATACGCCATACAGTGTGCCATGAGGGAAATTTTGCCCGGGCAGCGGCGCTACGGCCTACTCTTACATCGAATTCCAACTGCCAAGGGATCGTTTACGTGCACGCCACGGGTGTACACGGGACCTCGGTTTTTCGTCCCATTCGAACGACTAGGCAGCTGTCCTTGTCAGGCCCTCCTTCTGCATCACTGACAAGGGGAAACCACACCGGAAAATCGAGATGAACTTTCTCGGCCAATGCAGGGATCGAACACCCGACCTCCAGGCTAGCGAGTCAGCGCCTTGCCCATTTAGCCACCGTGATTCCCTACCTCACATAGCTACAGCGCTCTGCACGCAAGCGAATTATGTGTAGTTTGATGGTCGAGAACGAGACATTAAGTAATAGTATATATTGATACTGCACAAGGCATTAGCCGAGTGTTGTTTCAATATATTACACAATGTCTTTAGCTCAAGACCATTAAACATCTTTAAATACAGGCACTATCACGCACGTGTTTTTCAATGAAATACGTCACGCAAGTCCAGTATTTCACCTTGTATAGATAATGGACGATTAGCAAGTTGCCCGAATACTATTGGAAATAATTGGGAGCCAACATCAAAGGATGACGTCACCTCTGTATTTTAACGAATACGATTGAGCTACAAAACTTGTGTAGAATCCGCGTCCAACAGGGATGTGAAAACAATGGATCTAAAAATCCGATACGGAAGTGTTCTTCAATAGATAAATGTTAAAGTGGATAAATAAAAGAGACACAAACACTGTTTTCATCGTCAGATGTTACCGGGCCAACGTTTCGAAGATGTACTCTCTTCTTCCTCAAAGCTTATAAATTTGTGTCTCTTTTATTTATTCACTTTAACGACTGAGCTAGTTTCTCTCTCTCTCTCTCCAACTGTATCTTTATAAATGACAGTGAGTGTCGACTGTCGGATATATTGGGAAGAAAGCTTGTTAATAGTTTTAAACTGTACGACATGAATCGCGACGATTTAAGTCTGTGCTGTTTATTTTCTAATATCGAACCCATCATCTTGAATGTCACTTATAATATGATTTTTGTCTCCTTCCAGACATTTGTTATTTGAATAAGAATCAATAAAGATATTGAAATGGTTGTAAGGTATTATAACGATGTCGGGTTTGTTGTTTGTCTGAAGAAGGACAGCGATTGCTTAAAAGTGTAAAAGAATGTATTATTATTAGGTTATTGGTTCCTTCCCTAGTTTATTGTTGTCTTGATTTATAATAAATGGCCGTTATATAAGCCCATTCACCCAGGTTGTCATAGTAGTACCGTTGCCATGGTAAATTATTCGAATTTGACCTACTCTAATCTTACTCAAGACAAACGGAATCATATTTTGATTAACCTGTGCTGTAACGTGGCGGCAGTTGGGGAAATCCGTAGGTTATTGGCTGACGACACTGCGCGTACTCTGTAAATCCGTGGGTTAAAGGCTGACGACACTATGCGTAGTCAGTAAATTTGTGATTTATGGGCTAACGACACTATGCGTACTCAGTAAATTCGTAGGTTATAGGCTTATGTACTCGTAATTCTCGGGTTATAGCAGGCTGAGGACACTGCGCGTACTCGATAAATCCATGGTTTATAGGCTGACGATACTACGCGAACTCTTTGAATTCGTGTGTTATAGGCTGACGACACTACGCGTACTCAGTAAATTCGCAAAAATTAAATCACAACACGTGCATCGCTGACTGACCACAATATATAAACCGCATGAGTTAAAAAGTAAGTGCAGGGGACAGCACCACACACAAAAACAATATGCAAGACCAATCTACGGACAAGACACAATATACAGACAACAAACGTGCACATCAGATCAAGTTAATGGATCCGGGGGCTAGCCGTATGCGTCCATTGTACTTTACTATCACTCGGGTCCACAATCGAATGAATAATAATGCTAGGACTACAATATAGGACAACGCTTTAAGTGTTGATGGCAGACCCGTGTTTCTACCACTTTTTAATGCAGTGTGCATAGTTTACAGTGTCGCTTCCGCCTACTATTCGCCGAATTTCATCTGTCAAGGGTTAATGTTACATACAGAACCAAACACTTGTCATTTCTTCCGTGCTACACCACATTGACAAGACATATTCGGATTACCTTGGGATTTTCCCCTTGTTGCTGGTGAGTAGTGGAGGACCTGGCAAGGAACAGTGTCTAATCCCTCGGATTGGAAGACAAGCCCAGGCCCCGGGTACACGCTGGTGTACACGATTAAGAAACCTGGACAATTGGAAATCCAAGTAGTACAGGGGCAAACGCCTTTGTCTAGATGAGGTTTGAGAGAATAACTTTATTCTCTTATGCATTGTGCCATATGCAAGCAGCTTCATATGTAAAATGTAAAAACGAACTGTTGCATTGTTATTCCTGGTAAGACAAACGTTTTAGCTAACTATTTGAATAGTAAGAAGCAATTACAGTCTCTAACAAAAGTTTAGGGACACCTTGTGAAATTGACTCAATTTTGACAATTTTGATTCGATCGAAGAAATCTATGAGCTTGTTTGCCCTAGTGGAATGAAACTTTGTATATGCGATCTAGAATATATTCGGCGTCACCTGACGTTGACGTGTCATACGACGTTGCGGTTGATGACGTCACAGCACGATCATGACGTCATAGAACAACCTGCAAAACTTGGCCAATTTAAGTATATTTGAGGTCACAGAAAGACAGCAATGGAACATGAATGAACTTGTAAATGCAATAAAATTGACATGAATTAATATTTCTAAGGAGTATTGCCAGACTCTGATCGACAGTATGCCACACGGTGTGGAATATTGAAGTTGCAGAATAGGTGGAGCCAACGATGTGAACTCTTCAGTAACAATATGAAATATTTTCGATAAATTGTTAATTTCATTCATGAAATAATAAAATAATAAAGAAAATTGAAGGCCATGCCTTTTGTTGAGATGTCATAAACGAATAGAAATGATGGTTGGTTCACTTTAATACTTGTCATACAATGTAAACATTGTTTCTGAAGTGAGTTATTATTCTTCTTTAATCCGAAACACATTACTTGATGACTTCACAATCGACCCTTAGACATCATAATGTCACGCTGACATATCCCAGCATACCGTCACTTGCATGCTGTATCCCCAAAATATATGTCGTTTCATCCATTTGTGAACGAATTCACTCAAATTGGCCAAGTTATGCTGGTCAAAGCCGTATATATACAGGGCTTTGATGCTGGTTGGTTTATGACGTCATGATCATGCTGTGACGTCACCAACTGCGACGTCGCATGAAACGTCAACGTCCGGTGACGTCGAATATCTTCTAGATCGCATATACAAAGTTTCATTCCACTAGGACAAACAAGCTCTTAGAATTCTTCGATCGAATCAAAATTGTCAAAATTGAGGCAATTTCACAAAGTGTCCCTAAACTTTTGGTAGAGACTGTACACAACGTGAGATGAACCAGAGTCGGTCAATGGCCGTTCTAAAATATATAGCAGAGAAGAGAGAGTATGCGTCACACGTTGGATGTGGGGTGTTCTCCCAGCATATTTTCCACATCTAACCAGCGACGGCGTGGTGCTACACGGTTTGGTCAACCGTTTCCATGGAGTTAAGCTTGCTTGTTGCGGTTATAGCGGTGCGCAACTGAATCCGAAGATTGATAGCGGCGTGTGTTCGTGTCCGATTTGTGTTTTTTTTTATTATTATTATTTATTTCATCGTATTTTCCCTTTCTTATTATCCTTTTCTGACATTTCAATAAGTTTTTCTCCATTTCGAGTTGGGTTCCCTTTAGTACCAGGGGCGGATCCAGGGGGGGAGGGGGTGACCAGGGTGACTAGTCACCCCCTCCCCACCGGTGTATAGGAATCCCGGGTCCTACAAGCTTCCACCGGGACATGCACGCGCATGGTCGTATATATATTATATTGCACATGGTGCGCATCTTATCAGACACACAATCATCATCTATGTTACTAGCGGAAGAAATTAGCTCCGTAAACCGCGGCTAATCTCTTACGTTTTAGGGTTTTGGCTTGGAGGCGGAAAGATCTTTCTCTTGTGTACGCCGCATTCAAAATTGGCTAAGGTATTCTATGACGACCGAGAAATTTTCAGACTTTGCCATTATTGCCATGCACGGCTTTGATATTCCCGTTTCAAACAAGGACATTTGCAGGAAATTCATCGAAGCATTTCCTCGCCGGATGAAGGCATCAACACTTTTGTCAGACTGATGCATAAATTATACATTATTTTACGATGGCATTGATAGAACTGATATAATTGGCGAAGAAAATTGACTGTACATTTGCAAATATTCGATAACATTCAAACAGTTTGTTCATTATTAGGTTCATAATCTGGATATATAACTTGCTGTTTATTATAAGAGGCGTTGACAACTTTCCGTGAATGTAATGTGGCAATTTCTTTGTATGTACAGTCCGCACTATCTTTGATGTATGCAAAATTTCACAAATTTTTCTTGGGGAAGACCCCCTACCCATGCCCCCTCTACTGCTCGCGCGTGCCTGCGGCAACCATCGCTCCGCGGTCGGTGAGACAAAACATGGGGTTGTCCCCCCCCCCCTGAAAAAAATTCTGGATCCGCCACTGAGTACACTTCATTGAGTATGTTCTTCTTCAATAGACATGTCGTTGCCGACCAGTAGGGCGCAAATCACAGTGCTATGGCTAATCATAAGTCGAATACTAGTATATGCATATACTACAACGCGTCACCTTCACTCAACGACCTTTCAGTAACCCTAATTGAAGATGGCAGGCCAATTATCTGGCATAACTTCATTTTGTTGAATAAATGAGTCTACAACTTTACAGACGAATTCCTTGAAATAAACGAGCCAGAAACAAATTTAAAATCGATCTTTTGTCTGCGTATTACAATTCACTAAGACAATGCGGAGCATATTACCGGCGCAATTATTGACAGTAAAGTTTGAACGTGACGTCCTTATAAGGAAGTAAAAACGGATATAGGTTATGGATCCGCGTAACAAAATATCGTCATTTCAGGATTAACATAGGGGATACTTGAGTGGACATTAAAGTCCATTGAAAGGGGTCAATCAAGTTAACGCTATAATTTTGTACTATAAGCCTGTGGTGGTTGCCTGTAGAAGCAAGAATCCAGTATAATATTTTGTCATTGGTCTACCAATGTCAAAATAATCTCGCTTCACCATATTTATCCTGACTTTTGAAGAAAAGCGAAACTAACTATTCCTTACGATCGCACGAAATGAAACTTGGACGCTTTGGTGATCGCGAAACTTTTTTGGTCTCCCTCGGGTGCAAACCAGAGACCTCCGGGTTATTGAGCCAACGTCTTACCCACTGAGCCATTCCGGCACCTTTCTTATTGGGATTTTTTTTACCATACATAATAAAACAATATCTTAAAAGATAGAATAATATTTGATATTTATCTATATTCAGTCTGAAATAAGCAATTTATATAATAATAAAAGAACAAAAAGACACGACACCACGACGGTAAACGAATTTCGACATCCCACGATTAGATGGTGATATTTAGTCTGGCCGATCCTTTATGATTGATATTTAATGAAATATATTAAAGTTCAACATGAGTGAGACGATAAAATCATCTTTTATACTAATAAAACCCACACCTTGTCGTGTTGTAATAGTTGTTAACCAGACAGCCATTGTGTGTTCACATGGTAAATGACGGGCTAAGTTCGGGCGTCAATAAAATAAAAATGAAACAGGGTTTAACGTTCTACTGGGCTGATGATGACGGTATACGCCATACAGTGTGCTTGGGACGGGAGGGGAAAGGGCGGACAACGGTGCTACTTTATCGTGAATCCCAGCTGTTAAGGGTTCCGTTACGTGAACGCCAATGCGTGCACGGGGTCTCAACCGAACCGGTTCTACACCCCCGACAAGTGGTAGCCACGCCAGATAATTCTGGTGGACTTTCTCATTGATCGAACACAGGACCTCCAGGTTGGCGAGCCAACGCCTTACTCACTGAGCCACTGCGGCTCCCCCACGGCGTTGTGGTGTTGTTGGTTGTATGGTAAATATTTCGCTACATTAGAGAATCGTACATTTGTATTGGTATATTGAAGAAACAAATTAAGGACACGCCATTCCCAGAACAAAAAAACGACCATGGGCTTTATAAAAAAATATCAAAATAAAAAAGAACCTTTAAAGCAGGTCACATGTACCTATTCAATATCTGGACCATTAGCTAAATGTATTTATATTCTCACGAGTTTTAATGAGATCCCGGAACATCTAAACTAAGATGAAAAATGTAATCAACCAGTAAAAACGACCTGATATAAATGTCTTAAAGGTCGGTTGAGAAAAATTTAGAAGCTTTTCCGTTGCTGGATTTATTACGAAACGAATAAAAAAACCCAAAACAAATGAGAATAAGATGAACCAACTAATCAAAAGTTAATTTGAAAAAATAAATTGTATGAAGTAGCTACGGTTTAACGATACCAGTCCAACAGGACGGAGTGTTGGTATAAAAACATAGGTCCCTTGTATCTATTGGCGCGCACGTTAAAGAACCCTTGGCAGTTGCAATTAAGTAGTAGCGTCGCTGTCCGGGAAAAAATATCTCATAACACAGGTGTGGTGTATAAGCGTCCTCATTAGCCAAGTTGGTGCAGAAAAGTAGGGCGTTAAACCCCATTTTATTTCTTTGGAGGCATTACGAAATCATTCTGTTTAATCTAGCGAACACCCTCTCTATAGGAGCTTTTACTGTAGGTATGATGTACTTCCAGGATCTATTTTTAGTTCGGAAAGACTGGCCTTTTACTTTACATGGCCACACTATATAAATGTTAGGGAAAATAATATTTATAGAAATCGTATTCTTGAATGTCGCTGTTATTGTAAGGTACACGTGGAGTTTCTAATATATTTCTGACTTACCACATATCTGCCTCGGTCGTACTCTATCAAAAGAAGATTGCAGGAAAGCAATTTCATTAGTAGTAGGTAAAAAGATCGGACATTCGGTGGTCTATAATGAGCGGAAATTACTGTAATTAATCTTAATGGATATTAGATTCTGATATAAAACTGAATACATCTAAGCCTGCAGGAAAGGGATTATAAATGTCGGCTTAAGCAATTTACCATGAATATAAGAACATTACGCGACATGTTATTAATGTGTTCATACGGCTGTAGACTCGCCCTTTTAAAGGGACATTGTCAGACAACACAGCTGTCTATTAAAGGTAGGCTTGTCCTTTTAAAAGGGTATTGTCCGATAATACAGTTGAGTATTAAATGCAGAGTCGTCCCTTTAAAGGGAAAACGTCTGATAGTGCAGCTGTGAACTAAATGTAGACTTGCCCATTTAAAGTGATATTTTCCGATAGCCCAGCAGAGTATTAAACTTAGACTCGCCCACTGACTCACGAACTCAATGTAAGCAGAGAAAGTACATAGGTAGCTTTTCCCAACCGGGTGGTCCAGAATTCGATTACCAACCTTGTTGCGAAAGTTAATCTGTTTGTTTTCAGAGTGGTTTCCTCTTGTCAGTTCTATAGGACAGAGGGCCAGGAGCGAAATAATCCTATTTATAATTTGACGGTAATTTGTTTGAAAATTATACTTAAAGGGGCAATAACACTCTTGCTGACCTGGCAGCTCCAGAAAATAAATAATAGCCTTATTCTTAGTACTAGATGTTTAAGTGACATACCTGTTGTGTAAATTATCCATTACATCCTATTTTACTTGTCCAGAAGGTTCGAAAATAATTTAAAATCCAAGTCACATTTGAAAAGGTTTACGTTAACCTTTTGAAATCATTTAGTTGATTTTTTTAAACTAGGTTTGTTAAGATGAAATTTGTATCATCAATTAATTGGAATATTGTAAAATAATACAATTTGTTGACCAGAATAAATATTGTGATATATTATTCAGTTACAAGAAGAGTGGTATTGAGCCTTTAAGGTACTCAGGTGTTTTGTATGTCATACCTATCTCAGGTTGCATGTACTGTTTAATTAGAGTGCGAGTAAGCAAGACATTGGCTCGCTAAACCGGTGATCTCGTGTTCGATCCCTGCGATTGCCAAGAAAGTTCATCGGGAGGAGTGTTCGGCATGGTTTCCCATTGACAGTTGTCTAGGACAGATGACCTGCCAAGGAACAACGTATAGTTGAAAAATCAGGGTTCGGTGCAGAGACTGGCGTGCACGTAAAAGGTCGCTTGCCTGTCGGAATTCGATATAAGAGCAGGCTGAAGCGCCACTGTCCGGGCAAAATTTCCGTCATAGCACACTGTATAGCTTATGCCCGTCTTGTTTAGCTCAATCGGAGCGGAACATTTGGAGTTCACACGCCATTTCATTTCACCTTCTTATTATATATTTCATAATACAATATTTATGCGGTAGGGAGAAAACGTTAGGTTAAAATATTTTTGTTTTTTTATGCAACGGAGTGTGGTTTTGGTTTGTTTTTTTTCTCTTTTTTAGGGATGTATACTCGAATATCGACACTTTAGCACAAGAAGATTGGATCTCTGTGTAAGCAGTTGCGATCTCTTTCACACAATTTAACTTCCAGATGGTATCACGTGTTCTAGTGTCATATCGATAAAGACCGACGTCGACCAACAGCTATAATCGGAAATGGTATCAGGTGTTCCTGTAAGAGCAAGGACAGAAATGAGAGGACAAGAGAGAGAATAACGTCGTTGCGTCCCCTCCAATTTTCCCTGCAACGTAACCGTGTAATCAAATCACGTCAAATCGCCAATAGATTTATTGACCGACTGAAGCCCTCACGGTCCATTAAAAGAAACGTTAATTTAAAACGTGTACCTTTGAGTCCTTGAAGACACTAATCGTGTTTTACAGATCAATAAAGGTGGGAGGCGTTCTTCTAGAAATTTATAGAATTTTTGAATAATTTGTAAATGAAAATTACTAGTAATTATAATATTTCCGATATTGGTCGATTTGTTTTAACCGCTATATCTAGTATGCATGGTGGTGGGTGTACATTAACAACATCGATCTTACGTTATATTAAATGCAATATCTTTATTTATCAAAATAAAGATATTGCTTAATTTGGCGTTTTGAGAGAGGAAAAACAATCGATCTAATAAATATGGGCATATTGTCCAATGGTCTACTCTTCATTGACAGGGGGAATGACGTGGCTAAGTGGGCGAGGCGCTGTCTCGCTAACCCGGGGGTCGGGTGTTCGATCCCTGCATTGGCCGAGAAAGTTCATCTCGATTTTCTGCCGTGGTTTCCTCTTGTCAGTGATGCAGAACGGAGGGACCGAGATCCCGTAAAAGATCTCTTGGCAGTTGGAATGCGATATAAGAGTAGGCCGTAGCGCCGCTGCCCGGGCAAAATTTCCCTCATAGCACAGTTTAGGTGCAGAAGAGTAGGACGTTAAACCCCATTTCATTTCATTTACATGTGCGCCAACTTGAACACGGGTATTCGAATTACTAGACCTCAAACGTCTCAGTGCCTTAGATAGGCGACATGATCTCCGTATCACGTACAAACACCCGATAGAAACCCCACCCCATAACAAACTACTTGCAAACTACTAATGACAAAATAAATAATTTCAAAAAACAAATCAGCTTGCCAGATGTTTCTAACTCAACCATTTATTCACTGTAATGCGCGTTCGTCTTGCAGAGTGCCAACTCAAAGGACGCGTACGCTCAATCCAAGGTCAAAGCTTCTCTCATGTAGAGAAAGTTCCCGACTAGCGTGACACAGATAGTCCATTATCGAGCCATTTATTGGAGTTATGTGCAACAAATATCGGCTTAATTTTCTGCATGCCGTCTTTTCTAGTTTAATGTCCTTGCTGTGTTTTATATAATGGTGTATGGAAACAAAACATAAATCAAACAAAATGAATCGGGTTGACTGTTCAACTTTTATCTTAAGAGAACGGTCATGTCCTACGTTCCTGTTAAAATTACTACCCCTAGAAAATACTCAATAGTAATAACGGAAATATGAATGTCAAGTAACATAATTATACATCCATCTCCAAGAGAGAGCCAAGGACCCTTAAGCGCTAGCGAATTATTGAAATAATATTAAACCATATTTTAGTCCCGAAATGACCTAATTTTTGTCGGATGACCGTTATACACCACCTCTCTCTGTGCGATAGCATTTTGAAACATAAGTGGGGATTGAGCTTGGAAGATCAACTCGGGTTTTCCAAAATCCAGCCATACAGACAGAAGCAATATGGTCGAGAGGCTAATCTAGAGCGCCATTGTCTAAATTTGAGGGCGGTGAAAAGCAGGGGGGGGGGGGGAACTTATCAGTGTGTTAGACTAAAGTTCGAGCATGTCAGTTAAAATCACATAACTCACCAATAAATGTACTTACAACTAGTTGCGACACAACTTCCGGGTTTATAATACACTGTGGGGTATATTGTAAATGAAAAGTCCGTAATGAAAAGAGACGTGTTTGATCAACCGAATGAGACAAACGCTGAAAAACAAGGAAATACGACTTAATGCTCGTGGTTCGTTTATTTCTCCCGTATTTTTTTTTTTTTTTTTTTTTATTCTGCTGTAAAAAGTAAACCACCTGTAATTTCACAATACCATGAAAGCACGCTGGAAACACTTAGGAACCTCTGCGTAGAAGTGGGACAGCTTTATAAGCTTGGTTAACCATGATTAGGTAAAATAAGCATGAGCTTGAGGCATCATAGGAATGGGGGCAACACCGGATTTTTATACATTATTTACGTTATTTAGTGAAATTAACCCAAGCATAGTTATGTAGCAATATATCTCAAATGTTGCTGATGCATGTAGTATTTTAATTATTTGAGAAGATTTTGATGCTTTGGGGATTTTTTTTTTTATTAAATTAGCAAAGACATATTAATCGACCCCTCCCCTGCTCGCGAAATAACGTCGAGAAAACAAATGTGCGAATCGTCACCACCGTGTAAGCCTCACTCCATCTTTATTTTATACATACACCTAAATAAGCAGAAATACTGCTCAAAGCTTCTGATTCAAATAACTTCTCAGATAATCCCTTAGAACTCAGACATAACCCCATTCACCTGAATAAGTATGAATATATTCCAACTTCTCTAAAACTGATTTTTAATATCTAAACGAGTGTTATGTCACAAATTACACGTGCACACATAACGTATTAAGAGATTTGGATATACATGTATATGCTATACCTTTTATCATTTATCATATCTTTGTGTGTATGTTTTTTTTATGTAGATGTGTATACTTTAAGGCAGCTATTGTAAAACATTTCTGAAAACTGTTGTGGAAGTGGCACTATACAACTGTTTGTATTGTATAATATATTAATAATGTATATATTCTGGAAACATTCTGGAAACAATACAGTGAAAGACACTTACTATAATTTGGATATATAGACCTATTTATATTATTGAAAGAAACTAGTAAAATATTTTTCTACAATTTGGATATATAGGTCTATATATCTTATTAAATGTAGTAAAATAATAAAAAAAAAACCACTTACCACAATTTGAACAACACAATTATCCTGCTTCGTGCAAACTACCTCAGTGGAAGAAGGTAAATCCAATACAAAAGAAACACTTTTGGCGGGAGAGTTTTCGGCAGGGGAACACGACCCCGGTGGTTTTATCGATAATCCAATACTGCCAAGTCCCGTCGAGGAGTCCTGTGAGATTTCACTTGGGCACTTGAATGAAAACTCGAGGGCGCGTTTCGGTGATATATCCCGATCAAAAAATGTCACACTCTTCGCTGGAGAGTCTTGGGGCGAGCGATTAAGGCTTCGGCCGGGTGAATTGGGCAATGATCGTAGTATGTTGTGTGGTGAACTGGATATTCGAGCAACCTGTCTGTGTTGTCCAAGTTTCGATGCTTGAGATCGGCCTTGAAGAACCGTCGGGGCAGATCGTCGCCTTGGCACAGCCCGGGAGGCGCTACTGCGCCGCGGCTTGCGAACCATGGTACCCGCCCGAGTCAACATTGACATGGTTAAGATTTATAGCTGGATCCTTTGTTCGTGTGGATGTGGCAAGTCATGGCTGGTAAATACGGCTAGATAGATATTCGAGTTATCTGTGACACTGATTTGTGGCGAGCTGTCGATTGATCCATTTTTGTAGCAATGAAAGTCGTGTGACAGACACGGCGATTTCAACTAACTTGTCACCGAACATCATTTGATGGTAGTTTGAAAGACGCATCCTTTCATTAACAAATACTCGGAGAGCGCTGTTAAGGAGGACTGTCAATAGGTATTGACCGTCTAAAAGATTGCTACATAAATCACTCCGCACCTTTAATCCTTGTCTTGCCAACTAAACCGTCTCGATTATCTCCACAAAATGTAATATAAAAGCCCAAGCACAAGAAGATTGGCAAATGGATTTGTGTTCTTCCTTTGTTTCTCTTTTTATATTTCAATTGATACTTTATGAGAGAAAAAAAAATCGATCGAGTCGAAAAGCAAGACGTATCTATGTCGATATACATGTAAGGTAATTATAATATAAAGACGTAGAGTAGAATAGAATTATTAAATCCGACATCAGAAATGAACTGAAACGGGGTCTGCTGTCTTGCTTTTCTACTCCGACGGGGCTAATGAAGACGGCCATAAGCGATACAGTGTGTTATGAGGGAAAGTTTGTCCGTTAGCCTACTCTTATATCGAATTCCAGCTGCCAGGGGATCTTTCACCTGCATGTCAGTGTGCACACGGAACCCCAGGTTTGACTTATATCCGAACGACATACGTTTTCTCATTTAATCATTTAATTTACGATCGTCACTTAATAACTTAATTTAAAAATGTAGAAGTGTGGCGGAGTCGCACTAGAACATGGACTTGATTAACCATGAGTATTTGACTCGAGACAACATAAATCAACAAGACGTGATGTTACAGGAAGGACAATGTTCACATACATTTGTCTTCCGTGGAAACGATTGGCCACTACTATCACCGTATTTAAAGGAGCTAGACCTGTTCCGTAATATATGAAACCAAAAAACGAGAATTAGAATTCAATATTGATCCATTGTAATCAATACTGATTCTGTTATCTTGCCCTGAAAATGTGGGATCCATGGAAATGAAATGAAATGAAATAGGATTAGCGTACTACTGTTCGGCTCCGAACTGGGCTAATGAAGGAGGGCATAGCCATACAGTGTGCTATGAGGGGAATTTTGCCCGTACAGCGACACTACGGCCTATCGAATTCCAACTGTCAGGGAAACTTTTACGGAACCTCGGTTTTTCGTCCCATCCGGACGACTAAACAGCTATCCTTACCAGGCCCTCGGTCCTACATCACTGACAAGGAGGAATCACGCCGTAGTTTTGAAGACAAAAGAACAAGAATTTCAGTTTAATTTTCTGTTACAGCAGCGCTATTGGACATTAAGAACACGTCCTTGTGTGTGTCTTAAAGAAGGGACACCGTCTAAACAAAAAGGTAGAATTTCAGCCAGTCTTTCAAACAAGTACATAAATCGAGCAAAACAATAATTGGTTATCGTAAAGTACAATTGAACACGAGTGCTTAATGATAATCAATTTATTTCTCCAATTAAAAACAGTAATGACCATTGCCTATAAGTAGACGATGTCTTATTAGATAGATTCGGTCTCTGATTTGGTAGGGCGGCCCCAGGTGAGAGGATATGGAACGTTGGTAGAGTGGACTCAGGAAGGGGGGTCGGCATATTTGTCGTGCGCATTCGGGAGAGGCTATAGGGAAGATATGGCACTTTGGTTGAGCGGACTCAAGGTGTAAGATACACACATATGGTAGGGCAGACTCAGCAGCAAAGATAAGCATATTTAGTGGGGCGAACTCAGGCGCTAAGATATTAAACTTTGGTAGGGTGTAATCAGGGGGGGGGGGGGTATTATGGAACTTTGATAGGGTTGACTCAAGTTCAAGGATATGGAATTTGGAAGGGTGGATTTAGGAGAAAAGTAGGACGTTAGATATCATTCCTTTTTCTTTAGTAAACTCGTTTGATCATGGATCTGGTATTGGGTCAAGTGGCTAGGTTTAATAGTTTGTGTCGAGTGGACGTTAAACCATCTCTCTCTCTCTCTCTCTCTCTCTCTCTCTCTCTCTCTCTCCATTCATTTTTTGGCTTTTCCCCAGACCTCTGAAACAAACGCCGAAATCAAACATCGGAAACCTTCATGCAGTACGTTCTTATCAACCATTATTACATGTAGAATCTCAATAGTGTTACATATGCAAGACGAAACTCTGACGTCGTACAATCAAATAAAATCGATTATACGATTACCGCCCTGAAAGCTGAGAGTCAGTTTTATAACATAATTAGAACGCCTCATTTCAACCCTTAGTCTTACTTTACTTTCATAGAACCTTGGTTGCCAGGTAACTTAACTAATACAAAACAATACGTGTATTTTAAAACACACAAAAGAATATTTTTGTCATCGATTTGTGTATTGAAGACAAATACTTCTAGCTATATGGCGAAGCCATAACCTGCAAACTCTTCAGTGTCAAGCTCGATTAAACAGGCATTATGCAAGAGCTAAATCTTCCTATTGCAGGTCTGTCTTCACACCTGATGTATTATATAGATCGGTTAAGTAGACATTATTTAACATTTCAAGACCATAATCAACTATTGATGCCAGAATAGACCGATTCGGCCATTTAATGATATAATTTTAAAATGGTGAAATGAGACTAAGCCCCGGACACCCAGTAGCGTGGTTGCAATCGGTGCACACATCATGGCAAACCTTCAAAGGTTTCTTTAAAGTCATACTTTGTGCTGTAGGCAGGTCACTAACTGGAGAGGGGTTGGTACGCCGATCGGTTTCTAAAAGAACCCTTGATAGTTGGAATAAGCCTTGGTGCCACTGATATAGCACAATTTCTTACATGTACCTAGCACACTCTATGGCGTATGTCCGTCTTCATGAGCCTAAGCGGTACAGAACAGTGGGCCGGTAAACCTCATCTCATTTCATTGTGATACTATTGAGTACTTTCTGGAGGAATTAAATTTGACAGAAAGGTAGGACAGTCAACCCGATTCATTTTGTTCCATTTATGTTTTGTTTCCATACAACATTATATAAAACACAGCAAGGGCATTTAACTAGAAAATGAAGTCATGCAGAAAATTAAGCCGATATTTGTTGCACATAACTCCAATAAATGGACCGATAATGGACTATCTGTGTCACGCTAGTCAGGAACCTTCTGTACATGAGAGAAGATTTGACCTTGGATTGAACGTACGCGTCCTTTGAGTTGGCACCCTACAAGATGAACGTGCATTACAGATTACAGTAAACATAGCTAGACCCGGAGGTTATTGCATGTCAGTAACTATTTGGTTGCATGCAATGACGTAAATCGAAGAGGCCTGCTATTAACATAGAAAGGATTGGGGGAATTTTTCAGTATGAGACGGAACGTATGTAGGTATTTTCTTCCTAATCGCCAGGTTGTATAAATTTATTTAAGCAAAAACGTATACTTTCAGAAGAAAAAACCTTGCTGTGTTTTGTAATGATCCGTAGGTTTAAGAGTCCCCAGTCACGTGGGTCCCGATTATTACGCTCAACAGTGGATCCTTATTTCAAGTCTATGACAATTCCGTTGTATCTATGTCAGTTGAGATAATTTGATAAAAAAAAAAAGTCGAACAAGATAGACGGTTTTCTCACATTCTGTCCGTGCGTCCCCTATCCATAAAACCATTCACTGTTATCAATTGTGGCCAGTCAAAATAATGCGATACGTTAATAGAAGCATTAAATTGTGTTTGCTGCTAAAGTATCTAATACTGCTTAAAACGACCAAAGTTCCAAGGAATCTAATTATACGGTCGCCTGTACGAATTCTATCCATCACATTCTCACAGTGTGTCTAGGTTCCATATACTTTTCCAGTTCAGCATCACAACAAACTATAATGCCATCAACTGAACTTTCGTGGTAAGGGATTTAGGAAAGAATTAAAACTTCACTTGGTTGCAGAGTAATTTAATTTTCCAGAAAGCACGCAGAACGCATCTCAGATAATAAAGACCCGGGCCCTGTACCCTCGGCTAAAGTCCAAGGATGTCCCGCCAACCCCTTCCCCTCCTGGGCACTTATATTATTCAATTGGGTGTAGCGATCATAAGATATAAGATCAGTTATCGGGTGGTATTTATATCCCATGCCCGTACGTGAAACGAAGTGATGTCGCCTGTGTCGAATGATTCCTCCAATACCTTGCCCCCCACACCACTTCTGAAAAAATGCATCCCAATTGGAGCAGAACAGCAGGACACTAAATCCCGTTGTATTTCCTTTCCATTTATACTATTTGAGCGGTGGCGTACGATTTGGCGTGAAACTGTCAAACATTCATATTGTATCACATGTAAAACGTCAATGTTTTTTGTACCCAAAGCTCCAGCGAATAGTTGAAATAAAAATAAACACAATACTTTATACCAATGGTCTTCGTATCTCTCTCACAAAAAACGACCAGAAATATCTTTATGTTAATAAACAGCGATATTCGATTTGCTGCAACGTCAGCTCAATATTGTAAAGCCTATAATTGTTAATTTTTATTTACAAATTATTCCAAAATTCTATAAGAACTCCTCCCACCTTAATTGATCTGTAAAACACGATTAGTGTCTTCAAGGACACAAAGGTACACGTTTTAAATAAACGTTTCTTTTAATGGACTGTAAGGGCTTTAGACATCTTCGTTAGTGGGTCAATAAATCTATTTCTGATTTGCGTTGCAGGGACTAATTGAAGGGGACGCATTGACACGTTTAGGGTTGTAGTAGTTCACCCGACACTTCACTATAAATATGGGTATACAAAACCCATCCATATTAACTGGAGGCTTTTGATGTTTTTTTGCAGAGTTTAGGGTTTTAGGTTTTTGCACGTCCGTCCGTTCAACATTTACAAAGATTTGTGGAATTTAGTCATCGATCTTTAAAGCTCGCCATGCAATTAGCCATTTTTTGTCCACGAAACTTTAATGACAGGCCTGTTTAAAATACGATTGAATCCAAGCCAGGACATTATTGAGCTTTGGAATTTTGATTTTGTTTTCTGTTAAAGATACATTATGAGAGATTAGATAAAGTGCTGATCCACCCTGAACCGAGAAATTAGCGATTGAATTTTGACCTCGAACATCATTACAAAAGTCGGTATCCTTATTTGATTTAATCTGCAGCAGCGGACCGGTTTCCAATCCAGTAAATATCGCAGTCTAGTGTTGACATCAAGAGTTTATTATGATCTTGGTAAGTTAATTAATGTCTAATTAATAATTTAGATGAAATATCATGCCCAAAGAAAGACTTGCAATAGGCAGATCCTATGGTTAAATATTAACATAGATTAAGACGAGAGAAACCTTGGACAGTTTAGTGACAAATGTCAATGATATATCGTGAAAAGAAATAATATGACTACAAGCTGTAAACAAATAGTTATTAATTTAACAAACATACAAATACAGTGCACGATCATCTGTTCTATTTTTAGCATATTCCCACAATATTTTCTTTTAGAAAACAAATTAAAGAAAGCCGGACGCCCCAAGACATAGGCTTGATGTGGCCAAGGTCATAAACATTATATTAATCGATATATAACAAGAGTTGTATGAAAGATAATTAGTGGGTTCCAGTGCATCACCGGGAGAAACTTGATTTCATATTATTTTTGTAAGAATGTTACGGTATTTCCCGGTGTCAGTTATACAGGAAGGAGGGCCCGACATGTGTTTAATTGTTCGGATGAAACGAAAAGCCGAGGTTCCATGTACACATTGGCGTGCACGTAAAAGATCACTTAAGTCGGAATTTGATAGGCCGTAGCGCCACTGTCCGGGCAAAATTTCCCCCATAGCACAACGTTTGGTGTATGTCCGTTTTCATTAGCTCAGTTGGAGCAAAACAGTAGGACGCCAAACTCCATTGCATTTCATTTTCGGTCTGTTCTGCTCCGACTGGCATGGCTTACGAAATACAGTGTGCTAAGCGGGAAGTTTTGCCCTGCCCGGACAGTGGCGCTACGACTTACGACTGTCTTTAACGTGCATGCCAATGTGTACACGGTACCTCGGTTTTTCGTCCCATTAGCACGTCAAAACAGCTGACCCTGTCAAGCCCTCCGTCTTGCACCAATAACAAGGGGAGAGCAAGTTGGGTGAACTTTGTCGGCCAACAGCAGGATCGAACACCGACCACCAATGGCTACAGTGACTCCCACTCTGGAAAAAGACATGTTTTCTGTCTAGTGCATAACTCCGGTAACACCCGTCATTTCTTATCATTAATTGGAAATTTTTGAACTTAAAGATTTTTGTTTATAACGCTCAGACAGTACTAACGACATGAACCTTATATTTACGTCTTGTTATAGGTTTGAGATGTCTTAGTAGATCGATTAAATCGATTAATAACGCCAATAATAACATATATCTTTGTTTCTTCCTATAATGGCACTTTTCACATTTGTCTGCTCGCGGTCTTGATAATTTGTATGACATTCAACAGTTGTTATAAGTATGCCACTGTCTATCTAGTCGCGCAATCTCGGTTTTGATCAAAACGAATTCCCTGTCTGGACTTATCTTGTCAGGGGTGCAAGCAAGTACAATGTCTAGTCGCCAGGACAGGACAAAATAACGGAGCTCCATTGTCGTGCACACACCATAAAAACGTCGTTAGTTAGGATTCAGAAAAGATTGTGCCAAAAGAGATAGAGAAGGGGGGAGGGGTATACAAAGCAATTTCGGGATTATTTTCATTTCGTGAAGGGATCTTAAGTAGTTAATTGCATACTGATCAGAATAAATATTCGGTTTAGCTGCTACTTCCACAACCTCTGGGTCTATCCACAGGGTAGACACATCGTCAAATTATCCGCCCCTTTATACTTCTGCTATTTTCATTGACTAATTAAGTTTGCGAAGGTAAGTAACTCGTATTTTATTGCAGCTAATTAACTGGATGACAATGGGGCCAGTTAATTAGCTCTCAATATTAAGTATTTTCTTCTGCCATTTAAATTGAAAAAACATTTTCTGAAATTATTTTTTATCATTTGTCTCACACGACAATCCGTACTACGTTAAGGGAAGCCCTTCAACACCCACGTAATGATTTGCCACCATTGCTGTTGGGCAACGTCGACAAAAACAATGTCTGGTTAATAAAGGTTTCGGACTGGAAGGTATTTATATCTATGTGTTTCATATTCCCATTACGAGTCTTCTCATACTTCTTTTAGATATAAAATGTTGAAATTGCATTGCATTAGAAAACTATAAGTTTAGATGAGCCGCGGAGACTGATTGATAGACGTTATGCCGGGAAAGTTTATCTGGATTTTTCAGCGTTGTTCCCTGTTATGAGTGGTGTAGGAGCTGAGTGATATTTTAATAGCGATACCCAGTCGTTCGGTTTGGGCGAATGAACAGTTAACACAAATGCACCGCGGTCAACCCAAATGAACAATGGTCAACCCACATGAAGAGCAGTCAACGAAAATATACCACACGCAAAATGAACCATAGTCAACCCAAATGAACCACGACCAAACCAGATGAACCACAGTCAACCCAAATATAC
This sequence comes from Patella ulyssiponensis, assembly GCA_963678685.1. Lineage (NCBI taxonomy): Eukaryota > Metazoa > Mollusca > Gastropoda > Patellidae > Patella > Patella ulyssiponensis. Next base: position 30,743,279 of record OY783225.1, on the reverse strand, counting down.
CCAGGTCAACCCAAATGAATCACGGTTACTCCAAATTAACCACGGTAAACCCAAACGTCAATATATGTAAAAGGGGCATTTGTAGTTCAAATGCAATTAATAGTAAAGACGGGAATTCTTCTCATTAGCACTGCACATGCCACTATAGAAAATTACTGCCTGCTAGTCCCAAAATGGCCGACATATCGTGCAGTCAAGACGTTCAATTCTATCCTTTCTGGTTCAAGTGTACCAGAAAGACTAAATCAAGTCCAATTGGAATATAAAATCGTTTATTCAAATGAAAGTGTTTTCTTTATTTGTTTGTTAAATTTATTCAGTTTAGTATTCTTGTTTCAAGATTAACTATTAAAATGAATGAATTTCTCCGCGTTATCTTGGTTTGAGCAGACTAGAGATTTCTCAATAGTAGAATATTTAGTGGTTAAAAAACCTAATTATTAATTGATATGCGCATGTCAACTCTTAAACCATATTGGAGCCACGGTGGTTCAGTGAGGAAGGCTCTGGGTCGCTACCAACCAAGAAGATTCGGGTTCCATCTTAGGGTTAGCCGATATAACCTACCAAGGAATTGTGTCTAATTGCTTGTCAATGGTGGAGAACCTATAAAGGAATCGTGTATAGTTGTTTTTCAATGGTGTGGGGGGGGGGGGCGTTCTGGCAAGAAGCATCGTGTAATCGTTTGATATTCGATGCAAAGGAGGACGAGTTGCCACTGTACTTCGATCGTCTGCATGCTTTAATCTTGGGTTTTGTTCATTCCTTGAATGGATAACACTAGTTGATTCGTTTCATGCGCGTCGTTAACTTCGATCTGCATTTCCAGTGCCATGAACAATTCGGAGCTTTATGTCCGTGGATTACAAACCCGAAGACTGTATTTCAAGGCCAGACACAACGCAAATACATGTTGTAGTTTAATATACAATGTGTAAAATGAATATCCTTGGCGAATATTGTGAATACATTGGTAGTCAGGGGAATTAAATATGATATATGAATATAATTATTTTGATGGATATGGCAATTACAAGATAATACGAGCTCTTTCTTTTTCCCAACAGGGAGAGAGTGGGAGGACACCGGGGTACCCAGAGAAAGCCCACAGGGTGGGACAGGCGACCCTACTTGTTATGTACATGTCAACCGGGGATCAAAACCACGCCAGTTGACTCAATGACAGACCTTATGATACGTGCTAATCATTCGGCCATCCAACCTCCTGTGCAGCAAAGAAATATGTCTTAATTGTCCGTTCGTCATATTTGCATCGTTTACGCGCTAAAAATGGAAGTTCCACAAACAAAATTAAATATGGCGCGCGATCTGGTTTCATTTCGGACACTCACTCTTTATAAATAGCTTGCATTAATCTAAATAAAGATTTGGATTGGAACTGTTCAGACCTGCCAAAGACAATATCAGTAGACCTACACCATTATGCAAACAAGGAACCGCTGGTTTTATCTACACGGTCTACACAGTTTTCGAAAATCAGGCAAATCTTGGCAGACTGGGTTACCCTACATTTAATTAATTAACCTCGGCTGTATGACGTCATATGTCGCTACACTCATAAAATTGTGGTGCGGCTACCGGTTTACTTATTAAGATAACTTGCCACTTTGAGAAAGAAGTTCTCAAAAAGGCATCTTCCGAAGAGTGTGTAGAGATTTCATTTAAAGGTTGTCAATTGTTTAAAGAAAATCGGGTAATTTTGAAAGAACAACAGCTTCGGACATTGAAAGTTTGGTTGTATTAAACTGTGTTTATAATCGATTGGGAATTCATGTAGACGTAATATTATGTCAATCAAGAACCCGGGATTTTGAAATGAAATGAAATGGGCTTTCTGCACCGAATTGGACGATGGACATAAAGTCATATATTTAGGGTCTATGCGGGGCATTTCCCCAGGGCAGCACCACGAGAGCTTACTTTTATTTCGAGGTACATTTTGCACTGATTTTACGTACAAGCCGATGTGTACACGGGGTCTCGGTTTCTTATTCCATCCGAACGAATAGACACTTTTCCTTGTAATACACCATTGACAAGGGGAAACAACATCGCGGGATGTCGATAACTGGGTCTTTTTGTTATATTTCATTCGAGAAAACAGATCATATGTTTTTATTTCTTGGAAAACAGAAAATATGTGTTATGTTTTTTTGGTTTACTTAAATTTTCATTTGATGAAATGTCAGAAAAACGCCGAGAACGTCGTCAGCATTATCAATATCAATCTGTTTCTCCCGCCAATTAATGACAGCTTTTTCGAGAATACCAATCATCATGTGACAATCTTCCAGGCGGGGAGAAAATTGGAAGAAATAACATATACCTAAAGGCGTATTATAACAATCATATGGGTTATATCATGCTGTTAGTGGAAATCAATATCTTGACGAGAACCTTAAAACTTTAACAAAAAAACAAAAAAAAAACACGTATGTTGGCGTACGACTCTGAATCGTACTTTAAAGTGGCTCATCCCCATTTGCATTGTTTCAGACCATATCTAAATTGTTACGACTTACTCCGCACTAGCATGTGCTCCAATATTATAAAAGTACAGGGCCCTGTTTCACAAAAACTTAAGCTAAAATCACTAAAATAGATTTTAACTAAAATCAAAACGAAATTTTAAATTTTATACGTTTCACGAAGATTGATTGTAACTTAAAATACAATTTTAATAGATTTTAGTTAAAATCGCTTGCGCCCGCGCAGTGCACATTTCCGCAGCAGGTACTTACTGTGAGAGCAAATAAGCTTCGAAACTAAAAACTGTTGACAGGTTGAATTTACGGTTGCAATATCAATGGGGAGAGTTTCATCCGTTGTAACAATATTTGCACACGGTCAGACAGTCGTAAACAGGTGAAAAAATGAGCTGGTTGCCTTTTTTTTAGTTCCAAAAGTATCCGTGGCTTGACCTTGAACTTGCATTTGATTCGTGACCTTGGCATTTTATTTACTCACAGTCTTCAAATGGAAATAATGTGTATCGATAAACTAAACCGCTTGGATATGTAGTTTTATGGTATTTTTGCACAAGAGAAACTATTGAGAATTGTTACAAACATGATATTTGCGACTCAAACGACTAATCAAGGCTGTATTTATTTTGTCGTATTTTAAAAGTATTTATTAACTTTAAACTCAATACACCAAAAAGACAATGTTCCGATGCCTAGATTTGAAATGTCATTCCCATAGACCCTTTCAATGATACTTTGAAAATGCCTATCTTACTCAATTAAATGATTTTTTTACCCCCAGATAAAACAGCTTTGGTTCCTACAATTTCCCTTATTTATGTTGTTTTATTAACGTAAGACTTTATTAAGAAATAATAATAAATTTATGATATTCATATAACATTTTTCAATAAACACATTTGAGATTTTTGATTTCTTTTAACAAATCGTCTTAACCCCCAAAGCATGAGTAAATACTACATATTATGGTATGTATAGTATTATAGGCCTTTAGGCCTATATTATAGGCCTTTAGGCCTTCTAAAACCAAGAAATTAACCATATTAAAATTTGTACACGAAGATAAATTTTTTTATCGATAAGCGTGCTTTTCTTCCCACGACATTGGATATAAATAAATTATTTTCATATAGTGTTTAGTTTACTGGGGTTTTGAGTGATTTTTTTTTCTTGGAGTTCTAATATGGGGCGCCATCCAAATGCTTAAATTGCCTCGCAATAAAAAAAAAACGGGTGGACCGATGCTGTGAAAAGAAATTGAATGAGAATTGTTATGTGACCCGGGCCGTCCACAATTTTATCATTATTCCAAATATATCCATATGTCGCTCTAATCAATGTTTGTTAATGTTGTGATTTTAAGTTAGGAGAGGGTGACAGCTATCCTAAGTTAAAATTGATTTTATTTAAAATTTTCCTTAAAATCGGTTTGTGAAACGCCACTATTTTAAGTTAAGATTAGATTTTAACTAGCAATATTATTTTAGTGGATCTTAACTAAAATGCTTAAAATCGTTTTGTGAAACTCATCTATCTTAAGTTAGGGTGAAATTTTAGTTTAAGACGATTTTAAGGAGATTTAAGTTTTCGTGAAACAGGGCCCTGATCTATAGTTCGTTTCGTTTTTTTTAATACTTTCGATGGCCTCCACGATCTGACCGGTTGTAGTGAGCAGTCGTGCCAGGGGTCATACGAGCTGTTTTTAACCTATGACTTACTGTGACGTCTGACATTTGATAAGCTAATCAGCGCTGATTTTGAAGTGAATATTTGCTTTTTATTTGCTGGGAATGTCTAACCCGCCACAGCTTGGTACACCGCACTCCTTGGACAACAGACAATTCCATTGGTTAATCCCTGAAACAACTCTTATAGAATACAGAGCCTATTGTAACGAACGCAAGTAAAGCGAATTTTTTATCTATAAAAAACGAAACGAAATAGGATCGGTGCTTAATCTGCCTATCGCCAATCTTTCCTTGGGAGAGAGAGGGAGAAATGGGGTTTAACGTCAACTCGACACAAACTAGGTCATTTAGGGACTAACATATGGTTTTTAATTTTATTTCAATAATTCGCTTGCGCGTAGGGGTCTTTCGCAGTGGGAGGAAACCGGAGTGGCCGGAGGAAACCCACGAGGTTGAGAAGGCGCCCCTATCTCCATGCCGCAAGCCAGAGGTGGCCGGTCAGCTAGAGGTCGAAGCGCGGCACTCTAGACCACCAGGCCACCCCACCCCCATCTTTCCTTGGGCCTTAAATGTTATATTAACTATTAATTCATTAACATGACAAGACCGTAATCAAAAATGAAAAAGGTTTATAACTTGGCTTCGGATAAAGTAATTTGAATGAAATGTCCAATATATTCGTTTTCATTATCTATGTTTGAATTATTATATCAAGAACTTTTAATCAAAATCTTACATAGTCATTTTAAATCAGATTGAAAAACGTAGATAATCTCCTACACTGTAAAGCTGCTGGTCGCCATTTGCACAACTTCACCCCCGTGCACTCATTGATAATTAACATATATTTAATAAAACCAATTCGCGATAACAAAGGTATTTTATAATCTCCTGGCTTGGAATGTCTGGGATTAAACACAGGAATCTAACCATTTTAGGACAACTATTCCGTTTACAAATTCAACTTCCGCAATCCCACTAACGACATGACGTTTCAGACAATTAATTATTTATTTTGTAGGATTTTATTTGGCCTTTAATAGCACCAAAAAAAAAATTCAAAATATTCTTTCTCTTATGCCCAGTCCCAATGACTCGGTCTTGTTATATTGTAAAATTGAAATATTCAAGATCCGTACCATTTAGCTAAACTTCTAAAGCAACGATGTGAAATAAATGATACATCTCCACGGACTAAAAGGCCCTATATTTTTTTTATTAAGTAACCGTAAACTCGGGTATAATAATCATTTGCTAAGTAGGTCGGGTGTTCGGTCCCTGCATTGGCCGGGAAAGTTCATCCAGATTTTCCGGCGTGGTTCCACCTTGTCAGTGTTGCAGGACGGAGGGCCTGAGAAGAACAGCTGTATAGTTATTCAGACGGGACGAAAAACCGAGGTCCCGTGTACACATTGGCGTGTACGTAAAAGATCCCTTAACAGTTGGAATTCGATGTAAGAGTTGGCCGTAGTACCGCTGTCCTGGCAAAATCCCCCTCATAGCACACTGTATGGCGTATGTCCGTCTTCATCAGCCCAGTTTAGGACAAGAAAACTCCATTTCATTTCGTATATTATTTGTTCTTGGCCTAATGGTATCGCGACAACATCCCTTGTTCCTTGTGAAAAGCACAAAAAAAATGGTTGTCACGAAAAACCTATATCATGGTGAGCATCAATCAGTATATTATTTATCAAGTGAACCGTACTTTAAGTACCGGTAACGGACTTACATTGTGATCTTTTGATAACAGTGAACTGACATGAAGGAAATTGGGTTTGGCGTCCTATTTTTCTCAAACTGGGTTAATGAATCCGGGCACGCCATACAGTGTGATATGGGGGAAATTTTGTCTGGACACCGTCGCTACGACCTACTCTTATTTCGAGTTTCCAGTGTCAAGGGTTCTATTATGTACACGCTAATGTATACGGGAACTCGCGTTTACGGACTCTCCTAACGACTAGATAAAGGTCCGTTTCAGACCCTCTATCCTTCACCACTGACAAGGGAATGCACCCCGAAAACCCGAGGAACTATCTCGGCCAATAACGGGAGCGAACTCGAGACCTCCAAGGTATACACGGCTGGACCCCGGCTTCGGTTACCACCATGTCACGACTAGGTAATAACGACTAAGTGAAGGGCATGCAATGACGGATTTTTCTAGACTTCTTGAACACTCTCTTCTTTGGGACGCTTTCCAAACTTAACAACACCTACAGGCAGTGGGAACAGTGCGGATCGGTGTAGACAGCGTCAATCAGCCCCTCGGGACATTCGGAAGAGCGGAGATCAGTCCATCCGGTCAGTGAGAATAGCGCTAATCAACCCCTGCGATCAGTGGGAACAGCTCTTTAAGAATATCGCAGATTATTATTGTAATTCACTTTCCTGTATCGTGTCATATAATTACAGTTTATTATGCTGCTCAGTGATAAAAACCATCGAAAACTTGTTAAAAATAACAAATTTCGTATTTCTATTAAGATGAATCATTCCGTTGATTCAATAACTTACTGTTGGCTTTTATTTCATATTTCTTGTGTCGTTTGTTTTTTTTTATATTTTTATTTTATATTGTGCGTCTGTTTTTCCCGGATAACGCTTATTGTCTTACATCACGTAAATGCTAAGGCATTTTTTTCTCTCTTTTATTTACCGCCCGTGGATGCTAAAAGAAGTTTTCTTTTATTTACAGCTTGGTTTCCAGACAGCCCCTGGACGGAGCTTTCTTTTCGGTGTAAAAACAAAAAATTGGAGCAAACAATATTCTCTGATTCCAATGCAGGAAGTGGTGAATCCATCACATTCCAGTGCATTGCGCCATTATGTAACAGCAATGAAATGGGATGTGGATCAACGTCTGTACAAAATCGACTGTTATGAAACTTTCCATACTGATCAGCCGTGAATATTCGCCAGGCCGATACACTCACTGATAGGGGTGACATTGGTTCGGTTTATTGAGTTACTGAGCCGGCAATATTATTTCTTTTTCTTTGTTTTGAAGTATTAGAAAAAGAAAGTGTTTGCCACGAAAATGTAATCCGTTGGAATCCAAGCCAGGACATTATCTAGCGTTTGTATTTTAATTACAGTATGTTCTTTTTAATTTAATGTTAATAACCTTTCTGAGTACATATTAGCACGGACCTTATAATACGGTCCATGATATTAGCGTGGATTAGAAATTTGATATTTTATCGACAATTAATGCCAATGTGGCATCGTTACTTTCATATCTGGTAATTAGTTTATAGCCCATGTAATACGATTCATCAATGTAAATAATAAAAACTGTTTAATTAACAGTCGCAGTCTTGTTGGGGTTAAAAGTTTACCATTTAAAAAGATCGAGCGAACTCTCGTCACTGTTTGCATACAGATGGAATAAATTATATAAAAGTAAATTTTAATGAAATATTGTCTGGGGTATCACATCATGTTATAATAACAATGATTGGTGTAATATATTGGTTGAGGTGTGAAATATTGGTGGGGTACCACAGCATACTATAATAACAATGACTGATGAGGAATTATGATTGGGGCACTACCTCATGTTATAATAACAATGGCATTGATTGGTGTGAAGCACACAATGTTATAATGTCAATGATTAGTGTGAAATACTTGGTGGGGTACTATTTGGTGGGGTACCACCTGATGTTATGATAACAATGATTGATGAGGAATATTTCGTGGGATATGAAATATTGGGTGGGGTACCACAGCAAGATATAATGACAAATGATTGTCAATGAATATTCGGTGGGATATGAAATATTGGACCCGGTACCACAGAAGGTTATAATAACAATGACTGGTATGAAATATTGAGTGGAATACCACAGCATGCAAAAAAACAATAATTGATGGGTGAATATTTTAGGTGGGGTACTAATACTGTCATATTAATATTGGCATTGAATGGTGTGAAATATTGGGGCTGGGTTGTGGCACAAAATGCTTTAACAAAAAGTTATATGAAATATTGCGGGGGTGTGTGCGGGGGGGGGGGGGAATTACACAGTAACAATGACTAGTATGAAAACAGAATATCTCATCCTCAACTTTAAGATTTCGTGAAATGAAATTGAAATGAAATGGAATTAAACGTCCCACTTTGAAGATGTGTAATATATTGAAGATGTGAATGTTTATTATCTATATAAAAGAAAACTGATCCATTAAGCAGTAACCTATAGATATAAATATACAGGCGGCTAGACGATATTTAATTTAATGGATGGGGTAGATAAGTAGACTGCAATATAATATCAAATAAACCCATAAGACTAACATTAACCATATGTTCTTTAGACTGGTTTGTCGACGCTTTTCCTAAACTTGTAAACGGGGCAAATATTGTGAACGACAAAGTGGAAGCTCGGTGGGCGTACGGGCTCGATGACAGTTAGGAGGCAGAACCCGAAATGCCCGAAAAAAATTTCGGGTTTACAGAGAGCAGTGCTATTCTTTCCCGAGAAGCGAAGAGGTGGGGCTTAACTTGTATGGATACCCTCCTCAAAAGAAAAGTTTGGAATATTTGACGGCTGCAAACACGTTTTCCTGCGATTTCAGCCCGTGAACAAAGCAATGTCAAAGCGGTCTAATACAGCCTAATAAAGGTGGCTGACTCGAATTCCAATCAATCGTTTACAGTCCACGAAGATGGGACCGTTGGAAGAAAATTTTGAAAATTTAACTGCAACAAACGCGTTTTCCTGCTCTTCCAGCTTGTGATTACAGCAACTTCAATTTGGTCCTATATGGCCTACCTGGTTGACCCGAATTCCAAACAACCAATCAAGTGTCGCTGGGTTTGGGGGTCTTACCCTCCCGGAGAAAATTTTGAAGGTTTAACCACCGCCAATGCGTGTTCTGCTATTCTAGCCCATGTATAGCCCGTGTAAGCGATTCCAAAAATATCCAATGGATTTGTAACCAAAATCCCAGTCTAAAATCCAATCAGCCAATCAGACTGTTGCATCTGCATTCACAAATAATGATCGATGGCCGAAAAATCTCGCACAAAGTAAAGTGGCTCCAGACAAAAATTTTTAATCCATAGTCAACTCAGTACAAAATTCGTGTAGCTACGAGAACGTAACTAAAAACGTCGAGATATACTGATGTGCTTGTTATCTAAAATTCGTGGTATTCAATTAAAAGAAAAGCAAAATTAGTGTTATATTAGGGCTCGATGACAGTTAGGGAAGCAAAACTAGAAATGCCCGCCTGTTTTCTTCGAGCGGCGAAGAAGCGGAACTGACCTTGTATGCCCCCCCCCCCCCCGCCAAGAAAATTTTGGAATATTTGACGGCCGCGAATGCGTTTTCCTTACGGGGTAACGGTTATATATTCAAATGGTATTTTAAATTGGATAATAATTGCGACCTCTAGAGGGACCACAAGCTAAAAAAAGTCGATTTTCATACAATCAGGGGCCATAATTCAGGAAGTTACGATCCTATATGCACAAAATATCAACAGGAACCATGATCTTTGGATAATAAACATGCATTTCAAGTTTCATCCAAATCAGATTAAAATTGAGACCTCTACAGGGTCCACAACCTTGATATATCATATTTTTGGACTATTCGCATACAAGCGGCAGCCATTTTGTCCGGCAGTTTTGGTCCGATTGTCACGAAATTCGAACTCAACCTTCATTACAGTTTAACGGTGATATAATCAGACGGTGTTATAGATCGAATAATAATTGTGACCTCCAGATGGACCACAACCTAAAAAAGGCGATTTTTCGTATAATCAGGGGCCATAATTCAGGAAGTTATGATCAGATATGCACAACTATGCATTTCAAGTTTCATCAAATCGGTTCAAAATTGTGATCTCTACAGGGTTCACAACCTTGATATACCATATTTTTACACTATTCGCGTACAAGCAGCGGCCATTTTGTCTGGCAATTTTGGTCCGATTTTCACGAAATTCGAACTCAAAATTCATTACAGTGTAACAATGATATAATCAGACGGTTTTATAAATTGGATACTAATTTTGACCTCCAGAGGGACCACAAGCTAATAAGGGCAATTTTTCATCCAATCAGGGGCCACAATTCAGGCAGTTACGATCCGCTATGCGCAAATATCGAAATGAACCACGATCTTTCAGTTATGAAAATGCATATCTAGTTTCATCAAAATCGGTGCAAAATTGTGATCTCTACAGTGTTCACGAGCTAAAAACGTGTTCGTACAATCATGTTTCAATCTATTAAAACTCCCGATCATCTGATAGTCTTGCGAGTTGTTATAGGCTTGTTATGTTAATAAATATCTAAATAATAATTTATATGACATTTGTGGCCAAACGAAAGACCTGCAATAGATAGATTTATCTGTTGAATATCTTTGATAATGAGCCATCGTCATTGCTAACAGGCTTACGTGGAATAGATAATTAATTAATTTGCAAGGACAAGTGAATAAGTAATCAACATAACGTGTATCCGTATTATCCCATTACTTAACAGGTAGCTTACGTAGAATATATACTTAATATATAAATAAACCTGGTCAAGTCCATGTCAGCACATAGGGGTGACATAGGCTAACGGATAAAAAAATTGACTTTCCAGCAAAAGTTTTGAACAACCAGTCCCTGGTAAATTTTTTTTAATTTTTTTGTTTTTCTATGACCACATGTATCAATATTTTGCCCTTTCCCACTACCAAGGGTTCTTTTATCTACTTGCTATCAAGTACACTGGTGGACTTTTCTTTATCATACCATCCGATATACTATACACACTTTCTTTATAATATTAGTTGATATTTATTGGTTAAAGACAATAATACAACAGAAATGTGCATCTGGTAATAAAGTTATCATTTATATAACAAAATAAATACAATTATTCTACAAAGCTAGGTCAGGCCCCTTTTATATACAATTATATATACATATATACACAACCATAATATATTATATAGAGATTTTAAAAAATTGTACAATACCAATAGCTTCAATAAGATGTAATCAGTTCCCAGCAGAGAACACTATCAAATAGGTTCATAAAAAATGGATGAATTATATACACTTCAATGACTCAAATCTTATTTAGGCAGCTAAATTTTGTCCCCATTAGTAGCTAATAGTATAGCTTTGACTACCGGTATATGAAAGTAACTTATAAAGAAAGAAGCATGTTTTTGTACGTTGCATAATAAACATTCAATCTATGACATTTCATTTTGACTTATTGTAACTGACACATGCCCCAACCCCCTTCCAATTTACAGATATGTTATCTCAAAGAGTGCCAGATTTACCTAAAAATAGCAGTTGAAACCTAGGGTCTGAAGATCTAGTGGCCCTACGGCCACCACGGTGTATAACATTTATGACACTGTCATAAGCCTTTCTTACAGCACTTTTGTCTTAAACAGTGAGTGGACTGGGATGAAATAGCCTTTGGCATGGCTCTCAAACCTAATCAAGTCACCCATTTTGTCTTTTTATCTGGTACTGTACATACAGTGCACTGTTATTTTGAATTCCAAATGTCAAGGGTTGTTTTATGCGCAGGCCAGTTTGTGCATGGTACTTATGTTCTCCGTCCTAATTCAATAATAGACGATCTGATTAAAATAAAGATCTTTATTTCGTTTCGTTTTTTATACTTTTGATGACCACTTCTACACGTAGATCTGACCAGTTGTAGTGGAAGGTAGCGTTAGAGGTCATACCAGTGGTTTGTGAACCTATGATGTCAAACATTTGAATAACCAATCAGCGTTCATATTTCTAGTGGGTTGCTTACAGTTCCGGACACCTCACTCCCATCTCATTGGCTAATCCCTCACATCATCCAGAATGTGGCTTATATAACAACTCTTTCAGATCCTAGTGTAGAAAAGACAAGTAAAATTTTGAACTATAAACAAATGAAACAAAATGGGATCTGTGTTTTAATCAGATTGAATAATAGACTGACCCGTCGTCCTGCATCACTCCACTAACATGGGGAAACCATGCCGGAAAATCCAGAGGATTCTTCTCGGCCAACGCCCGGAGTGAACCCAAGATCTCCTAGTTAGCAAGCTCCATGTTAAAGACAGCACTATGTGCATGTAGTAAGAAATAATACATAATTATAATCCTGATTCTGAAAGGAATATAACTTTAAATTATATTTTCTCGTCAAGTAAATAACACACTAAAGTGAAAGTTGACACAGAAAGTTGAAGATAAAAATTCCTCGTCAAGTAATTCAGTTTATTATCCCATTTCTGTACAAACACCACAAGAATATACAAGTTGAATCTATGACGTTTCGACCACAGCAGCTCTTAACCCTAACCATTTCACTGTACAAGAGCCACATCAATTGTTCAATGCACGATTTTAAAATACACATACACACACAGTACACCGACACTTCTGCATAAAAAACATTACAATCCACAGGATGAACAGGTGCTTGTGGTCTTTAAGTCGAGACTCGGAAGGTATAGAAGGTGCTCAGTCCACGGCTGAAGTTCCAGTCAAATATAAGTGATAACATATATACAAACACAAGTGCTGTGATTGGATATAACAATGTTCGTGTATTCTTTAAAAACGGTAAAGCTGAAAAAAAATAATCGGAAACAAAATTACCCGGTAATAGAGTCTAGGAAGATTTGTGAAAATCATTCAAGAAATGAATATGAGAATGTTTTGTTTTTTAAGTGTCTCCAGAATCAAATTAGTCCAGATTCCAGGACATAGCTCCGATACTATTTTGTAAAAACACTCCAAATCTACAGACTATATTGTGTAGGATAAAAAGATTTTTCTGCAAGTGTATGATTTGAGAGTGACAAGAATAACACACTTTGTTAATATTTGGCAATTCTTTGCTACCCAAATATTCTTGTCTATTGCCATTGTAAGATGTGCATGCCGTATATTTTTCTGACATTGTGCACTAGCTTTATAGATTTTTTAGCATAATCTGAGCTGATGGCCACACCACTGCATACAAGGTGGCTAAGTGAGTTCAAGGTTTCGCTACCGGTATTGACAGAGAAAGTTCATCAGGATTTCACCGATATCCTGTGTACACAAAGGCGTGCACGTAAAATATCCCTTTGCAGTTGCAATTTGATATAAGAGTAGGCTGTAGCACGACTGCCCGGGCAAAATTTCCCTTATACCACACTGCATGATGTGCACCTATCTTCATTATCCCTGTCAATAATATTTTTAGATCTCAAATTGAATATTCAAAATGAAAGTAGAACTGTAACTTACCACTATAGCCGAGAAATGTGATATAGATATAATAACCTAGCGCTATTAACCACAGGGAATTACCAAATAACCTCGGAAAGAAACCAGGCAGAGCAATACAATCTAAAAAAGAAATATAAATATTTTAATACTTATGACTGTTGTAAAAATATCAGAATCAGATACTTCTTGAAATCTATATTTCAACCCAGCAGGCCTCTCATATACGTAATATTTGATGGTTTTGACTGAATTCAGTAAAATTGAATGGTTGGAGAATTTACATGTCAGTCAATGTACATATCATTCAAAAGAGAGAGATAAAAGGGGTTCAACATCCAATCCACACAAACTAGGTTATTTTGAGACTAACATATGGTTTAATTTTATTTCAATAATTCATTTGCGCGTAGGAGTCTTTAGCAGTGGGAGGAAACCAGAAGACCTGTATAAAACCATACAACCGAAGTTTCGAAACCATGCCAGTTGACTCAATGACAGTCTTTATTATACAGCGCGTGCACGCTAACCATTCGGCCATCGTCCCCCCCACCCCCATATCATTAAAGGTATTTCAAAGAATTTAAGGTTAAAACATGTACATGTAACTGCCATCAGGTGCATTTACACCTCTCATACAAACATACAAAAGTTTGCAAACGTCTTTAGCAGAGGCACCAAAGGCTTTTTCAGTCTTGGCACCAAATATAACAATAAAATATTTGGTTTCTGAAAAAGCTTTCCAAGGGTTGCCAAAGGAACGAAATAAGACAAATTAAAAATATCGGCATCCTCTATAAACAACATAAACGATGCCTAAAATTGTTGAGGTAAAATCTGTAATCTGATAAAATCCAAACCAGGAGAAGATCAACCATTGAAATTTTGATTTCATTTTCCTAATAACAGGAGTACAAACTACAATTAAGAATGGATCAAAGTCTTGAATCACAGTCTTGATGCGCCGTTGAAAACTGATTGTTAAATAATCTTAGTACATATTTGCATGGATTAAGTCATAAAAAAATGGATGATTTTAGCGAATAAAGCAGGTTACTCAGACGAAGCAAATAGTATATAACAAATATCAAATCAAGTAAATAGATCCTGGGGATCAGCTGTAACTGTACAATTAGTTGGCCATTTTGTTTTTCATCTGACTAAACTTCAAGAGTTAGATAAAATACAAGAGAACTGTCACTATAATAACTTGGGTATCATGGGAGTTTCTGTATTTAATGTATAGTTTCAAACCACTGTTGACAAATTGTTCCAATTTGTTGAAAATCATTGACAAATATTGGCTTTCTTTCCAACTGTTGCAAAGTTTAAAATGGTCATTTCACCTTCCAGAATGATGTTGAGTAATTAGTCCGTTAATTATACAGCAATGTAAAATAAATAGTTGTAAACTGGCTATCTAATCAAGATGGTCCATTTAAATTATACAACAGTAAAAAAGGAACCCAATATTTTCCGATGCTATAGTGCAATGAACTTATTTTAGATCTAGGTTAGTTAACACTAAGAGGATATTCTGATTACAGAAATACGGTCAACAAGCGAGGATATGGGACTCAAAATAAAGGGAGTGCATTCAAATTTTCTTCATTGGCCTGCACACTTTAGATCATAAAGTCTATCATTGAGTCAAGTGGCATGGATTTGAACTCACACTGCAATGGAGTAGGGGGCGCTTGTCCCAGCTTATAGGTTTTATCCAGATCTTCCAGTTTCCTCCCACTGTTATTGTTAAAGTCCTTTATGGGATTTTACATCCACTTGAAACAAACTATATCATTTCTGGACTAACATATGGTTCAATTTTATTTCAATAATTAACTCGCACATGGGGAACTTTAGCAGTGGAAGGAATGTGAAGAAAATCCATGTGATTGGACAGGCAACCCAACCTCTTATTACCTCAAAACAAGGAAATGAAATGATGCCACTTGATTCAAATTAGGAATGACAACGAAGAAGCTTTTATTCCCTGTATTCATACCACCTAGGTTAATTTTAGAAACCAACATGTTAAATTATATACTGGTAATTACATTGTGTGTCATTTCCTTTAAATTCAGTTAATGAACACAAAAAATCAATTAATATCATCAAGACAACTATAAACTCTTTGATCAAAGCCAACTTAAGATTGTTCTTCATTTGTCTGCTATGTAAACCTCCTCTATTTAGCTACGGACTGCATTTATTGCAGAACTCAAAGGAAAGGAGGAACAGATCCAAGGCTAGTTTATCAACCAGAGTTCTCGTATTTCCCAGGCTTGACAGACTGGAAGGGACAGATCAAAGACTCATTTATAAACCAAATAGAGTTAGAGAGAAAAATGGGGTCGTCCACTAAACACAAACTAGGTCATTTCGGGACTTATATATGGTTTAATTTTTTTTCAATAATTCGCTTGAGTGTAGGGGTCTTTAGCAGTGGGAGGAAACAGGAGGGCCCGGAGAAAACCCATAAGGTTGGACAGGCAAACCTACTCCTTGTCACGTACAACCAGTATAAACCAGATATCAGATCCAGTAAAAACTGGAAACCCCCCTTTTAAAGATCCATTACATGACTTTAATGTCACTTCAAATATCATGAACTAGCATTCCCACATTCATTCATATGACAAGCCCATGATCAACTCGCTAGTTCATCAATGGCTGTGATTTTGAATGGATAAAAAGACAAGAATGGACAATTGATACCTTTGTTTATAATCGTAGCAATGGTACTTGACAATCAAGACTATATCATAAATAACTTCAAACGCTCAGACCTTCGTTCAGAATTAAACAATTTAACCATATATATTTTCAAATTATTCATTTTTCATCATCTTACATAACACATCTTTAAGATATTTCTAAGAAATACTTACATGTCAAAAAGAAGAGTTGAAATAAATGAAGAATCATTAAGAGGGGAAAGAAAGCATTAAGGTGAACATCAAATGCATAGCCCCATTCCACGTCTTGTCCTCTTGGTGGTGCCATTATCATATATTTATTTGTAACAAACCTGCAAAATATGAAGAAGCAAAATATAATAAAAACATCACCAATAGCCTATTGAAAGACAGCAGACTGGGTAGTAAATCGGTCTAATTAAGTTATCAGCTTTAAATATCAGGCCTGAACGTGACAAGGAGAAGGGTTACCTTCCTAATATGTACATGTAATTAATTACCAATACCCATTACATTGAACATAGTTATTTACCAATACATTGAAAATAGTTAAGTACCATTACATTGAAAGTAATTAATTACCATTGCATTAAAAGTAGTTATTACTTTTACTCAGTGTACTGAAAGTATTTAATTACTTTTACCCATTATAATATAGTAATTAATTACCATTACTTATAACATAGGCGTACGGACTCGATGACGGTTAGGGGGGCAGAACGTGAAAACTACAAAAATATCCAGTGGTTTTGTAACGGAAATCCCACTCTGAATTCCAACCATCCAATCAGACTCTTGCAGCTGCATTCACAAATAATAATCGATGCCCGAAAAATGTCGCACAAAGTAGGGTGGCTCCAGGCAACATTTTTTAGTCCATAGTTAACTCAGTACAAATTCGTGGTATTCAATTAAAAGAAAAGTAAAGTAAGTGTTATATTAGGACTCGATAACAAAGCAAAACTAGAAATGCCCGAAAAAATTTCGGGTTTACAGACAGCGGAACTGACCTTGTATGGACCCCTAAAGAAAATTATGTAACATTTGACAGCCGCAAACGCGTTTTCCTGCTTTTCCAGCCCTTAATATTGATGTTTTATTAGATTTCGGGCACTTTATTTTGCCAAGTAGATGAAATAAATTTTTTTTTCACTTTACCCAAAAAGTCAGCTTGCCCGAAAGTTAAGGGGGCAGCTGCCCCCCTGGCTTGTACGCCTATGACTTGATACTTTCAACATATGTTATAAGTTATAACATATGTTGAAAGTATCAATAACGCTTTAGCACTTAAATATCAATAACGCTTTAGCACTTAAATGTCAATAACGCTTTAGCACTTAAATATTGAACAATTCTGGATCCTTAAGGGTACCACATGTGTACATATGACCTCACTTTCTCAGGGTCATTAACATCCACTTGACACAAACCGTTCAATTTTTATTTCAAAATAATTTGCTGGCAGTTGAAGGAAACTTGAGGACCCATAGAAAACAAATGTGTTGTCGCATACAAGCAGGGAAGCTAAACCATACCACTTGATTTAATGACAGACCTTATTATTCAATGAGCATGCCTTAAACCATTTGGTCACCTCACCCAACCTGGGTTCCAGAAAGAATTAATGAAAATATTGCAACTTTAAAATAGTAATAATGAAGTTTTGGTCGAGTGCCGCCTTTTGTATCAACACAGTTTTCCACTGAGACTGTAACAGACATTAGAAGAATTGGAGTGAAATCAGACGTATAATTAATGTCTATTTCCCACCTTGAAGAAAGATAGATAGTGCTACCGCCTTTTGGCCGGAAACAGAGACTAGATAATTTGTTTTGATATTATTTGGTTATATTATAAGTTCAATATAAGTGTCTGGCAATGATTACAGGATATCAACGCTGTCCTCACTTTTCGTCAATTTACGTCAATTACGTCTCCTTTGTCTTGATCATTTTGATATATATGAAAAATATTAAAAAGGTTTCTTTCAATTAGCCGAACAAGAGACCATGGAGCTGTGCTGAAAATGTAGTGAATGGACATTACACATACAAGAAGCCTTGGCAGTTGTAATTTGAGTTCCACAAACAGTACACGGAAATGGGGTTTAACATCATACTTTTCTGCACTGACAAGGCTTTTAAAGAGCCCTACAGTGTGCTATGAGAGAAATTTCAACTTGAAAGAGGCAGGAGAGCTCAGTTTTTTGCCCCATCCATCTGACTATGTTTTCCCTTGCAAGGCCCTCCATTTTGATGAACTTTCAATAATACACATGCACATATAGTAGCAGTGCGGGTAAACTGGAGAACCTGGCAAAATTTCACAAGACTGGACAAACGACCCTACTCCTTGTCATGTACAAGCGGGAATCAGAACCACACCACCTGAGTAAATGACAGACCTTGTGATCTAAAGTGTGTGCCTAAAGAACATTCAACCTCTCTACACCGTTCATTGACAATAATGGCAAGCATAGTGTCTCCTTAAGCTTGTGGTTCAAAAGTTTGAATCTGCTTTACAGAATCTATATAAGATTTTAACGCTATAGATTCCCTTGCAAACTACCATATTGTGCAGTGTATTGTGAAATATGAAACTCTGGTTGAATAGCACTTCAAAAATGGTTAAATTCTGTTCATTATTCTGCTCCCTAATTAACAAGATTGTTGTCATTTGACATGAACTAAATAGACAGCCAATTTAAATCTGATTGAATCAATGCCAGGAGATTATCTAGCATTGTTATTTGATTTTGTTTTCTGAATCAAATAGTAAAAAGTCAATCTGAGTACATATTAGCATGTGTTAAACCAGGAGAAATTTTATATTTGTTTACAATAATAAACAAAAATCTTGATTATATATTTTATAGTTTATAATCACAGTGGTGGAACTACAGATCCGATTCAAGTCTGTTTAAAATGTAGATGACACAAAGTTATATTTCAATGGAGTAAAATGTTTTATAACATGGTTTAACAAACATTGATGTTGATGTAATATGTCTATAACACATTGGTAAAGACAGGCAAAGAGTATTAAAAGGATCACATCTTTCACAAAGTAACCATATTATTGTACACACAATTTTGTGTGTAATATGAACCAAGGGAGATAATCTAGTAAAGATTACTTACCAGAAGAAAGTTGCTATGACGATTCCAACACCAATACAGTCAACAAATATAACCCATAATATAAACTTAACAAAAGCTAAGAAGGTCAACTTTAATACCACTGCAAAACCAACTGATGATACTGTAACAATAAATAGAAATAATAGATTTAATCAAGTATAAATAATGGAACAAAATGCTGATGGACATACTAACTTATGATACAGTAAAGATGAAAAGTAACAGATTCACTTACAGTACCGAGACAGCTTCATGGACATAATTATCATGGTTTTTGTTAAAAATTGTCATGATTATGCCATGATAAATAACTTGGTGTACATAATGTACTCAGATAAAACGATCTTGCACCTGTTTTACAAACCATTCTCAGAGATAATTTAAGAATTTACTCAAAATTATTTACTTTATTTTCTTAAAATATGGTTCTTCATAACACTTTTGTTGTTTTAATGTATCAAATACATCAAAACAATGTTCCAACATATGGTTTAATTTCATTTCAATAATTCGTTTGCACCAAGGTTTTTTTTTAGCTCTAGCAAGAAACTAGAGGACCAAGAGAAAACCCATGAGAATGGACAGGTGACTGAAACCACATTATTTGACTCAATGAAAGCCCTTGTGATTTCATGTGCACGTTAAGCCACTAGATCACCCAACCTTCAATCCTAAATCAACTGTTACAGTTACATGTACTATATTCACACAGAACCTGGTATGTGAGTCAGTACCTTACTCACTGTGGCTTCCAGGTGTATTAGACGTTCTAAACAAGAGAGCAGCCAGATGTGTTTTGGGAAAAAAGGAAAAAACTAACATGATCTTAAAGAGAAATCAAAAACAGACTTTAGTCTGTTTCACAATGTGTAGGTAGAGTGACTCCACTGTGATGATGTGTCCTCACAACTGCATAGCGGAAAGTGATTTCTGCCGTCAGTTGCCGCAAAAGGCTGCATTATTCATTCTTTTTTGTGACACTCTGTGATACATTTACAGCAAGTTAGTACTGACAAACCCTGTGCTTCCTTGTTGTCGCATGGCATTCATTAACATATGTAAATAGTAAATACCTACGACATATGTGGCACAAGAATAATGACATATTGTTGTAAGCCAGGATTTTGTTTTTTTAGCTAACATAAATACTTACCAACCAACCAGAAACTGAGAAGAACTAAAAATGCTGGATCATCTCTAGCCCACTGATCTTTTGTGTCTAAAAGTAAATAAAAAAATCATATTCAAAATAATTCATGGACATTAGTTCTTGTAATAATAAGTAAACTCAATAAAAATGTTGTGTTGCAAAATAAATGCAGATGTGATACATGTACTTGTTAAATTTGAACAATGAGCATGTATAATAAAAATTCCTTACGTTTTCTGTACTGAAAGTTTCGATATCTGTAAATAAAGAAGAAATATAATTACATGTACAATAATATATGTGAACATGATATGAACGGAGTGGAACCGCTTTACACATCAATATTCGAGATAACACGACGGTTATTTTCTTTACTACATTTATAATTTGCCCAGGGCAGCAACTTTACTGCATTTATGTCACTGGAATGTAAATGTAAGTTTACATGTATGGAAACCAACCAACACTCATACATGTACATGTAGGTGGCACTCATTTGTTTAGAGGATGCCCAATGTCAGAAATGGTACTTCGCTCATATATTCAGGACATGTCATACACAATTTTAATAAACAGAACTGAATATGTTTTGGTCTGATATTCAACATTCACAAGATTGTAGTTTGCAAGGGATAAAAAAAACAACCTAAAAAGATTATCAGCTACTTTAAGGAGGCTGATTGGTTTTTGCAACAGGAAATACAATTTCCTGATAGTCTGGAGTATGTTTTCCCATCAATCAATTGTTATAGTATCTCAACTTTCAAGGATACAATATGTTACCGTAACAACAAACCAATACTTACACTTTTTGGGGAGACACAAATAAATAAATCATCTGCCAAAAAGCATATTCAAAATCCATCTGCTTGAATCTTAAAAGTCTTTTAAAATATTTCTGTCTTTTTGACGTAGCTGTAAGTCTAGCATCTTGTTTACTGCTTCCATTTATTGATGAAAGAGGCGACATGATCGACGAACCTGTCGGTGACACAGGGGGAGATAACTTCCCATACCTTGACATCTTAACCGTCAAATAACTTTAACTGATAAAGTTAACCAATAATTTCTTCTGTAAATTAAAAAATAAATCACAAGTTGTAAAAGATGTGACATAAAAAGGCTCCAATTTATTAGTACTGTAACCTTATCTAAAATGCAGTGGATATTCATTGATCAGTAAGAACCCTAAAAATGCGTGCAGCATTATAATTATAGTTATACCGTAATTTCTGTTTGATTAGCATTATGTTCATCATGTTTGATTTAAGTTGGTGCTCTCTAGAGTTAAAAAATCAATACCAGTACATATGGATTATCATCAAAGAGAACCCTGTAACAATTCCTAACCTTTTTCTCATGCAATGAACTAACAAATCTGTTTCACTCTAGTCCAAGTTAATTAATATGACTTTGACTTCTTCTGAGAACGAAACACAAGACAAAAAGCAGCCCATTAATTCTGCTACACGTCGTCAAGATTCACAACTTTAGACTATTACTCATTTGCCTAATCAGTCTGTTTTAATTATGACTTGACAACCCAAGATAAAAAAAACAAAACAAAAGTAGTGTTCTCCTCTTCCACGTCGTCAAGATTCACAACTCTCTTGACTAACTGGCGTCCAATCTTGTTTTAAAAGAGTATTAGTGAAGTTATTGTTAATTTCCACCGCGTATTATTTCGTGTAAGAAGATGGCAGTGATAGTGCAAATTATTATTAAAAACAAACCTAAAATTCCTCCAATTTATCCTGTTTTTTCACATCGATAAAACAAATTACGTGAAAGTTTCTCAGAAACCGGAAGTTGACATATTAGTATTTTTGATACGCATGCCCAAATGTCGATGTAAAATTTGTACTTGGTGGCTTCACATGAAACGAAATACCCAGAGAGCCCTCACACAATGATCAACAGTGTGTGAGAGAGAGAGAGAGAGAGAGAGAGAGAGAGAGAGAGAGAGAGAGATAGTTAGAGAGAGGAATGGGGTTTAACGTCCACTCGACACAAAGTAGGTCATTTTGGGACTAACATATGGTTTCAATTTTATTTCAATAATTCGCTTGCGCGTAGGGGTCTTTAGCAGCAGTGGGGGGAAACCGGAGTGCCCGGAGGAAACCCACGAGGTTGAGAAGGCGCCCCTATCTCCATGCCACATACGCTCACACCAGGGATCGAAACCACAGCCACAAGCCAGAGGTGACCGGCCAGCTAAAGGTCCAAGCGCGGCACTCTACACCACTAGGTCACCCCAATCCCCCGTATGGAGAGATGGTTTCTTGTACAAATTATACAGTCTTTAGGTGTCACTTGATCGCTATACAATTGCCTGAAAAGTATGTTTTCTAACATTAACCTTCAGGTCAAAGTTTGAAATTTTCTCAGTGATGAATTTAAATATGATGGTGTGGTCATGCAAGGAGATAACACCAATATTTAATATATTCATAATAGATAAACTATCTGAACTTCTGATGCAATCTACAGACCTGTGATAAAACCCGTACCAGCTATTCTACATGTGGATTATATCATTATGTTGTCTTTAAAAGCAGGTTTCTAAGGGTGTAAGACGCTGGCTCGCTAACCTGGAAGTCTGGTGTTCAATCCCTGCATTGGCCAGGAAAGTTCATCCAGATTTTCCGGTCAGTGATACAGAACTGCGGTCCTGACAAGGACAGCTGTCTAGTCGTTCGGATGGACGAAAACCCGAGGTCCCGTATACACATTGGCGTGCACGTAAAAGATCCCTTGGCAGTTGGAATTCGATATAAGAGTAGGCCGTAGCGCCGTTACCCTCATAACACACTTTATGGCGTATGCCCGTCTCCATTAGCCCAGGTTAGATACAGAAAAGTAGGACGTTAAACCCCATTTCAGTTTACTAAAAGCACATTGGCTGCAATTATCCATGGCTCATGTTGTAAACGATGAAGATTACAGACTAATATCAAGAAAACAGAAATTATGTGTCATAATAAATCACACAAGACATGTTTCCAGCAACTGCAGTATTTAACAGTTCTGTTAGTAAAGGCGTTGAATATTTAATTGAAAGTATTGAAAGTATTGAAAGTACTTTAAGATTATAAAAGCTTCTTCTCATAATAATGTTTCACCTCACTATAGTCAAACCAATTATGGTGTATGCATGTGATGCTTGGGGTGATTTTATTACCACAAACATTAATAGCACTTAAAAATTGAAACGCTACATTTACATTTGTGTAAGCGTATTTTGAAAGATCACAAACACCTTACTGTGTCAGTTGTTCTTGCTGAACTAGGCAGATTTCCTCGCTTATGGTCATATGCGATCAAATTCAAAACAAAATTTTATTATTTAATTAAGATTTCATATAACATATAGAAACATATTTCTGGGCATTGAAGAAGGATAAATGGAGGGCATTCGGTAAATTTAGATTTAGTGCACATAAACTGGAAGTTGAAAAGGGAAGATACAGTAAACCCTTCATTCCTCGTAATGAGAGATTGTGTAAAAACTGCAACCTCCATTTGAGGGTGAGACCATTTCTTGTTATAGTGTCCATTTTATGATAATTTGAGACAACAATATCTCTCCCCATGTATCAAACCCCACATACCTGATTCAATCCAGTTTAATATACTAATGAATAATGAAGACTGTGCTGAGAAGGTTGGGCGTTTTGTACCGAATAGGCCTACCTTTACTTGTGTGTGTGTAAAATAACTTTATTTAACGTCCGCTGCCACCGAAGTGATATCTCAGACATGTACCTTTAAGAAAAGAGGAATATAAATATAGCCTAGCTGGGTGATGTATGACATTAGATATTTTAACGAGTATTTACGTTTACATTTTTTGCACGTCATAAAACTCTAGCTCGTAAGTGACCCATGTGTACTAATGTTATTGTGTAAGATTTTCAATCACATATGGTGATGCATCTAAATGTGAAATGTTTATTGTAACTTCCTTACTCATGCTTGTGCCGAGGATGGGGGATGCGTCTTTTTACTGCCAACGACCACCGATTCCTTTTAATTTAGCGCCGACAAGGGCTAAAGTCCTGCACTACCCGCAAAACAAAACCCATAAGACAAACCTGCGGACAAGACAAAGTACATATACATTGTAAGAAATAAGCAAATATTAAATCCGCTTAAAATGGTTCCGTGGGCCAGGCAAATGCGTACAGTCCCGCGCATGTTATGGTTCAGGCTTCACCCACATCATCGAACTCCAACTGTCAAATTAATGTTCTTTTACGTTTACCCCAATGTGTACACGGGACTTTGTTTTTTTCACCCAACCCATACGGCTAGACAAAGTTCTTGTCGGGCATTATGCCTGCACTTGTGGCAAGTGGAAACCATGCTGATAATCACAAAGAACTTTCTCGGCCAAAACCGGGAGCGAACCACAGGCTAGCGAACCAGCGTCTTACTCACTGCGCCAGGATGGCTTCCAGCTTAGTGAAAAGCAAATACCAAGATGACATTGACAGAGAAATAAGTTTATTTCAACCATGCATTTATAATCATATTGCTAATGATAAAAAAAATATAAACAGTTTAACATATGATTTAACAATTAATAAGAACTAAATATTATATTCTTATATTCATACAAATTTCTTCTAATTTTATTGCTACACAGGGATATATTCAACGCATTCTCGGGGTCGGATTAAGGCATGTCTGTAAAGGGGCTGAAGTTCAGGGGCCTCCATCAGTAAAACGGCCCCCAGAGAATAAGTCAACAATTATTGCATTTGTGAATGCTGAATAAAAGTATTCTGAATTATTCATTTAAAAAGAGATTCAATTAATATACTACGGTAAAAAGAAACGGACTTCAGGTAAAATATTTCGCGAGCACCTCACAGTACCCGTAGCCCACGTACCTAGAGTATCTTAATCTGGTTCTGCGCAGTCTGCGAAGACAAGATGATTCTAGCTGTGTCAAAAACTACCGAGTTAATGTTCTCTTGTTTTACCTTAACTAAACATACATGTTTCTACTTTTTCCTGAAGTGCTTTGTATTCACACCGATGGTTGTGAATCATCCGGGTTCTCTATACAGCATTAAACAGATGAATATATATGTACGTGTATACTATGAAAGCGATATATATATATTAAGAGGTAGGAATGCAGAGAATTTGTTTTTGGGCAAGGAACTCGCTCAACTTGTTCTTTTAGGAAGAAATGCGGAGGATTTGTTTTTGGCGCAAGAACTCCTCCAAAAGCTACTAAACTTGTTCTCTTTGGGAGAACCTCTTTTTGGGAAAACATCTTCAAAAGAACAAGAAAAGCCTGAGACTCCGCCAAACCATGTACGATCGACAGGACACTTGGCAAGTTTATTCCTTGGACAATCGGGTATCGATTGAAGGACTTCGATTTCTTATATGACGTCATAATTCCAAGATGTTAGCGATAGCGATGAGGCCATGCTCAGTCCAATATTAGCATACTCGTTTGTAGAGGTAAGAAAGGGGGGGGGGGGTCTAATAGTATACACCCCGTATAACAAAATATATTAGAATATAACTTGTCGTATATTATATAAGCCTGTTTTATTATTGTGTATTTTTAATGTAATCTGTAACAATGTTTTGTAATAAAAAATATAAACAATTATTAACAATTCATCAATAACATTTGAATTTTCGTATTTTAAAAATCTACGGAATAAACCTGCTGATTTTTTTTACGAAACGAAATTAATTAATGTTGTGGTTTATATGCATCATTGGATAAATATTGTTTGGTTCTTCGTATAATCGTACAATTATATAAAAAATAGCATACTACTATTATTATTTAATTAATGGCATAAAAGCTGTTCACTGAAATAAACGCCGGGTTGTCTCCCCTTTGACCGTAAATTACCTTTCATATTCCTCATGCTTTCTGAGTAAATCTGCATAGATTTAAACATGTCCTTTTTACTGGCAGCACGCAATAAGGTAATTTTCACCATTTTTTCCCCCCAACGTTTTGATATAAAACATCTATTTAATAATTGAGCTAAATGAACATGCACGTTCACATTTTATACTTTTACACGTTACTATAAATATTATGTATAAAATAAATGAAACTTTATATTAGCTATATATATATAACATGATTTGAAAACAAGAAATAAGACGAGATAATATCATAATAAAATCTATTAACTGGCATTATATACACATAGATCTTATATACAATTCATAATTAACAATAGATAAGACATCATAAGCATACTATAATTAGGTTATACTTATCGGTTGTAAGTCACGCATGGTAATATCGTTGTAACTGCAGTTTCAACTTATGCGATTATCTAATTAAACAATGTGTAATTATTTATACAATTATCTAATTAGACACTATTTATTTATTTAACACTATGTATCAACCTATTCTAATAATATACATTTACACTTTAAAAGAGATAGCATTTTAATGTACAATTTACACGTTTAAAGGGACAACATATTCAGACATGTTTATCTTTTGAAAATGTTAAGGTTCAAAAATTAAATAAATAAATTGAAATGAGATTTGAATTCCTTCTCTTTAGCTATGTTTCTTTTTTAAAACCATCCCATGGTAATTTACATAATTATATCTTAATACAAAGTATATATTTAACACAAAATACGTATTTTTAATTCAATTCTTTTTGTACATATCTCGTTGGTGGTCCCTTTATGACATGCAATAAAGTTTGTATATTATTATTTTGTGAACTATGGAGATGAATCGCAGGCATAATTCTACATAGAAAATTTAGCATATTGAGGAGTTACATGCTTTGAAGTAATCTTATTAGCGTAGTATTACTGGGTTAAGTGGTGTCATGAATTCCACTCCATACGCATCAATGGGTTAAGAGTTAGAATTATGTCGTGAATTTCACCCCATACTAGGTTTAAGAGATAGAGTTATGTCTTAAATTCAGCTCCATACGCATTACTAAGTTAAGACTTAGAATTATGTCGTTAATTCGCTCCGTAGTTCACTATTTTCATTGTTAACTACATGAATATATAAGTATATATATTTTATAATTCTATACTCTTATAATCTATGAAAGACGTCAGTAGAATTTATATAGAATACAACAATCAGGTAGAGGAAGAACTTAGATTAGCTAATTTTCTTATCTGAATAAATACAATGTTGGCAAATTTAAGAACTGAATCATAAAATTATCATAGCTATTATACTTCTTTGTACATAATGTCTACAATAATATCAGGCCTTACACAATAGGCCTATATAGACGAATTAGTTTCCCTTTTGCCTAAGTTTTATTACTAATATTATTCTAAATTAATATTTCGTTTTAAAACTTCCGAAATAAGGCACAATTTTGGAGACTATACCATCTTTGCTTTGCCTTCAAAGTGTGTCTTTTATAATGTTTTGGGGCCACCACTCACGTCTTTCACTGGTCACTACGACGGGTCTGAGAAATATCCGAAAATAGACCACGAATGTGTCTTGCATTGTGATATTTCTGCTCCTTCGGCCATTATTCACTCAAGTTATCTCGTGTTATCTTGCTCGCCTTTAATATAGAAATCATTCTCCAAGAAAGTTCTTTGGATAAAGGATCCCGCCATTTCGTTCAGGGATGTTTAGTAAAACTGTACTGGAACGCACGCATGTTTACAATTAATTTAAGCTTATTAGTTTCCATTTGTAGGCCCCGAGATGACATTTGACGTATCGCCATTATTACTACCTGTAAAATCTGGCATTATAATTAATGATGTCTACATTGACCCCTAAAGCCATATATATATTTACAACACACCCGAGACGACATGAGGTCATTCAGACCCCTTACGCCATGTAGGCTACACTCGACCCGAGACGACAAGAGGCCATCATTCATTAGTGCAATGGGGCGTAATTCAGTTACATAAATACATAAATAACGGTTATGTTACTCATTTGCAAATTATGTCTAATTTAGAATTCACTTTAAACGCGCGGAATACGTTATTTTTAACATCCAGACTCCGCGTCCGATCATATGACACGGTGTATGGTGTATCATTGTTTCTCGGAATGCATCTTATATAATATCATAATATAGCACTGGTTATGAACTACTCTCTATCTCTCCCCCTGACAGGCCACGGTTTCGCTAAATGGATGTTTCCACATTTCAATACATGAAGTCAATTTCTTCCGAAGCCGGAAGTTGTCCCTGTCCCTGAAGTTGTTTCGTCTCCACACTCATTTCGTCATACTCGCCTTCACCTTCCGCTACATCCAGAATTTCCGTAAAGAGTTTCAGAGTTTGCATGCTATTTAGAACTTTTTCATTTTCACCAGTTCTTGAATTACGTCTGTAGGAGAAACCATCTTCAATAGCACCCATTGGTCCAGACGTTTCCATCACATGCTGATAAAGACGTCTGCGCTGATCGTTTGCGAAAAGATCTATCTCAATTTGACGAGTAACAATGGCGGCACTTTTTCTCCAAACATTGAACTCGTAGTCAATCGGGACGATTCGTTCAGCGTTAACGGTTATTATAACAATAGCCTTTCCGTCCCTTAAAGTTAGGTCCACATTCTCACTAACGGAATCGAAATTTTTTGTGTCGTTCGAAGAGGAGGGGGTTCCGTCAGCGTTTATGAATTCAATATCTCCAAATATTTCCTCGTTGGTGTGTTTCACGTCGATGTTTTGACGTATATCTTTTGAATCAATCTTCTCAAGTTTCGATAACAACAGTTGACTCAGATTCTGTTTCTTCTGAGGAATTGTTGAAACTGAAAGTAGAAAATCAATAATCTATGATAAACATGGTTACTATGATAAACAATATTGTGGAAACAGAATCAACATGCTTAGTGATTATAGTGGTCCTGTAGGTTGAATCGTGATGTTGGCCGAGGCGTCTAGTCGTTCGAACGCGATAAAAAAAACTGAGATCCATCTACGTACTCATTGGCGTACGAAACAGATCCCTTGATAGTTGGAATTCGATGAAGAGTGGGCTGGAACGCTGCTGTCTGGGCAAAATGTCCCTCTCAGTACACAACATGGTGTATGCCCGTCATTATATGCCTTATAGTTGGAGCACACAGGAAAGTCAGGTCGTTAAACCTCATTTTATTTCATTTTAACTATTAGCCTTTGGTATATCGATCAAAATGGATAAAATTTTGTGGGGTATATTGTACCATAATATTTGCTATACAAACGAATTGACCTAATCCGTCATTTTGGGGAATCCAGAAGTTCCAATCGAAAGTAGGAAGCATGAACGAATCCGCCAATTTTGTTATCAGTTTCATATGCATTGTTGCTTTCCGGACTTCATGGGCCCAAGAAAATGCACACATGCAAATTATTGAAATAAAGCACGGTATCATGTGTTAGTTCTGAAATAAAAATTAAAACTTTTTTGCACACTAAAAGGTTGGGATGGGGGTTTCTTGTATAAAAAATTAACATTATCAGTTTGATTTATAAAATGCGTACATGTTTATATTTATTATCTACGAGATATTTGTAATATAAGATATGTGCACCTTCTGGCTAACAACTTGATTATTAGCAAAAATATAAGAAAGCAAATATAAATTGCCCGTGTAAAATTATGATTTGTATATCTCATGGCAAGGACAATGCGCCGACAATCATAAATATTTGAATATTATTAAGGGTTAAAAAGTATTAAAATATGTTCATGGGATATGTTTAAAACTTAAAAACCACATGTAATATTAGGATCTGTGCGCCTTCTGACTAGAACAGTACGTCTACAATCATTCTATCAAAACAACAACAGATCATCATAAAATATTTGAATATTAGCAAGGTCATCTGGGGTTGCTTTCTCACATAATAACCTAGGTGAAAAGCAATAATCTATGAATCTGGTCCCGTGTAAAAGAATCCTTGACAGTTGGATTTCGAAATATGGGTTAGTCATGGCGACGCTGCCCGCGGACAAAAATGTTCCCTCGCAGCATCACACTGCCCGTCTTCATTCGCCCAGTGGGAGAAGAACTATTGGACGTTAAACCTTATTTCATTTCATTTTGTATGTGATCTTTGTATAGGTTCAACTGAAGGTTATTATTCACAAACACACGTCAATAACCCCAGTCTATATAAAACATCACCAGGTATATAGATGATGGCTAGTTATTGACATTATATCCCTTGACAAATATATCATTTATTATGAATCAGTGGAAGATTCACATGTACACTTACATGGCTTCTCGGATATTTATTTCAGATTAAAGTAACGATGCGTCATTGTTATTTTTCTCTAACCCGGCTTGGGTTCACTCGGATGTAAAACAGGGCGATGAATAAACTTTCGCGGCCAGCAAAATGCCGGCAGGCTTATTACATAGCGAACTTAATCAGTCGATGACTTTTCAAATCTACTTGTCTCTATGTAAATTCTGAACGGGATGGATCCAGTTTTGGACTGATATCTGTACTTTCACAGTATTGTACCGTAGTGATTCATATAGCGAGCGCTACCATGGCTACCATGGCACATTGAGACAATGTATGTATTTGGTCGTGATATTGGTTGTGTATTGTCACATTTAACGGATGTATGGTTTCTCAAAGTGCATACGGCTTTGGCTATGTCGGCTGGAGAGTTGAACGCCTGATACCGGAAGTGATCACTCTCTTCTGGCCACCGAATGCCACAAAAAAGTCGCAATTCGCAAACAAGGCATACCACGGGCGTTCCAAAATTGGCACCAAATGTAATTATCACAATGAAAGAATTTGACCACATAACCCAATTTAGAAATAGGTGTGGGATTGACAATAATTCGACATTCCTTTTGACGCCATATTTGGTTTTGTTAAAGACAACTAAAATATGTCAAATATGGATAGGCCGTAAAACGACATTCTTTTATGTGCATCATGATTCTATTTTGTTGTTAATCGTGATTTGAATTATGTTAAATATGGAAATATGCGTAACATTACGATAGTATGTCAAAGGTCACAGTATACGACAATAGCTTACCGCCTTTACATTCTTTAATAGCGATATCCGATTGAATGTATTCAATTCATATAGGCTACTTATCATTCAATAGAGGGCGAAATAAATGGGACGAGTTTTTCCCAGTCCTTGTGAAAGAGAATTAGAATAATACAAAATCTCTTTCAGAAATCGTGAACAAAAACCGAACGTTAACACATTACTGTGAATAAAAAGACTCAAATTTTACCACAAATGTTGAATGTGGTGAAAATCATTGCGGTGTAAAAGTTGAACGGGAGTAGCAACTACGTCATAACCATGATAATT
Organism: Patella ulyssiponensis; assembly: GCA_963678685.1. NCBI lineage: Eukaryota > Metazoa > Mollusca > Gastropoda > Patellidae > Patella > Patella ulyssiponensis. Next base: position 30,711,530 of record OY783225.1, on the reverse strand, counting down.
GATTGTCATGTTTTATTCTAAATCTCTTTAACACAAAACCACCCCCACTCCTCTTTTAGTATATTAAATAGTTAGACAATAAAATGAAATAAAATGAGGTTTAACATCCTACTATTCTGCTCCACCTGGAAATGAAATTGGGTTTAACGTCCTACTGTGCTGTACCGATTGTCCGGACAGCCTACTCTTATAATCGAATTCAAACTGTCAAGATTTCTTTTACGTACACGTGGTCCATTTGTGTCCTATCCGAACGACCATACCTTGTCCCTTGTAATGTCCACTGGCCTGGATCGCTGACAAGGAATCTTCATGCCAGAAAAAAACAGTCTCGGACACGGCCCCTCCATGTTGGCGAGTGAACGCCTTATTCACTGAGCAACCGCGGCTCGTATAGTAAGAATGTATAATTAATACTTCGTTTCGTTTTATTTGTGTTTCGTTTTCAGGCCTTACATTAACACTGTACACCATTAATTACCCCATTGGATCGAATGTTAATTCTTGTCTCTTTGACCGGCTATAACATTTCCAAACAAATTACAAATAGAGCAACAGGTGCCACATCTTGTTCGGAAGCACGTGGGAGGTTCACCATGGAGATCTTGAACTAGTAAAACGTATTAAAGTTTGCGTACGTCAAAAATTTCATAGTTTTTGCGCAAGCTGCTCCATCTCCACTATAATTCTTTCCATCTAAGGAACATTTTTGAAAACGGAAATTACCTTTGAACCCAGGCAGGAAATCTATTAATGAATCATTATAAATTGCTTTGACCCACAAGGTTTGAAATGGACCAGAATAAAATCGTTGAAAAGCGTTTAACTTGAATTATGACAGCCCTACTCACTATATTATAGGTCTTGAGTTACGCCCTAATGATGTCATTATTGGTTACAAAACAAGACTAACGAGATGAACATGATCCATTTTTTATTTCATCCTTTCCTTCTGAAATGTCAAACTACTTCAACTTTACACAGACCACAAATTTTTATACAAAATGTTTATTTTTTGTGAGTGTAGAAGGGTTTTGGATATACATCGGTTTATGGAATGTTGCCAAACTAGTTTAGGGCGAAGTAGAATTAATAATATTTCTGTTGAAAATGTTTATAACTCCCCTGTACATGAAAGGTTTTAGAACATCCTGTAAATGTTTTAGATATGACAAGAAAGGATGCATTTTAGTTAGGATCTTCTACAAGCTCAGGTTCAATCCGATTGTTAGCCGAGAAAATTTCCCCGTGTATTCCGATCCTGTTTTTTCCATGTCAGCATTGGAGTACCGGGGATCTGTCAAGGAAGATTGTCTAGTAGATCAGGTGGGAAGCATATTCCTGAAGCAATGGCCCGAGAAATCTCTCTCTGACCATTGCTGGATTGACTTCTGATTCTTGAACTTTTGCGGGAGTGCGTCTATTCTCCCCGTTCAATGAAAGCTATCACTTAAGTACAGCAACATGACAGTCCTTCGTTTAATCTAAGTCTTCCCTAAAACTTTGGACAGTGATTTAAGGTATTAAAAAAGGTATAAGTATGTTCGTTTCCAAAGAGTATTGTTTACATTTCATTCGACTTGATAGCCTCGTTTGTCACACAATTAGTTTTACTGCAGTATTCTCCTATGCACGGGTTAATTAGGCATAATAAAAGCGTGAGCCATGACGTAACGTTATGTAAACATATTTGGTCCAATACTGGCACTCGTTTTAAATGTAAAGCGTTTGTATGGTAGGTAGTGATAGGTTGGTAGTCGGACTACTGACTAATCAAAATTTAACACAACAATATCCACTCAGAAGAGCAGTGTGTAGTGAGATTACCTATAATCAAACGAAACGCTGCGCGGAGTATGGGTGGGAAGGGAAACCGAGGTACCTGGTAAACCATTGAAAGATACCTGAGACGTTACATATATACACTGCATTACGTATTCCCTTCTTCATTAGCCCGGATGGTGCACAAAAGTAGTACGTTAAATCTCCTTTCCCTCGACGTACAATTGCACACACGAAACCTGGGATAATAAACGGCTACTATGAAGGGGTCGCGGGTGGGGGCGACTTTGGAGTATTGGATATTGCTCTAACAGTACATTAATCTTTACATCCCAAAACGAGAATATCCGCTACTCCTTCCCTTTAAGATAAAACTGTGTAGTATGAATTTTGCCTGGGGTAAGGTAAAACTAATTTAAACCGGCCAGCCTCACGTCAAAACTTGTACTTATATGGTATAGAATGTATAAATATAAACCTATGTCATATATCATTAAATACACATTTAACTTGTATACAGCAAAGAACAGGTTTTATCATCCACATTCCATACATCGCCTACACGTGGATTCAACATAACTGAATGATGTAAACGATTAACGTTTCTACTAACAAACTTTTAAACATTTATAGTCCACCTTTGAAAAATTATTCTGATTAAAAAGCTTTGATATATTAAGGGAACTATTTAGTAGCTTCGGACATTGACTTTCTTTTAGATATACTACTAAGAAACCAAAAAAATAACAAACTTTTTAACATTATTAGTTCGTCTTTGAAAAGTAATTATGAAAGTCTCGGGCATGGACTTTCATATATATATATATATATTATCGAGGAAAAAATAACATATTTATTAAGCCATTAGATATTTAACGAGGCATGTCGTGTATTGTGTCGTTTATAATAAATAATCTGTATGTTTTTATTTACTTATATAATATAATATTTATATTGAAGCTAAATGCTAGGAATGAAAACAAAATGAGTCATATATTTCATATCGTTAAGACGAAATGCTATTATTACATGGTCACGATCATACATTTCTGCCAGAATAAACGAGAGAGAGAGAGAGAGAGAGAGAGACGTTCAGTCGACACGTTACCGATCATTTCTGTACTAACGGATCCGGAAGGAATCTAAGAACTAGCACATTTGATATTATCGCTTTAGTGTTACGTCTGCTAAACAAAATTATGTTATTTTCCAATTACATTTCACGTTAGCGACAAATCATATCATCGACAACTGCACCCCGAGGCTATAAAAAGCAGAAACGGGTCTATTCGTACCATATTAAAATTTTTATCTTAAATTATTTACGGATACAATAAAACTATCGTCTATTCATTGCACGTAACCCAAAGTAAATATTGTACTTATTTCTGTAAATACATTGTACACGTACGACATGTAGCAGACAGACTAATACACTTAAATAAAGTTAATTCGACAATCTGCATAATTCAGTTTCTGTCATAGCTTGCCAAGGAAAACTGCAAAGTAAAAATACAGACACTAGAAAATATAGCATGGCCGAGATAGAGAAAGAATGGAAGCGTCAACTCAATACAAACTGGGGAAATAAAATGAAATGGGGTTTACCGTCCTACTGTTCTCCTCTGACTGGGCTAATACGGACGGTCATATGCCATGCATTGTGTGTGTGAGGGATACATTGCCCGGATGTGGAAATAAAGCACATATTAGTCTCCAAATAACCTGGTGTGTGCTTCCGGCTCGGTGTCCCCTTGTCATTGGTGCAGGACATAGGGTCTAACAAGGACAGCCGTTTAGTCGTTCGGATAGGACGAAAAACCGAAGTCCCGCGTACACCTTGGCGTGCGCGTAAAAGATTCCTTGACAGTTGGAAATCGAAAGAAGCAGACCTGTGTTAGATTTAAGTACGTATTCTTTAGTTGACGTTAAACACATTTCATTTCATTTTTTATAAACTGTTTACAGTAGAGAACTAGATACTGGCCGGGTAATTGTCTACATTATAACCCACAAACACATAACATCGCTAGCCTCAAATAGACCTGTGTTAGATTTAAGTACCTATTCATTACTTGATTATTTATGAACTTGAGCTCAGTAGGGAGTTTCATAAACCTATTTGTGCTGCATCTTCAGACACGTAGCCCAAGGCAACTACGATAATTGGGACGTACAGTTGATACATGTGATCTAGAAGATATATAGAAAGTCGTTGAAGATGCATTCCCACGAAAGAATGACATTTTTGGTATATGGAAAGTAGAGGCACCAATCTTACAGGCAGCCTGTCTCCCATCGGCTTCTCATTTCATTGACCTTACCGCTAACGGTTTTGAGAACATTGTGCGACTCTGATTAAACGACAGAAATAGACGGTCGCCGATGATAATCCAAGATTTGTTTTAGGCTTCGATATTATGGTAAATGGACAGGTCTAACAACAAATACATAGTTGAAGGTGGAATCTACCTCAGTCAAGTCATGTGACAAAACAGGGCCTCTTAAAATAGATGGGTTAGTTTTCTTTTGATTAAAATGTTTTGAGAGATTTGAAGCAAATGTCATCGATATATAAATTAGTTTGAATATGTTATCACACAGTTTGTAGGCTATGTGGGAAGGCACCTTTAATACACAATAGAATGTCGTTAGGAGTCGAGGAGCTCGTTCTAGACTCATGTCACTTTCTGTTGACAGACAACCTCGTCTAGTTCTGATATGTTTACTATCCGCATCTTAAAGTCTATCCATCTTTTCAAAGTCGGTACTTATTTAATCCTTTTGTAAAGGGAGATAACCTTGAATCTATTTGCCTTAGGCCGATTAAACCTGAAACACGTGGGGGTTCTTGGTAGTGTCATTTTTCTTTGGACAATATACTTACACGCATTCCTTCACCCCATAAATCTTACTCCGTTTAGAAACTTAAAAGTAGCTAAATATTCAGAGCTCCCCGCTGAGTGTAAATCCGTTCTTCTACGAACAAAATACAAAAAAAACATAGACGTACTGCAACAGCATTTTTGTTCAAAGATTTTGTGAAAATCTATTATACAACCCGCAAACAGAATTCCTGTACCCAGCCAGCCGTGACTTTAATTGAAAACTTGTCTTTAAAGATTTACTTATCAATGTGCACATGGTTTCTTTCGGAGTATTATTCAAATATTTATACTATGGTCGTTTTAGACGTCTGCCATTGTATGTCGGGTATGCATTAATTATGCAGGAGTAGGTCGTACTGACTTTATCATAAACGACATTTAGCAGTTTATCCGAGGTCAGTTTCGTCTTTATAAAATACAAGCCCGAACGACAGCCCCATTAAGATACTGTTTTGATGGAAGTGGTGCACCGAGTAGAGTATACGAATCTGTCTTATATAATTGGCAAGACCTAAAAGATGATAAGTGTTGTCGAATCTTTCTATTTTCGTATATACATTCTTGATATCTGCACTTATTCTCTCTTTTTTGCCATTTTCGAAAAAAAGCATACATACGATATATCAACCCAGTTTTTCTATCACCATTATGGCGATCAATCAACACTTACCAAATACATTACTCGTGCGCATGAACCAGAAAAAAAAATCATTTCTTTAAAAATTTATTAAATTTTTGTTGACAATGGTTACAATAAGGTTACATGTAGTGCATCATGGTATTTGTTATTTAGTTAAATTGTTACATATGTTGCCCATCATGTCTATAATAAATTGGATTAAGATGGTGGATATAGTAGATCAATTTTCATGTGTAATTGTTTATTTAGATTCTTTGACACCGGAGGCGCTAGGGATATTAGTATGTCTTGTAAACAGAGAGTATGGATATCCTAGAATTCGGTGAATTCGGTGTCCTAGGTTTGTCTCATCTCATGTTGCCTGGTTTATTATAAATATATCGCATATTTATCGTGCCGTTGGTGGGCGATAACAACTGTTCGATTGGGAATAATCGAATGTTTATGAGATTACTAGTCGGCCGTTATCATTGACGTTAACGAGGGACCACGGTGAATGAGGGAGTTTAGGGCTTGCTCACTAAAAAGGTGGTCCTGGGTTCGATCCTGGAGTTTGTCGAGAAATGTTCTCGAGGAATTTCTGGTTTCCCTTTGTCAGTGATGCAGAACAGGGAGTCTGGCAAGAGACATGCGTCAAGTCGCTCGAATAGGACGAATATCCTTGACGTATACTCGTTGACGTACGCGTAAACAACCATTGGCAGATGGAACGCCATTGTCTGGGCTAAATTGTCCGACATAGCACATTGCTTGACATATTTTCATTAGCCCAGTTAAGACGTTAAACAAACTTCCATTTCATTGTCACCTTATATTTTAATTAACAGTAATGGCGTTACCAGGGCTACCGATATTTTCAAAACATTATTGCTTTGTTGTTTGTTAGTTTCTTGTCGTCCGGGCCGCATTGGGCGGAAAACGAAGTCCAGTGTTTCTTGCTTTAAACTGACACCTGCTCAGACATTGCATTCATTTTTTAGTAAACAAACATGGGATTTAGAAATAAATAAAATATTCAGCTCTTGTCCTGGATAACTTTAACTTGTACATAATTACAGGTACGGGTATTATAATACAGGTAATTTAAGATATACCTGAGGATGAGTTGTATAGCCATTGCAGACTTTACTGAAAAGAAACCGTTAAGTAAACAATGGATCTCAACGAGGTTTACAATTCGTTATCCTTAATATAATGTGCTCTGTTTATTTTAGCATCAATGGGGGGTTGAAGAGCCAGTGAGTCGTCGAGTGTCGGTACAATAATTCCAATTGTGCTACATCGTAATAAAATTATTCAGCTTTTATTTCGTTTCGCGTAAGTGAGAAAAGTTCGTGCCATTTTGTATATATCTGTTTCCAGCGCTGTGTCCATTCTGAACCTTAATGACTCTTACATTTCATTCTTTTTGAAAATGCAGAAATGTAGCACGTTAAACCCTATTTCCTTCATTCATTCGTTTTAAATGGCCTTTCATCTCGGTAACAAACATTACAATTTATAACAAAGCAAATATTTCTACTCGCATTCCGTTTGTTTTGTTTTTGTTAGTTTCTAGTTGTTCCGACTGGACGGTAACCCAAGGTCCGGTGTACTCATTGGTGTGCAAGTAAAAGATCCCTTGAAGCTTTGAAATAGAAAAAAGATTTCCAACAATATTTCCCTCATAGCACACTGTATGGCGTATGCCCGCCTTCATTATCCCAGTCAGTGCAGGGAAGTAGGACGTTAAACCCAATTTCATTTCATTTTTGTTTTATTTTGATGTCATTTGATCTTTTTCAAATTCGCAGTTAGTTCTGTAAGCATGTTTGTCTTTTAAAGTCATTAATAAAAGTTTCTTGCCGTATAAACGTTACCAAGTGTTTAGAACGATATAAGAGATAAGGTCTTTGGAAGGAATATTCCCCGCTCCTTGTTTTAAACAAAGCTTATGATCATCCCATGCATATTTATCAATGAGGACGGGTATTAAAAATGTTGTCTATTTCTAAAGTCACGACGAATTGAATTGGTATATTACTTTAGGTCGATAAATAATAAGCGATAAACAAGCACCTGATTAGAATTTTTTTTCTTTTGTTTTATACATTATTATTTGTGACAAAACAGGTATAAGTAAAAAAAAAAGATAATACAATGTTATGTAAAAGTTCTTAAAATTAAATTCTATATTAAATATTTTAAATTTTGCATCTATAGTGCCCCCATTCTCATGATGCCCTAAGCACGTTTTATTTTGCTTAATGGTTAATCCAAATCTGGAAACTTCCCGTTCACAAACATACATGTAGAAAGATGTCAAACCAGACTGTACGCGCCAAATCAAGTATTTTTTACAGCGCACGATTGCATACACCCATATTACGAATGTGCATCATCGCCTGATGAATTAACACAAACAAAATAGATTATGGCAAGTTGTCAGACCAGTAAAGTCGGTTGTTGTAGAGGGTTTTTCATGACTGTTTGTTTTGTATTGTAACGAATAACATTGTTTGAAGTTTACCTACATCACCTTTATTGGTATATAATCATGTTTACTCGTTGCGCAGTTGTCGTGGGCGATAGGATGGTGGTATTTGTCGGTTACGATCTTGCACAATAAAACTTGAAATATAAGTTGAAAATGTTCATCCTATACAAGACACACCAAAGTTTACCTTCCCTCTCTTTGAATTACAGATTATTAAGACTTGTATTTACGGTGTAGACTTTATTTTGAAACGAAATGAAACGGGGTTTAACGTCCTACTCTTCAGCACCGGCTAGGCCAATTAATATTGAATTGACTATGTGCCACAATTTCTAAAAAAACATTGGTCATGGATCACAAAGAACAAACCACAGGCGTATATAAAATGAAACGACTTACTCTAATTTCGAATTCCAAATTTCAAGGGCTCGTTTGTGCATACACCGACGTCAACATGGATCTAGGTTTTTGGTCCCATCCAAACGACTATACATTGTCTTGCACTATCGGCCACCACCGCTCTATACCACAGTGGTGTCCGGAAACACGAGTCAAATCCCTACGCTTCCTTCGATCATTATACATAAACCCCTTAAAACACGAAATTTCGAATTTTTCAATATTTTCGAATGTTCTAATTAATGAGCTTTCATTAATTAATGACAATGTTACTAATAATGAATCTAAAACAGACCTACCTGGGATTAGAAGTGTTATGGCGTGTTCTAGAACGAGAAACGTAATGGGGTTTAAAGTCGGGCTAATCAAGGCGGGTCTCGAAAGGTAAGCATACACTGCCTCGACCACGAGACGCGTCGCTACATGAAGTTTGGAATTTGTGTATAAAGTTGGGCAAATTCTTAAACCCAACAATCACGCGCTTTAACCCTCTTTACATCTTGTGACCTTGAATAAATCTGCAATTGACCTTAATATTTAGACCAGATCACGTTGTGTTGAATCGACTGTATTTTATTGAATATGTTTGCTGTGTGGATCTGTTATTTGTTCAATGTATTCTACAGCAAAGAAATAATCCCAAAGTCAATCCACCTTTCTTTAAAATATTAGGCCTTTCAATGGGTTAGCCGTTTTGTCCTTAATACGCGCGTATTTTTTGTAAGTGAAGAACCGTATTTCTTGTGTTTTTTTAAATAAAGTAGATTATTGGAACATCCTTTGAGGAATAATATCGGTTTATGGTTTTCCAATGACTTCGAGTGGATAATATATATTGTGAAGTGTCATGTATACGACCCTAATGTCCTTAGTCCATAAAATGGTCAATCAATGTTTTTGTTGCATTCAATAGATTTACTGATTTATGACAATATAATGCTAATATGCGATACTTATATATAATATACATACTGAGTAGACAAATGAAATGGGGTTTAACGTTCTACTTTTCTGTAATGACTGGTATAATGGAGACGGGCATATGCCATGTAGTGTGCTATCAGGGACATTTTGCCCAGGCAGCAACGCTACAGTCTTTTAAATTTTGATTTCCAACTGTCAAGGGATCTTTAACGTACTGTGATGCATGCCAGAGCACACCTTCTAAACTTCTGCTGCAGAATGAAAATTCGCGTTCTGCAAAATATTCGATTCAGCTGAGCAAGACGGGGGTTTGGCAATAGAATAGTTTCTGGTCGTTCAGACTGAACAAACCCAATGTCCACCCCTGTATACAAGTAAAGGAACTTCTGGTAGTTTAAAGAGCCACTGACCGGAAAACCTTTCAATCTATTGCGTATGTCCGGCTGGTGCAGAAAAGTAGGACGTTAAACTCCATTCCTTTTTATTCAGTCGAGCATTATTGCCCGTCCTTAAGTTTTTCTAATTGTGGGTACAACCATACTTGGAAATAGCTGTACCGTAATTAGCCTATAAATTATGGTTGCCGGGGAAACCAGCTTGCGATTTTTGTATCAAAATTATCAAAATATGCGGAGAAATCCGAGGCGAAGGCGTTACTATACAATAAAACCGTCGTCAGGTAGTGAATTATGTTCGCCTTTAATTCGTAATATCATATACCTAAATACACAATGGTCCTTTCTTGTCCGTCTTTTATATAAGTAAATAAAATCAATTTATCTATTTATTTAATTCGCCAAGGAATGTGACATCCTATACGCTAAACGTGTCCGGGGTATGATTCGACGGATAATTTGCTTTCCCATCTCTCTCCGTATATAATATATTTATATATGAAAATTTTGTATATAAGTAAAAATAGGTTAAAGATGTTATCAAGGGTACAACTGAGTCGTGGTCACAGTCCAGTGAGTTTATTACTTTTGCTATAAGGTCAAAAATCTACAAACGTATACAAATATATTTGAATGGATCTTTTATTACGGACCTTTATGATTGAGGTTTAATGTATTTGTACATATGTCGAGCATTAAACACAACCATGTTAAGAATATTGTGTTATCTATATTAATATTATTTGTTAAGATCTTATACTTACTAATCTACATCTTAATTGACATTAGTTCAACATCGTGATTATAATTCTAGTAATGACAAATGAAATGGGGTTTAACGTCCTATACTCTTCTGCACCTAACCTGGGCTAATGGAAGACTTGCATACGCCATACAGTGTCTATGAGTGAAATTTTGCCCGGGCAGCGGCGCTGCGGCCTATTCTTATATCAAATTCCAACGCCAATATGTACACGGGACCTCGGTTTTTCGTCCCATCCGAACGACTAGACAGTTGTCCTTGTCAGGCCCTCCGTTCTGAATCACTGACAAGAGGAAACCGCGCCGGAAAATCTAAATGAACTTTCTCGGCCAATGCAGGATCGAACACCCGACCTTCAGGCTAGCGAGCCAGTGTCTTACCCACTTAACCACGTGATCCCCTAGTAATGACAAACCGAGATAGAGAAAGTGGGGGGGGGGGATTTATTTTAAATCACTACGAGACTTACATGGTAATTTTTAACTTCTATGGACGGGTATACATTGCCAGAGAGAAAGGTTTGTCCGAGCAGCAGGTTTTCCGCTTACTCTTCTTCAAATTCCAACTGCCAGGGCATCTTTTGCATGCTAATATAAACACGGATGGATCGCATGTTTTCGTGTCATCCGAACTATTATGCACACTTTTCCCTGTCAGTCCTATATGCGCCACCCCTGGGATTAAAAGGTATGTCCGTCTTCATTATACCAGTCGGTACAGGAAGGTAGGACGTTAAACCCCATTTCAATTCTCTGAAAGACTTGTAAAGTCACTGTCTGCAGCCATTTTGTTGCCGACAAAAATTTGATGATAGACATGTTTTAAATCAGATTGTCGGGACATTATCGCGCGTTGGTATTCTGAATTTTTTTGTTTATGTTTTCTAAATTAAAAGTTAGATAATTAATTCGAGTACATATTAACGTGAATTAAGCCACGAGAAATTTGATATTTTAGCGACAAATGCAAATGGCGCATCGGAACATTATAATTATTATAGCATAAATAGATAAAAAAAAAAGATGTCAGCTACCCATGTGTGAAATGTTAAACTCGTCGACTTTTTGTAAATCTTTTTAAACTTCAAATTTGAAATTATGATGAATGTTTAAACTATTCATCGTGCATCATTAAAATGTTTAGAATAAGACGGGCGTGGAATATTGTTATTGTAAGTTACATGACTGATTTGTATTGATTTAAAAGTGATTGACAGATATCCACCTAATTGCACTGAGATATTATCTCGGTACATATATACACAATTTGACAATTGCATATTTTCGTATTTCACCACTGATTGTTTTTCTTCATCCACGCAGATTAGCAAATAGAAAGGGGGGGGGGGGGTTACTAACATTCGACACTAACTGGTTTATTTCGGGACTAACCGGCTAACTGGTTCAATTTTATATTTTATTATCAATAATTCGCGGTCTTTAGCAGGGGGGGGGGGGCGAACAAACCCACTAGGTTAGACAGGCGCGTGAATAAAGACTTTAAAATACGAAGATTGCAGTGTGTGAAGTATATATTGTTTCTAATCATAATATTCCAGATAATGTTGATCACACGGCAAAAACAAAACTATTGAGCGATAAGACAAACAGAGGATAAAATTAGTACGAGGAAGTGATTTCACCTTGGTTAAAATCACCCTAGGAAAAATATGACGCCTTTTTGTGTTACAAAACTCAAACAAGGAGTAAATTATTCTGGCAATAAACCCACATAAAACTGATTTATTGAATTTGGGTTTAACGTCCTATTTCTCTGCACCAACCAGGCTAATGCAGACGACAGACCTAATGTATTGAAACCTAATCTATGTCTGCCAAAACCTTTCACCATACACTATTCATTAAGTGGTTATGAAATTCCTAGCCACCATATTTGATTGTATAGAAATTTACAAAGAGACATTTAAAGGTATATTAGCATTGTAAATGTTTTCACCCCACTACGCAACTCTAATACCTTTATAATAACTAGACATAATACCCATAGAAATTCGAATTTGAATTGTTCAAAAGATATTCGTACATTTCTTTTGCTTCGTTTGGCCTTAGAACTAACTTCTTATGCGCTATATTCAGATGTATGTCGTTTGATTCGAATACTTAATTCGCGCTAACATAATGTAACACGGTGTTTAGTAAACTACAGCATGACAGGGATGATGTCTAAACATGTCAGCTGTCAACATATAACACATGAAATATATCTTTTAAAGTGGCATTACAAACCACTGTATTATTCATAATATTCATTAATCAATCTTCAATCAGACCAAATGTTGAATTTATTTATTGATATGGAAATTTTAACTGTTTAAAACGTTATTAGGTAAGATTAGACAACGAGCTGGCAGTCCTCACTAAAATAGTTGAAAATAAAATAGATAATAGAAAGAGAATATGTTGGAAATTTCATTCAAATTACTTTACTCTGTGCACAGATATCGGCGATACAGTTATAGTCTAGTCTCGATTGTCATTACTACCGTTGTTGCGATAATAAACAAAGTCTCGATTATCCATTTTACGGTAACCGCATCAACCACATCACATATTTAAATGTACTTCCATCGGGTGGCATCGAGGGTTGATTATGGTCTGGATAAGTTAATTAATAATTTATATAACCTTTCAGGCCTTAAGAAAGAACTGTCATAGGCAGATTTAGCTCTCGCATAATGTATGTTTAAGCTCCAGTACTTAGAATATTCTTGAAAATTGTTCATTGTTTATCTATCCATAATGAACTGAAATGAGGTTTAACGTCCCACTTTTCTGCACCGATCGGGATAATGAAGGCGGACATACGCCATGACGTGTACTATGGGGTGGGGGGAGGCTTTGCCTACTTTTATTTTTGAATACCAACTGCCAATGGTTCTGTTACGTGCACTTTAATATGTACACGGAACCTCGAATTTTTATCCCATCCGAACAACTACACTTAGTGTAACTAGTCTTTATTGTTGTAAGATGTTTAACAGTTGAGTTTTCAAAAATGTTTTCTTTGAGAAATGTAGAAGTTTGTCAGTTTCAACACCAAGTAAAAACCGGTCGTTGTTTAGGGGTTTTGTTGGATTTTTCTATTTGGAGGGGGGTGGGGTATAAATTAATAATAATATTGACACATTGTTTGGAAGTATTTATGTGTTCTTTAAACAAATTCAGAATTTCTCCAACAATCAGTTCCTTGGTTGTGAGCATCCTTCATATTAAACTATTTAACTCGGGTGGGTGGGGTCAATTTAAGCAATACATGTGTCTGTTTTGAAATATGACAAAACGTGTTATTGTAACAAGCAACATGATTAAAACTTTAAAAATAATCTCAAAACAAGGAAATACCTACATCCGTTTGGTGTTCTAGGCGACTATTAACTATTAAGGTGTTTTCATAAAACATCGTCTCAAAAGGTTATGAGAGAGAGAGAGAGAGAGAGAGGGAGAGAGAGAGAGAGAGAGAGAGAGAGAGAGAGAGAGAGAGAGAGAGAGAGAGAGAGAGATTGCTAATTTTGTAATTATTAAATAAATGCCGAAGTCAGCGGGCTTAGATAAATAGTACCGAGAAGAGAAAACATTAAAAATCCATTCCATTGATAAGGATATGTCGGAGGGTAGAATACAAAAAGTTCAAATGGATCGTTTATAATGCCACACTTCCATAAATTAAGCTTAGAGCAAGACAGTTAATGCAGTATCAGGAAATGTCACAAACTAAAACGGTCATTCAAAGTTCACAAATACACTATACTGAAATGGTCGAAAGGTACGAGATGTCTACCATAACGCGTTCGTATAAATAAACACAAATATGCATAGCGTATTTTGGCGATAGTTTAGAAAAATGGATTTCAGAAACGACATCATTTGGTCTGAAATAACCTCGGGACAATGACCCACCATCTTAAGAGAATACCCATGCAGCATGATATTTGTTTACGATAGTAGTGATATATTACTGTGGTTGTTCTTATCGTTACGTGTTAATCTTAAAACAAAAGTAGTAATATATATTACTGTGGTAGTTCTTATCATCACGTGATAATTTTAAAAGAAAGTAGTAATTAAGTATTACTGTGGTTGTTCTAACCATGACGTGATAATATCAAAACGAAAGTAGTAATATATCACTGTGATAGTTTTAATCAACACGTGATAATTTTGAAACGAAAGTAGTAATATATTACTGTGGTTGTTCTAACCATGACGTGATAATATCAAAACGAAAGTAGTAATATATTACTGTGATAGTTTTAATCAACACATGATCATTTTGAAACGAAAGTAGTAATATATTACTGTGTTTGTTCTAACTATAACGTAATAATATAAAAACAAAAGTAGTAATATATTACTGTAATAGTTCTAATCATCACTTGATGATTTTAAAAAGAAAGTAGTAATATATTAAGTGATATTATCAAAAAACAGATTGTCAAAAATGCGCTGTTTTTTTTTACATTCTCGTTATACATACAGTAACAGTGATGATATAAAAACGGAAGTAGTAATATATAACGTCATAATTGTAGAAATAGACTGTGAAGCATGCTTTCTATAACATTATCGCTGTACATTCAACCGTTGATAAAGTTGTACCACCCATCTAAATCAACACCATGTTATTATGTTATATATATATACAATAAAATGAAGCAAGCTTACCGTGACTTTGTCGTTGATGAGTTTTAGCAATATTCTCAACCGTTTCAAATGTAATATCTTGATTTACAGCATCCCCAATATTCTTCGACCTCGTCAACGTTTCTTCCTCAAACGATTTATAAATATCGGGATCACTTTGATAAAGGGGGTTGTCCTTTTGGAGGTGGAAATAATTATCGAAAATGTTGACATTGTCGTCGAAATCATCCTCATCCTTTGAGGTGTTGATTTTGTTTTTAATTAAAATCTGTCCACGAACCACTTTCAGATCACTTTGTTCGCCAGATTCCACTATTTGCGGCTGTGTGTTAACTTTGTAAACCTTCTGAGAACTCTCATAGTTATTCATCTCCAAGAAATCACTCCGGCCGCCATTTGAGGTCAAATATTCCGAAGAAGACCTCATAGGCGTGGGTAAATTATCCGAAAAACTACGGTAACTAAGATGATCCTTGCTCGGAGACGGAGAACGCATCCTGTACTGACGTTCTGTAGTAGTAAATCGTTCTGATCTCGATGAACGTGGCTGATCGGATGAGCGGGTATTATGTACTATATAATTGCGCCCTCCTTGAGAAAGATCGCTAATCGATTTGGATAAATTGTCCGAATAATCCCGTCTTACATCCACAATTGTTTTATGTCGGCTTTGCGGGCTGGGTGATCGAGTTCTATAAATCGGATCTTGCGAGCGACTTTTGAATTTCGTTGTCCGGAAAGTTGTATCGTCGCCATTTGGGGTTGGACTAAAACTTCTCTGGATGTACAGCTTCGAAGCGTGGTTATCATATCCATTCTCCTTCAACACATGCGACGATGGCGATGATGTTGTTAAGCCGTGTTTTGTTGACGATATTTTATACCTGCGCGTCTCACCATCCGAGCTACTTTCCGAAGAGCTACGAGATCTTCTTCGTCGTGATTTGCTCATCTTATCATCGGTGGCTGATTGTACGTTTACCACCCTGTATAGTGACTCACCTCTTGTTGGGCTGGTTACACGGCTCGTTGTATTGCTATTGGTATTACTATGTAGGTTTATAACTGTACTATTACGAGTGGGAGAGAGCGTCGTAGATCGTACAGAAGGTATAACTCGCGTTCTCCGAGTTGTATATTCGGGTTCGAAATATCCAGAATCCAATCTCGACGTCTGCAAATGAGATTCTTGTTCGTCTTTGTATGTACCTAATCGTCCTGAGGGTTTTGTATAGACCACTTTGTAACGATTACGGTTTTCGGGCGACGTGGAGCGCGAGCGGCTGTAAATCCCATCCGATGTTAGGACATTTTGTCGATGTCGCCGCGGGGATGCAGATGTTCGATTTACTCTGTAGATCTGGTCATCGCTCATCACCGACTCCGGTCTACTTCTTGAATATTGTCCATTTTGTCCATGTCCCGAGATTCTGTAGAGTCTTCTCACTTCGTCATCGGATTCGTATCCATGGATATATCTATTCTCGGTGAACCTGTGCCTTGGTAAATATTGATTATTGATCTCTACTCTGGTAACATTCCTGTCCGAGATATCCGAATCCGACGATGGATAGCCGCTACTCTTCCTTCGTCTCAAATCGTCTCTGTCTGATGAAGCGTATGTTTTCATGACCTTTATCTTTCGTCCGCTGTCCAGTTCATCGTAATCGAGACTATTATTGAGATGAACATCTTTATAACTAGATCGAACAAGGCGGGGTTCGCTGGTAGAAAAATCTCTTACACGCCATAACTCATCCCCTGAGGTATCCACATAACGATCGGATCGGTAAACGTCTGATCTATATTTATCTTTAGCTCGGGATCGTCGCTCGCCGCCATCGCCGTAGATCAGTTGTCGTCTGGGAGATGGTGATCGTGGGCGTCTGTCCACTTCGTGGTAGATTGTTCGACGTTTGGGTGATTGAGATCTCCTTGGGGACATTGATGCCCGAACCACGCGGTACAGCGGTCCATCGTCATCCCTAGGGGATTCTTCTGAGGTTGTTCTGGAGGATTTGGAACCATAAACGCTGTCGACATCTACACTTGGTAAGATGGTGGTCGTGATGGTTTTCTTGGAATAATAATTGGTCTCATTGTTATTGTCTTCGGAATGTTTTTTGGTACTGTCAGAGGTATTGTCGATTCTGGTTACGTGTTGTCCAGCGTTTTGGTCTACATTGTTTAGGACGGCCTGCACATCTTTATACGATGTTTCTGTTGGTTCCACAGCTTGAACATAATTCGATGTTTGTAAGGCGCCCCTTTCACCTAAAGTGTATTCTGTCGTAGTTCCGACGTAATTATTCGTAATGGTAGTCATGTTAGCATTGCTGGTAACTTCAGGCACCAATGGCACCGGTTGGTAGGGTTGAAAAGCCGTATTGCTGAAATTTAGGGTAGACGTTGCCGGAGCAACCAAAGTCCCTGCGTTGTAGGTACTGACCGCCGTATCATTATTTGGAACCAAAACAGCTGTTGTGTACGTCTTCATGGTAGAATTACCCAAATTAACTGCAGGATATTCTTGTGTCGTGACTAAAACTGGTTGATTATAAGATCCACTGCTACGTTGGCTAAATCCACTAACCGAGTAATCCGACGCACCTGTGTCGATCGTAAGCTCATTATCAACCGACGATGCTGTGGATTGTATGCTCTCCTCTACATCTTTTCGTCTAGTGATGGTTTTTTGTACACGATGCTCTATTAAAGCCACATTGTCGCTAGTTACTCCATGGATGGTCACGGTTTCATGCTCCTTCACATCCTGTGTTACATTATTATCCTCGCTTTCTTGTCGTGACAGCGTACCCGGTAAGCTGATAACCCCTGATCCACTGCTTGAATGGCTAGATCTAAGACTTAACGCTTTTTGGTTATTGTTCGACTCTATGATTATTGGGGAATTGTTTCCTTCGGATAACCCGTACAAGGCCGAAATAACTTCATTAGCGGTGTCGTTATCTACATTGGAATCGATTCGTACGTTTCCGGAGGATCCAATCTGATAGCTCCCGGACTGACTCATCCTGGACGAACTACGAGAACTTCTTGTCGATTGTGTTTCTTGTTCCTTAGTTCCTGAAATATCTTCGACCATGTAAACAGAACCGTTACTCCCTTCCACCATGACAATGTCTCCGCTAGATTTTCCCCCTATCCCTGAACCACTTGCAGAGGAACTTGAAGAACGCATTGATCTACTACTACTCCGTCGTGAACCAGTCGATGCCGCCATGATGTCGCTGAGGTTAGACGAAATGGGTTGCGGAGAAGAACCGAAATCGGACGATAAATCTAAAGAGTTGACATTAAAATGTGTTATTAAATCATCACTACCACTTAGGACAGGCATTTCATCGGATTTTACAGGTTTAACACTTTCTTCAGACTCCGTGAAATTCTTTTTCATAAACACACTTTTGAACTCCGTCAATAAATTCCCGTAGTTTTGCTTAGGCACTGAAGACAAGTCGGATTCATCTACATTATTATTGTTTGTGGTTACAGAGATGCTGTCCCCTCTCTTAACTTCGTTAAAACTAAACTTAGCAGACGATGTATCCGAGCTTGTTTCACTGATATTTGTATCCGTCACGTGATTATTACGTAGACTCGCTTTGTTTTTTAATTCTGAAATCAAATTATCATATTGCTCTTTAGGCGAAGTTGGTCTGTCTTCGTCCAACCCGACCGTTTGTGTAACTCCGGTTCCACCAACTGAATCGTGATTTTCTCCCTGTGTTGTTGACACGACACCGGTCGAAGCAGACGACGCTAGAGTGATGTTGGCTACTGTCACGTGGGGCAAATCAAAGCTCGCCTTTCTGGTCTTCTTATCTTGTTCGTCCGGTTCATCATTACCCAGATCCATGTTCGCATCAATTAAATCCTCTTTTTCTGAAACACTTTTTAGGGAATGTCTTTGGTTGTCATTTACATTAGTTTTAGAAATGGGTAGAACTGGCTTTTCGTCTTCCTTAAACCATCCATTAGTGTCAGCCGAACTTTTCTCAGATGTGTTGATATCAAAGTTGGACGCCCAAACACTACTATAACTACCACCACCAATAATATCTTCTTTATTTGTATTACCATGTATTACACCGCCGTCTAATAATCGTTGACCTAAATATGTATTTTCTGCAGGGCTTAGACCCGATTCTTTCAACCCCTCATTGTTCTCTGTGTTAAGTGTGTTTATATCCCCGTCATTGGCATGCGATAAATCATTCGGTTTGTCATTGTCCATTGACTGCGTTGTATAGACGGTCGACGATTCGTAGGCAGGAAAGTTATAACTGTCCTTTGTAGTCAAGACATTTGAATTACTTTCTAATTGCATAACGTCTTGTTCTGGGGCATTGACGTTAGGGATCGTTGTTACGTTTTCGCGGGAGTCGGTTCCGATTTCGAGAGAATTGTGGGTTTCCTTCTTTGATTCTTCGCCTTGTGATGTTATGATTTCTCGCGAGTCGATTCCGTTTTCGAGTGAATTATTTGTATCCTTCTTTGCACTGGTGTCGGATTCTTCGTCTTGTGAGGTTACGATTTCACGCGAGTCGATTCCGTTTTCGATCGAATTGTGTGTATCCTTCTTTGCACTGGTGTCTGATTCCATAGATGAATTTGTGATCGTACTAATATCTGATAGTAACGAGTCCGATTGTTTGATTCCCGTGTGGAAGATTATATCAATTTTTTGAGAATCACCACCGCTTTCAATAAGGGCTTCTCGTTTCTTGCGCAACATACTCCGCGCCTTTTTCTTTTCGATCTTAGACCCCTTGCTATATTTTAATCCCAATTGAACGAATAATTCTCTTAATTCGTCGACAGTCCCCGGTTTTATGAAAGCCCGCACCGTTTTTACTTTTTGTCCGTCCCATTTACTGATCAGGTACGGCTCGGCATCAAAATGCATGGACGAGTTGTCTCCCTTTATTTTTCGCTTTTCATCGACTGTTTGCGTCGTTTCCGATATAATGATGTTCTCTTGAGCAATTGAATGGTCCAGATATCGCATAATTTCATCTTCCGGTCCGGACTTATTGGGCATCGCTAGATTTATATGATATCCGTGGAAGGAGGGTGATTGTGACGGGGGGAATGGAGGTAGAGAGTCGGTGACGGGAGATGGTGGTGGCGGCAGGTCATCATCATCCAAAGGTGGTGGTGATGATGATGGAAGAGGTGGAGGCGGAGGTGTTGTCGACAGCGGTTGTTCATCGAGAAAGGTACAAGGTGTAGGAACTTTTACTAATGGGGGAGGGGGAGTTTCCGGCGGGGGTGGTGGAGGTGGAGACGCCGGGGGAGAGACCTCCTTTATCGCATTTACTGAACTTATTGGAGAGAATCCATTTTTTTCATTCAGTTTTAGTCCCCCATTCACTAATGATATCTTTTCTTTAAACGGCACTTCGATTCGACCACTCGGAATTATACTTTCATGGGAATAGGTTCGCTTAGGAATAAACAACTCCGATCGGTGCGAACCATCGCGAACACTTGCGTTTCTGGAGACGTATATGACTTTTGGTCTCACGTTGCTGTCATTGGCTCGTGGAATCTTTTCAAATTTCTTTTCTTTGGCCTTTTTAGTTACATCATTGATGACGTTAGGAGGCAGACCAACGTGTGATCGCCATCTTGTTTTATCGGAGCTCATGTTGGCGTTATTCAGATCAATCTATATTTAAACAGGTGGGTTTTCCAAACAGATGCATCCGCCATATCTTTATTATCCTGAAATATATAATAAAAACAACTTTGAGAATACGGCAAGTCTAAGTACATTTGAGACCATTAAAGGAGAACAAATCTAAATATGTTCACATCAAAACACAACGCATGCTACTTAATAATACAAGCTATATGGACATAACCAATTCTGTTAATTAATAACACATGGCATATGGATTTATATAATTCTCTGTTAATACACATGGTATAACTAACTCTCTGTTAATTAATAACACATGGAATATGGATAAAACTAATTAATAACACATGGTATTTGGATATAACTAATTCTCTGTTAATTAATAACACATGGTATATAACTAATATTATGTTAATACACATGGTATATGGATATAACTACTTCTCTGTTATTTAATAACACATGGTATATGGATATCACTGCTTTTCTCTTATTTAATAACACATGGTATATGTGGATATATCTAATTCTATGTTATTCAACAACACAATATGTTTTATGAATGATTCTCTGTCATTTAATAACATTTGGTATATGGAAATGGCTTCTTCTCTTGATGTTTATTAGCAGGGGTGGGCTTTGATTATTGGGGATTTATGAGGGTTGTACGGAATAGCAGGTCCAGATGTTTAAGAGTATTATAGAATACATGTATGTATATCCAATTCTCGCCAATTGACCATTTTGACAACGTTGGATTCATTATTACAATGAACCCAGTTTATTTCAAGGGTTAATTTTGAAATTCATGTTTTCAGTTTCGTGGACAGGCGAAACATTTTAGATGTCTATTATTCTATATTCTATATTATGTGTGTTGCCTTAGTTTTATATTGTTGGTGTGGTGTGTGGTTCGGGCGGGCATCGTAGGGGTATAGTATATTCGACAAGTTACGATTTTAGTAAAATTTATAATTTAAACATATGATTTTTTGTTGTTTTTTTTAAAGAGGTCTGTGCATTTGGTTAACATACCTTGGTTTATTTTGTTTTGATTTTTGTTGTTGTGTCAATCTAGAGTTATGCCCCTTGTAACAAGACACTCATTTCTATTGAATCAAACACGTTGTAAAGAGAGGGGGATAAATGGGGTTAAACGTTCACTCGACACAAACTAGGTCATTTCGGGACCAACGCATGGTTCAATTTTATTTCAATAATTCGCTCGCGCGTAGGGGTCTTTAGCAATGGGGGAAACCGGAGGACCTGTAGATAACCCACGAGGTTGGACAGGCGACCCTACTCCTTGCCACGTACAACTGGGGAATCGAAACCCCGCCAGTTGACTCAATGACAGACCGTATGATACAGAGCGCTCGTGCTAACCATTCGGCCATCCAACCCCGCTACGTTGTAAAGACTAAAGAAAGAGAGATAAATGGGATTTAAAATCCACTGGACACAATTTAGGCCATTTCCTAACTAACATAATATATGGTGTAATTTTATTTCAATAATTCGCTTGCGGATAGGGGCCTTTAGCAGTGGGAAGAAACCGGAGGACCCGGAGAAAACCCACGAGACTGGTCGAGCGAAAGATTAAAGAAAGGTCGCGTTAAAATCCGAATAGGTTAATGAAGGCGCATATACGCCATGCATTTTACTACGAGAGCAATTTTCTCCGGACAACAATTTCAAAGTCCAACTGTCAATTGTTCTTTTACGTGCACTCCAATGCCCCCCCCCCCCGATGGACTATACATTGTCTTTGCACCACTAACTTTCTGGGCCGCCAACACCGGGGTCGAACTCGGGATCTCCAGGTAAGTGAGTCTGCGTCTTACTCACCGAGCCAAACTAACAATAGTTCACCAGACCACAAAATAAGGGTTCTACACTAAATAGAATTGTCGTTGACAATAGAAAGCAATATGGAATTTTGATATTCCAAAATTTGTGCGATAGGATTAATCCATTTGTTAATTATCGCTTGATAGATTTGAGTCTTAACCTGAATAATTCACGCATTCGGGCCCGTAGCCAGCTCATAATTTTTTTATTTTTTTGTGGGGGTGGGGGGCTACGGAATTTTTTGGATGGGCTTGAGTATGGCGGCTAAGAATACTCCTAAGAAATCATTATTGTTGGCGAAATATCTGAGGGGGCTTATTCGATTGGGGGGGGGGGCTGGACGGTGGTTACGGACCTGGACGCATTTATTTGCCATATAGTAGATATCTAGACTGTCAACATCATCACGATTCAGCATGGGAGGTTGTCGTTCGTGGTTTTAACCATTTTGTATTGTAGTTTTTCGATGAACGACTTGATAAACAATCCAATATTTACTCAATACCAATTAGATGTAATAGCTATACGTTACAGAATAGGGGCCGTGCAGCGTGCAATGAGGAATATTGGGCGATTGTCTTCACGGCACAGTCTTCATGAGCCCTATTTATACACACAGGTAGGAGGTTAAACGCGATTTATTTCATTTTATCTTCAAAACGCTATCTAAATGAACTGTAAAACAATGTCCGCTCGAGTATACCATTGACAGTAAGTTGAAGATCCTTAACAGTTGGAACTCGAAATAAGCGTAGACCGGACAAAAGATCTCACAGAGCGAAAATAGTACACAGAGGTATTGAATGGTGTATGGCCGTCTTTATTAGTATAGTGGTTGACGAAAATTAGGACGTTAAACCCTATTTCAATTTGCCCGAGTCACATTTCATAAGTTTCTAATCATAAAGGAATTTTTATATGAAAACAATAATAATATATGAAGACCCTTGGTATGTTTGAAGTAAGAACTTGACCTTGATGTAGGTAGAGGTTACGTGTTGATTTACCTATATTAGAGTTATCTACATTATAAAAAACCCCACCCATCTGTTTCAATGGTCATCACCAACTAATTTATAGGTAAAATATTTCAATCCTACTTGACCCACACTCGTGACTGTGTCAACACTAAAAGATAAAAAGCGTATATAATCGGGAGCCTCTACAACCAACAACTTGAAAGGGGTCTTGTTTGGTGACACAACTATGCGCGGGATCGTAACATCACACCTACATTGAACCCTTCGTTTATCATGGACATCACGGATGATAATCGGTCTCGGATTACCCAGATTTGATTAATTCCGTGCCATTTCTACCCACTTCTGCGTTGGTTGGGAGTAACTGTTAAAGCAGGTGTGTGCTTTAAAGAGGAATATAACCCTCACCCCCAAAAAACACACCCTTCCCCTTTAGGTTAGAGCACATATTTTATTAATTCCGTGCCATTTTTGACCCACGTCGAGCGATGATGTTAAAATAGGTTCATGATTTCAAAGGAATGAAAATAAAATGAAATGGGTTTAAGGGATCTTACACGTGCACGCCAATGTGTATACAGTACCTCGGATTTTTGTCCCATCCGAACGACTATACGTTGTCCCTTGCCAGATCCTCGGTCCTGCACAACTGACAAATAGGGACCCCGCCGAAAAATCCATCCTGATGTACGTTCTCGGCCGACACCGGGACGGATCTACGTTTCTGTACCAACCGGTCTAGCGCCATGCGGTGTGGTGTGGAGGAAATGTTTGCCCGGACAGTGGAGGTTCGATCCAGGTCTTAACCTAGAAAATTACTGGGAAGTGTTTAGTCTGATTTGGATTGGACAATTAACCGAGGTTTTGAGTACACGTTTGGGTGCACTTAAGAGAAAGCTTGACACGCAAGGAATTCGCGAGGAGTGGGCGAAAACACCGCTGTTCGGACAAAATGTCCTGTTTATTACACAGCATATTATGGCGTTTCCCTTCGCCATGATTCCTGTCAATGCTGGTTATTAGAACGCTAAACGTCATATGTAATAAACAATAAACAACTTCAAGAAACTTTTTTTTATAATATCTCCCGGGTTTCTAAACCAAATTTCAATATAAACTTGTTTAATCAACAGGTATTTCAAGATGTTTAACTCTTTTGTACTTCTAAGTAAAAATGAGCTCTCAAAACAAGCCCGAAAAATGTATTCATGGCGTTTAGATTTGCCGCCTTTACAAAGAAATATGATCTTCAATAGCAACCGATAAAACACAAACGTTCTCAACCAAGCAAATAACAAGAGAGAAACTTATAGGCTTGTGTTATCTAAAGTATCTAAAACTATGTGCTAACCAAATTATCTAAAATTATGTGCTAACCAATCGGTTGGGACGAAAAACCGAGGCACTGTGTACACATTGGCGTGCACGTAAAAGATCCCTTTACAACTGTAATTCAATATAAGAGTAGACCGTAGTGCCGCTGTCCGGGCAAAATTTCCCCTCATAGCACACTGTATGACATAAGCTCGTCTCCGTTAATCTAGTTCGGAGCAGAACAGCAGGACGTTAAACCTCATTTCATTTCTGTGCTAATAAAATTATTTTTTTAAAAAAATGCTATTAGGTAAAATTATGAGCTAATAAAATTATCTAAAACTATGTGCTAAACGAATTATCTAACACTACGTGCTAAACGAATTATCTAAAACCATGTGCAATCCAAGTTATCTGAAGCCCTTCGTTTACAAAGATTACTTTTGAGGATATTTCATCGCCAACAGATAATCGTCGGTCTGCATTGCATTATAAAGATTTTCGCCAATGATTCACGGACAAACAACCAGTGGTGACAGAGATTGTCCCCTATATTTCTTCTACCCCATATACGACAACCGTTCCACAATTGATCACTCACAAACCACAAAGCTATAATCCAGATGGATTTCTGGAATGAGTGAATTGTGATTTAAAGGAGCTAAGTCTTTAACTCAATGTCATCCAAAATCTTCAACATTGAAAACACGAATTATTTGTCAATTTAAATCAAAATTGATGATGTGATCTTACCGGAAAAAGATGGGCTCCTGATATCCAATATTTAAGAAAAAATAAATATTTTACCATTGGTACACGAATCGTGTACCATAATGCGTTTCAGCCCCAGTTCTAGCAAGAGACTCGAGGAACGAGGCTAAAAACATTGTACTAAATCAAACGGCGCATGTAGACTGGAATAACTAGACGCTAAAAAAAATGCCTTCGGTTGACACTTCTGGTTTATTTCGCCGAACATAACTGATTTGAAATTAGAGCAAAAACGGAAACAATTGAATGCAAATCAGTTTATATACATTCATATTACAGTATTATATGCGTTGCGATCCACTTGAGTCAATTTCTAGGTCCCAAATGTTAGCGATTTAGCTCCTTTAAACTCTGACATTTGTGCTTAAAGTATGAAAGGCGAGGCTATGCCAACAATTGTGCTAGGAATGAAAGTTCGCACTGAAGTGGTGATACGGTCTACCTTTATTCTGACAGTATAGACGGAACCTTGGTTTTTTGGGTCGTTCGAAGAACTAGACTTTCTTCTTCGTACATAATGGACAAGAGCAAAAATAAATCAGGTTGGACGAATTTGAGAAACTTTAAAACACAAGGATTGAATCGGAAACATCCTGCTTAACGAACCAGATCCACACTTGCCAAACCACCAAGTAATATATTTCTAAAACACCTGATACCACTCCTCAATTACATGTACATGAGGCTTTTTTTAAAACTTTTTTGTGAGTTAATAAGGCTAACCCACGAAATAGATTATGCAGTGGTTGTCTATTAAACACCCCACTTGATATTTTACAAACCTAGGTGTATTATAAAAATTTAAATAACAATAAGACTTGAGAATGATATTGGTGATATTTGTAAAAGATTGTATAACATGATTTAATATTGACAAACTAGGTAAGGTACTCTATTTGTTGACTTTAGTCTGGTTTATATTAGTAGACATTTATTTACTTATATAGGACGGTGGATTTAGTTCACGGTGATGTAGAATACATAGAGAAATACACAAAAACAGCAGATCCTTTTCCAAACTGATCCCGCAGTGAATATTCGCTTGGCCGCTACAATCACTGATAAGCATGACATCGACGAGACTTAATGAGTTCGGCATATTAACTTTTTTACCCCGACAAATTAAATTCTCAAACATTTTTTTGAAGTATAAGAAAAATAAATAAAGACGTTTGAAGTATTTGTAGTTAAAGGTTATTTCCTATTTAGTGTAAATGAGTAAAATCCATCATTTTGCCCGAAGCAGTTAGGTGTTATGTAAACAACGCACGAGGCGTTGAGCCAATGACTGACGCCACGTGAAGTCAATGCAGGTGTTGTAGACAGTCATCTGTGACAGAGGTAATTCGTAAGTAATTCTCTGTGAAACAGATTGGGCATCCCCCCGCCTTTCACTTAAACACCTCGATGGGCGTGTTGCTCGACCAGCGCTAATTCAGAATCGTAATAAAGTTTCACGATCCAACAGGGACATGGCAGAGACACGTGTTGTGTCAAGTTTTTGATTAAATCGCAGCCTAATTAATATTTCTTATTTAGTGTAAATGAGTATCAAAATGAGTAAAATGCATCATTTTTCCCGAAGCAGTTAGGTGCTACGTAAACAATGCGCGAGCCGTTGAGCCAATGACTGACGCCACGTGAAGTCAATGCACGTGTTGTGGACAGTCATCTGTGACAGAGATAATTCGTAAGTACTTCTCTGTGAAACAGATTGATCCTTTTCATGCACGGATTACTAATGAAGACTTAGTCCCGAAATGACCCAGTTTGTGTTGGGTGAAAGTTAAACCCCATTCCCCTCTCTCTCTCTCGCTAATGAAGACGGGCATATAGCCTACCATGCGGTTTGTTTTCGGGGAAATTTTGCCCTGGCAGACGCGATTTAGCCAATTCCTCACGAGTGGATATCGGTGTGGGTTTTTTTGCCTAACAACCAAACGCACTTCGTCGAGTCAAGTGCTGTAGTTTCGATTCCCCGCTCGTACATGGCAAGAGGTTGGGTCACCTGTCTAAGCCCGTTTGTTTTCTCCGGGTTCTCCGGTTTCCTTACACTTACACATAACCCTACGCGCAACCGAATTAATGAAATAAAATTGGACCATATGTTAACGTCGAAATTACCTAGTGTGTGTGTCGAGTAGATGTTACTCTCTCTCTCTATCTCTCTCTCTCTCTCAAAAAAAATATTTAGAAATTACGAACCCATATGTAGTTTAACCAGTAGCATTTTTCGACAGTTACTTTACTTGGCTATAAAGCTTGACAACTTGCTGTGTTGTTGGACAAAGGTACTAACGAAATAGACTATAGCGGCCATTTTGTTTTATTTAGGGCTAAATTTTAAATGATATATTTAAACCTATATTCAACATAAGTACGAGACGTGGGCGAAGATGCGTGCATGAAAAATGAAAAGATGCAACTGGGTTTCGTATGAATTAAAAAATAACAAAGGGCTTTTCAAACCTGTATATCGACCATTGTTATAAAGCAACCCCTAAAGCTATGCGAGCGATTATGGAAGGGTTATTTTATCGTCTTTACAAAGCGACATGTCATATCATTATGAAAACCCACCCTCCGAAAACACTAATTATTATTTAGCGTTCCTAAAAGTGCACCTAATTCAAAATTACTCGAGGGGTTTCAAAACATTTTCATATCTGCTTAAATTGCCCTCTTTCGGTGGATTTTTTTTAAAAAAAAAAAAATAAAAGTAGTTTGCCACCTACAACTAAATTATTTTTTTTAATACTTACTACATCGTCTAACTGTTCGGATGAGATATGAAATGAGGTCTCGTGTGCAAGTAAAAACACATTTGACAGAGGAGTCTGCGAAAACGTCGGTGTCCGGGCAAACTGTTCATATTAGCACGCCGTGTGGCTGGTGCAAGCCCGTCTTCATTAGTCTTGGACGCAATCGTGTCATTTTATATATATATATATATACTTTCGATGGCTTGCACCACATGATGATGTGACCAGTTGTACTGTGGGTCGCATAAGAGGTCATGCGAGCGGCTTGTGACCCTATGATGTCCGACATTTGATTAACCAATCAGCATTGATGTTTCTAGCAAATTAGGCCTACCCAAAGATCTGTGCACCTCACGCCAAAAACTCCCCGTAACAGATCGTTTCATTGGCTAATCCCTCACTTCATCGAGAACACGCCATGATAACAACTCTTCCAAATCCTAGTGCAGTAAAGACAAGTAAAACGAAATTTTGAAATATAAAAAACGAAACGAAGTAGGATCTGTGTTTTAATCAAGTTGCCTTGGTCGTGTATATAAGTAAGACGTTAAATCCCATTTAATTTCATTTTGCAGAGCCTTTATGGCGATCCATCGCATGGTATGGGTCGGATTTACGGCCAAAATAAATTATGCGAATATTCCCAATATTATTATCTGTTTATGGCTTCTCTTGTTCAATAACCATCCCGTATCTATACTGTGTTCATTTTAATAATCAACCCTTTTAAAACAAGGTCAACAGAACATAAAAACAAATATTTAGTTAAGACACCTTTTTTGCTTACACCCATTTCTGCCTAATCTGGGGGGTTGGGATGGCCTAGTGGTCTAGAGTGCCGCGCTTCGACTTCTAGCTGGCCGGTCACCTCTGGCTTGCGGCTGTGGTTTCGAGCCCTGATGTGAGCGTATGTGGCATGGAGATAGGGGCGCCTTCTCAACCTCGTGGGTTTCCTCCGGGCACTCCGGTTTCCTCCCACTGCTAAAGACCCCTACGCGCAAGCGAATTATTGAAATAAAATTAAAAACCATGTGTTAGTCCCGAAATGGCCTAGTTGTGTCGATTGGAAGTTAAACCCCATTTCTCTCTCTCTCTCTCTCTCTGCCTAATCTATTTTAAGTTATTGCAGAATCTGTTATTGTTCATGACGTGCTCTTTACACTGAATACGACATTATAGGTTGGATTGACAAAAGGAAAATAATGTTACAACATTACTCTGAATTCAATATGTTACCCTTTATTTATGTTCATGTGAGGAAATAAGATGAAATAAATGGAATTGAGTTTAACGATCTGCTTTTATAAGACAACAGGTACACATACATTATGCAAGAGCTTAATCTGCCCATTGTAGCTCTTTCTTTAGGCTAGAAATATTATAAACTATTAATTAGACATTTATTAACAAAACAAGACCATAATCAGCTCTCGATGGCATCGGATACTCGAGATTTTAACTAGATTAGAACGGTTCGCCATTCTTTGGGACTTACATGTAAATGTAATATAAAGTATAAATTAGACATTTATTAACATAATAATCAACTCTCGATGGCTCCGATTTTAAGTAGATTAGAACGGGTTGATCATATAATGATTTGATTTGAAAATGGATAAGCGAGGCTAAGAGTAGAAGGGACAGTACGGGGGTTACAATTAATGCACACATCTTGTCAAAACTACAATTTTTGATAAATTCGCTCAAAATAAAGTTATTTGAATGAAATTTTCAATATATTCAGTGTGCATTATTTATTATAGCGAGAACGACCAGCTCTTTATCTACGTCTTAAATAATGCATATTTAAGTAAGCGCGGAGCACGAATTTTCTTAGAATTCGAGACCACACTTATTTCTTCTCGTGTTATAATTACTTGTTTATAAACCAAGGAAGTAAATTTAACTGGTTATCGAGAAAAAATACGACAAAATGAATGTACGTATTATGACTTTATTTTGAAAACAGGGACCAAACTCAAGCGGCTAACGAGTCCAATGCGACACCGACAGAATATGTACGAATAAGAACAGGGGCCAAATTCAACCTGCTACCGAGTCAAACTGCGACACCGACAGTATGTATTCTGTTATTAATAAGTTATAATAACTCTATTATATTCTCATGTTCGGGGAACATGTAACTTATAATAGAACTTATAATAGACTATTATTATAATATAGAGTTCAATGTCAATATCAGATCTATTCATCATTCATAACATACTTAATGTAACATGGTGTCTACTCCTAAATACCCCGTCACATAGTTAAATATTATTACATATTTGTCTAATTTACCTATCATGTTCAAAGTTAGGAAATGATGGATTCGATTATTGAAGGCAGGACATCGGTATCCATATAACGTGTATTATATGATGGCGATATATTATGTAAACTGACCACGAATATTACATATATTATGGAAAGTTTCCCCGGGTGGATTCGGTTATTGATGATACGACATCGACACCCATTTTACGATACATTATGTAAATGAATCGATGAATATTACAGATAGCTATGGGAACTTCCCCGAATTATCTTGTCAACTTCCAAATCCATCACAAATGACATTAAATAATTGAATAATTGCGTATGACCAGTATTACATACTTTTATCAGAGATTCCAAGCGGTCGGAAAACAAAAATAGAAATAAGTTCACATGAAACACTTAATGAGAATAGAACATGACACGATTACATAAGTTTATTTCTGGTCCCGTTTCGGCGAGGGTTTTTTGTGTTCATCAAGCGGAGAATGAATAAACAATGTAATGCTAACAGTAACTAACACATTAACTGCATGTTTAAAAAATCAGTAATTATTATTACATCAATATTTTTTAAGAGTTTAATACAAAAAAAATTATTCTTCGTTATCATTTAAAGGTTATTCGAACTTCAGGTTAAATAATCATATTTGTATTGTTTTCTGTATACTTTCACATTGTGAATGTTTAGAGCCCAACATATACTAATCAGCATAATAATGTACTAATGATAATGCGACTCGATTGACTGCCAAAAATTTAACCAAACGGTACCCGTATTCAAGAAGGAAAAACTGATCCACATATAGAAAGAGAGAGACATGGGGTTTAACGACCACTCAACATAACCCAAACGATGTACTTTCGGGGTTAACATTCAATAAATTTGATAACTTTGGTATTTAGCATAAAGAGTTAGAGATTGAGATCACGTCACTTAACTCGATATTAGATGCACTAGAGAAACCACTCCATCACGCAACATCACTCAAAGAAAATATTTCTTCATATCAAAATCACTTAAAATCACCAAGAATACTCTAAATATCAATTTTCACGATTTAAATGCGATATCATAAAATAAAATATCGACAAAAACAGTAAAAGCTTACCTTACTGTTAAAATCAATACCCTGTGTTGTTGTTCTTATTAAGACAAAGACTTATAATCTACT
Source organism: Patella ulyssiponensis (assembly GCA_963678685.1). Lineage (NCBI taxonomy): Eukaryota > Metazoa > Mollusca > Gastropoda > Patellidae > Patella > Patella ulyssiponensis. The sequence goes on along the minus strand of OY783225.1, from coordinate 30,679,804 downwards.
ATTGAAGTGCGTAGGTCGTATTGAAGTCTTATCGAGAATGTATGATAATAAACTGTGGTATTGTTAAGGCGGGGTTCAACTTGTTAACTGTCATATGGTAGTGTAAGGAAGAGTATGGACAGTGGCGGATCCACTTATTATAATGTTTCTATGAGCTTTATTTATAGTACGGGGAGATTTAGCTGATGATATTGAATGTCATGATGGATTTCAGAATTAGAAATACGAGTTGGCTGTAGAGCTGCTGTCCGGGAAAACTTCACCCCATAGCAAACTGCATGGCGCTTGTCTATCTTCATCAGCCCAGTTTGAGCAGAACAGTAAGACGTTTAAATCCCATTAAATTTCATCTATTATAGTAAGGGTAGATGAGCCACAAATCACATTTTCTCGTTGGAGACACCGTATACTCTCCAGGGCCCTCTTACCAAAAATCCCGCCTACGCCATTGAGTATGTATAGCTGGATGTCTATCTATCAATATCATCATATTGTAGGCCGACACTTAACAGTACATACTTGTCCTCTATATATAACATTCTTTAATAAACTTCCACTAAACAAACATTACAAGATCGGGTGTGGGCAATATCACCCTTATAACAGTTTACACAACCAAATAGTGTTTCCATACATTTCTTTGTAAATTAAAACCCCTGGATTTACTATTTTACTGCGTAATTATTACTTTGATTTGTGTGTGTGTATGGGAGAGAGAGAAAGAGGTAGGGGGAGAGAGACAGGGCGGGACACCACCACCACCACACTGGGATTTTTTTTTTCGGGACTAATTTGGTATATCTTTATTTCAATAATTGGTTTGTGCACGAAGGATATTTAGCAGTGGGCGGAACGCGGGGGGCAGAATAAAAACCAAGATGTTTGACAGGTAATCCTACTTTACAGATCTTATTGTCTAAACGTCAAATCCAAAAAAGAGCATCAATTAGACCACTCGGGATTCGAACCTGGGACATTTTTTGTTTGAAGAGTCCAATGGATTGCCCGCACAATTATTGCGACTCCACTTTCCCTTTAAGGTTTGCTTTACAAATAAAATACATCTATTTATAACTTAGTAATTCAAGGCATTAAAACCACATGTTTAAAATAGGTAAGTTATGGTTCGTGTATTTGCATAAATGCAGGTGTGCCAAAGTTTAATGAAACAATTGGTTTTAAATTAACCAGTGGGCGTGCATAATCTTCAACAGTACTTGAACCTGTAAAAGGTATTTACTGTTGTATGGTGTAATCATGGAGCGCAATTCTCGAGTGTCCACGATATTACCCCCACTGAATTCCGGCGTTGAGGGAATGAATGAACAAGTGGATCAGGGTTTCTGAAGATTCTGAACATATTTACTTAATTTGATGGAAGATTGCTAAATACTCTAAATCAGAAAATATAGCATTGGTTTGATTTAGTGGGCCAGGTCAATTTTCGTTTGCTTGTGGGCACGATATGATACAAAACACATCGACCCCCGTGTGTCTCTGGTAGATGCTCCTGGGTAGTCTGTGGTAAAAGGCCATGGATTCTCGGTGGTAGAAGACACTGAGTAGTATGTGGTGAAAGACCTGGTATTATCCCTGGAAGAAGACCCTTGGTAGTCTGTTGTAAAGGACCCTGTGTTATCTCTGGTGGGAAGTTCTGGGTTGTCTGTGGTAGAAAGCTCGATCTTGGTTATCTGTCGTAGAGGCCCTGGGCTGTTTGGGGCAGCAGACCCTGGTTTGTTTGTGCTAGGTTAGGTTAAGTTAATTAAATGTCTTCAAAACTGAATTTTGTTGTCAGTCACTGGGAGTGTTTTATAACCAAAGAGAATGTGGAGATGTGTCCTATGACACCTCCCCACATATACAAATACGCCCAGTGAATGGATGCAAAATATGTATATAACTTTTATGAACCTACATTTTGTCCTACCTATGTTTTGAGAACGAACAATAGATTGTTATCAAGTGTTGAATTAAAATACCTTGAAGGTATGAAATAGGTCACAATGTTGTTTTGTATCTCGATCAAGCTATCTAAAAGTACGGGTATCATCTCTCCCTGTACATCGTCTTTACACCTCACTGGGTTTTCATTAATAATATCACTAGATACAACAGTGCACTGTGTAGAAGATTTATGTGCGTCATTTGAAGTTTTCGGAAAATATCAAATGTCCATGGATTAATCCACGTTAAGATTCGCTTTGATTGATTTTTTCTATAGAAAAAGAGCTGGTCGTTCTCGCTACAATATTTCAAAAATAGATAATGCAAAATGAATAATATATTGAAAATTTCATTCAAATCACTTTATTTTAAGTTATCAATGGTTGTAGTCTTGACAAATATGTGTGCATTGATGGTAACCACCGTGTGGTCATTTTTAAATTAAATCATTAAATGGCCGAACAGTTCTAATTTAATTAAAACGTCGGAGCAATCCGATGGAATCGAGGGATGATTATGGCTTTGTAATGTTAATAAATTCTGTCCTGCATATCTGACAATGGGAACCACGCTGCAAATTTCGGAGGATGCTTCTTGATCAACACGAGCGGGTGCCTAGTTAACTTTGCAAATGTTTGTTGAGCAGCACACTTTTTTATTCATAACTCGGTGAGAAAGGAACATGATAGGTGTATGTATGTATGTATAGATATATGTGGGTTCAGTCTTTTAGTGTTGGCGAAGCGTGAAAATCATCATTTCGTATATAATTTGAATGTAGTTTTTTTATGTTCATATTGTGAATACATATAATATTTGTTTATTATTTAAATGTAGTCTTAAATTTCATGGAAGTTATTTATTATTTATAAAACATTTTACATTGAATGTCAACATAACATTGCTGATCTTGAATATACCCAGGTTGCAGCTTGCAATTTATAAAAGGGTTTGCTGTTCTGTCAGCTAGCCTAATCGTCAATTTCAGGTTTTACAATACAAAATGAAATCTAACGCCCTGCATTTGCGCTCTTTGTCATTGGTGCAGCCTGGACGGTCAGACAAAGACGATTGTCTAGTCGTTCGGATTGCACGAAAACCGATATTCCCTGTACACATTGGCATTAGTAAGCCGCAGTACCGCTGTACGGGAAAATTTTCCCTCACAAAGCATACGGTATGGCGTAAGCCCGTCTTCAGGTAGCTTTAATTTTAATACAAATTTATTTCGAATATCTTTTGCCCACATTTTCATTTCAACCCTTTATGTGAACCCCTCTCTATTCGCAATAATATCATCTTTATCTTGTGGTCTATAATCCGAATAATAAGATGCGTCTATGGATTTTTGAAGGGAGAATCAACTTCACAATAAAAACAAATCAAAGAGAAGTCGAACGGAGATGACGATGACCTTTGAGAAAATAAAACATAGGGGGCACCTGTCGAGTAAAAATTCCATTCATTTTATGAGCTGTAGGTTACATTTCGGATTTGACGCTTCATTGCTCTAAATATAATCCTATAACAGACTTTCAGATCAGTTGACCATGACAAACTTTCTCTGTAAAATCACATCAGATTTCACAAACCATGCGTTAATCCCCTCCAAAATCAGATTATATTTTGTTGTTGGAACTATATGATGTGGAAAAACTATAAAGGTAATTATGTATAAAATATTTTTATATAAAACGCTACAAGCTTTAAAGGTCAATAATGAAATGAAATGAAGTAGGGTTTAACGTCCTACTGTTCTGCTCTTTTGCTCGAACAGAGGCACTATGGCCTACTCTTATATCGAATTCCAACTGTCATGGGACTAGAATTATATATGTTAAACAATGTCCATACAATATGATTTAATAATGTCCATTGTTTATCTCTCTAAAACGCCACTTGGTATCAAGGAACTGCTATTTTGACAATGAGCCTCTGCAAAAGAACTGCTATTGTGGCAATGCCCCTTTGTAAAATAAAGGCTATTTTGGCAGTAGCGCGTGATAAAGGAACTGCTATTAGTGCTATTGTAGCAATGGCGCTTTGTAAAAGAACTGCTGTAGCTGCTATTTTGGTTGCGAACTCATTTAGAATCAAAGTTTTCATATTAGGTATGTGAGAACAACGGTGGTTTGTAGAATTCAATAAACTGATACAAGACTTTATTTAACTGGAAACTTGGGTGTTGTTTAGGTTTTTTAACAATAAGAATATTGCCACTTTAATGACAACATTGTGATGTTTTGTGGTCTTGTTGTTGTTGTAGATTGTTATTTCGGGACTTATCTCAATATAATTATGTTATATACGAAAATACTCAAAATCCGACCAAGTAAAATGAAATTGGGTTTAGCATTCTACTTATTTGCACTAACCGGACTAATGAGGACGGGCATACATCATACGTTATGTTATGCAAGAAATTTGGTTTCCAACTGTCCGGGGATCGTAAACGAGTTTTCGCTCTCAGGCCTTCCGTCGCGCACTGCTAACCAGGGTGGTGAGGGCGTAAAAGATCCGAAAATTTTCAAAGTTTGTTGCGAGTGCATCAACATTCACACTGTATTTCTTTTACGAAAGGGGCAACGGTGGCTATGTGGGTGGCTGGCCGAGGAAGATCATCAGGATTTTCCGGCGTGGTTTCCTCTTGTGCGTGGTGCAGGACGAGAACAGCTGACAAGTCGTTCGAAAGGGACGGAAAACGATGCCCCGTTTATAGATTGTCGTGCACATAATAGATTCCTTGGCAGTTGGAATTCGATATAGCATACGATGACGTATGCTCGTCTTCAGTAGCCCAGTTGGAGCACAACAGTAGGACGTTAAACCCCATTCATTTCATTTTATTTCATTTCTTTGGTGAAGGTCAATTCGAGTATGGACCCGTTATAGATCTTTGGTTTCATTAATAACTATTAAAACTTTATCTTGCTCTGTAGCATGCGAAAGGTCTAAACATCATTTGCAGTAATCTCTGAAACTGTCGACACAATTTGGAAACTTTCTGTCACAAGTCCATCTACAAATTATGCAGAATTACGTTGGTGGCAGTCGATTTAAATATTAACCCGATTTAAGCCGATGATCTTAATAGGCAATCGATATGCCTAACGTTATAACGATTATCTATAATCCGACAAACTGGACAATAATTTCTTATCACACCTGTTAATCCCCGACTAATCCTGGATTAACACTCCTGAAAAGTTCTATATATAAGCTAGATTTACTTGTCGGACATTTATAATACAATATAACACGTTATTTATAAATGAATGAAATGAAATGAAATGAAATGGTGGTTATCGTCCTACTTTTCTGTCCGTAGGTTTGTTTTGTGAAATTGTTTACGTGTGTACGTTTTATTTGTCAGACACTACTGACAAGTTTGGGGAGGGGAGGGGGCGAAAACTAGGTCGAACATGTTTTCATGGAAACACAAAAAAAAGATTAAATCTGAGAAATTTTCAAATTAAAAAAGACATGTTACTATAATAGGTTGATAAGTGTAGTGTACACTTTTTATATAAATAGCTTGAATGGTTTATGATATATTCTCCGGAAACAAATCCAAGATGGAAGGCCGCGCAAAGACCATTTCCACTTCTCAAAACAGGCATTATGCAAGAGCTAAATCTGCTTATTGCAGGTCTTTCTTTGGGCCTTAATTATTTTAATATAAACTATTAATTGGACATATATTAACATAACAAGGTCATAATTTAGTCTCGATGCCATTAGATAGGTCCGATTTTAAGTAGATTATAACGGTTCAGCCATTTACTGATTTAATCTAAAGATGGTTAAGCGAGGAATCTTCGTACAACCAGTACGGTGGTTTCAATCTGTGCATACTTCTTGTCAAAGTCATTTGTATGAAATTTTCAATACATTCATTTTGCATTATCTTTATTTCCACTATAACCGGTCAGTTCTTTATCTGATTCTTACATTACGTATCTTTAATTAATTCTTTCGGAACTGGATGAAATAAAGAGATTCTTACCTTCCAGGTTCTAATTTAACAACTGATTATACAAACACAGACGTGAAAACTACCCCAATCTGGCTACATCACGAAACATGGCGTCCGCTAGACGCCAAACACTTGTTTAGATTGATATTTCTGCAGGCATATATTAATTTCTGAATAAATTATGATATTTTTTGGGGGCCTCAAGAATGTCATAAATAAATTGTCTTATAATAGACATAAAAATCTTCTACTTCGCTTCAGTGATTTCGTTCTGGGGTTTCTTATTGCAAGACTGGTTTATGGCGGAACGAATTACATTTTTAACAAATTTTGACAAAGTCAAAACATAAGAGATGAATTACTTTGTAACGTGGTCGTGTGTATAATACATAGACGTCATATCGTGGTACGAGAGAGAGAGAGAGACGAGAGAGAGGGGGTAACGTCCACTCCACACATGTCATTTCGGGACAAACATATGATTCAATTTTATTTCAATAATGTTTGTAATCCGGGCTTAATGGCCATCGGGGGTTCTAGATTGAGTGAACTCATTCTGCCTCGCACGCGGTAACTACCACAACTGATAGCTAATTCAACCCCGGATACTTGGCACAGAATACCACTGTGTTACCGATATTCAACGTTTAGCTATGGGGCTCCCTGGGTCCACTGCCCCCCTTCATGGTTCCACAATTTTAGTTATGTATCTAAATGTAAACATCATTTGACATCGAAACAAATATATTCAAAAGGCTGAATGGTACAAATCATTATGCATGTAAAACCTGTCGTGCTGGTTCATAATAAAAACTTGTACAAAACTAATCCTGACATTAAAGCCTGTCAACTTAAACTATAGACGATGTTCAACTGATGTACTACACGCCACAAATATGCAATGAAATACTCGGCGAAACGCAATACTTTCCTAAATGTTGGGTTAGAGTGTGTGTGTGTGTGGTGGGGGGGGGACTTGATATTACCTGCATTATGAGCAGGACAGTGGCAAGTTAAACCCCATTTTAGATACACGGAACCTCGGTTTTTTGTCCCATCCAAACGACTATACACTTTTCTTTGCCAGGCATTCGTCTTGCATCACTGACACTGGCGAACCACGCTGCTGGAAAATCTGACAAACTTTCTAGAAAAGCTCCTGAATCGAATCCGTACCGCCTAATTACTGAACCACCGTGGCCCATGTGTAATAACTAATGATGTTGATCGTGGTATAAAATTTTATTTACATTCCAATGTCCATGTAGAATATAAATGTTAAATTTATGTTAATTACACATGTGGTTGGATAATGTATATATTATTTATCGTGTGTTATTGTCCACAAACTGTGAATACATGTCAGTATATCATAATGTATATCAGTTATACCTATCATGTCACACTTTACCTACATAGATATGCAATTAGGGTGTTTTCTATGACTTTAAAATAAGAAAAATTTAAATAATGTTTATTAACTGAACCTACCCTATCGCACATTAGTTTAACATAGATATGCAATTACCGTGGGGTTTTTTCTGACATGTACATAAAACGATAAGAATACATCATACCTAACTTGTCAGTTAATAATGTATTTTAGCTGTACCTAACAATCGCACATTAATATAACATACATATGCAATTATCGATTATTTCTTGCGTGTAAAAAAATAAAACCGTTTCCCACGCTTTCTTAAAAACCTGCTATGAGTTCAAGGACACGCTGGTGATTGTAAATATTCGATCTTCAAGAGAAAAACTTTGAATATTCGATCTTCAAGAGAAAAACTTTAAAATCTTTAAAATCTAGTAAAAATCAAAACTGGGCAAAGGTCACTCGTTGCGTAGAGAGGAAAGGCTTTAAATCTTTATTACACTGTCGACGTCTTGTGAAAAGACAAATCCCTTCAGACCAGTTACATTTGTTCAACAATCAGTACCGGATCTTGGGAACAAAGTGGGACAAATGTCCCCCCACCCAAATCCCCACCAAAATGTCCTGGAGGAGGACTCCCACGTCTTCCCTTCGCACTAGACCCTGTGCTTTATTTCTTAATTCAGCAACACCTCGCCACCCATCCTTCGACTTTTTCCGAGTCATCCATAATGTTTATCCGGGTCCTGCCCAAATTCTGCAATTCTATTACCTCTAAAGTAACTTTGGGTTGTTGATATCTATTGATTTCACGTTGATGGCTTATTTTACATTAATCGTTTGTCAACGTCTTAAGAATAACTCATTTCTAGCCATGAACATCGAGGCCAACATCATCATCATCCTACATAGCCTACATAGTTTGTGGTTTGTACTTTAATTGTATTAATTACTATCTAATGGAACGCTTTTCAGTTCTTTTTTGTGTTGTACATTATGAAAAGGTATATTTTCCTGATAGAATTCTAAAAAATGGTGGGGGTGGGGCGGAAGGTTAGCACGTGCGCGCTGTATCATACATGTAAGGTCTCTCATTCAATCAACTGGCCTGGTTTCGATTCCCCGGTTGTACTTGACAAGGAGTAGGGTCGCATGTTCAACCTCGTGGGTTTTCTTCGGGTCCTCCGGGTTCTTCCCACTGCTAAAGACTCCTACACGCAAACGAATTGTTGAAATAAAATTAAACCATGTTAGTCGAGAACCATCATTCAAATGAAATGAAATGAAATGGGGTTTAACGTCCTACTCTTTTGCACCTAACCTGGGCTAATGGAAGACGGGACCATCATTCAATCTCTAAAGGTGTGAATTATTATCCCTCAATAAAACCTCTACCCTAACTAGTTTAAAACCCAGCAGATAAGGTCAAGTATTATCTACAAGTGTATTTGAACAATAATTCTTACAAACAATATATACATATGTAAACCTAATCTACAATTCATAAACACAGAATATGTAGATCTACCTGAATGGTAAACATGTCAACAATCAGTTTTAAGATGGCTTTAAGACCACCGAAGGCTGCTCGAATTTATAGCCGGGAAATACATGTTCGTGTGACATTATGCTCACAAAAGGCGGAAGAAGTGAGTAAAGAAATACAATATACGAGACCTCTTTTTGAAGGGAGGAGAGGGGGGGGGGGGTCTAAACGTTTTACTAACAACTGTTAACAAATAACAAATTTTTAATCATCTTTGATAGCTGTTGGTTAATAACTTAAATTCAAATCTATGATAACGGTTTGAAAATAACTGTTTTGATCGAGAAAGCATGACTTTTCGCTGCATATTGGAGAGTGGAGGCTTGACATGGACCCCCTAAAATTGCACGTCCATACGATTTCATACAGCCATTGGAATGATTTCTTGTAAAATTGATGAAGTTTACTTGCTTCAATTGTTAGAGTATACTTATGACAAAGGTCACGCAAATTTGAAATGGTGTCCAAAATGGCACCAAATTCTTCATACAAAACTGCCCAAAAAAGTCAAGTTTAAAATATAGCTCGGTGGCATACCAAAAGATCACAATCAAACATAGGTCTATAAACAGTGAACTCCATGACGGATCACACTGAATCGTAAACCAAAAAACAGAGCTATGTGATAGATCACATTAAAACGTAGATCTAAAAAAAAGAACTATGTGACGGATCACATTCAAAAATAGAGCTAAAAAGAGGGAGGTTCGTGGCGGATCGCATTCAAACGTAGGTCTAAAACAGCGGGCTACGTAAATGGTCACATTCAAACGGTGGTGTGTCCGTAATTCTACCAAATTAAGACCAGGGGGTGGGGTGGGGGTGCTGGTCTTCCTTAGTAGTAGAACGATGAACTTGATGAGAGTGCAGAGAAATACAATACTCCCGTAAATAATTTAAAACATTTGTAACTCGATGTTATTTTATTGTATACATCCGCATGCGTGTCACGACTCTAATCAAAATTGTTGACGCCTTTAGAAAACATTTGAAATAAATGTCGAATTAAAAGCTGTATTTGTATTAGTGTACAGGGTGTCATAATAGTGTCAATGCACACAGCCTCCGTGAGTATGACGTTAGCGCATGGTTACCAGGTGGTCCAAGTTTGATCCTGGTATTGACTGAGAAAGTTCCCCTGAGACATTTCAGCTTGGTCGAAAAGCCGGTGTTTCTGCCAAAATTTCACGCATAGCACACTGCTAGTTGCCAGGGCTGGGCTTAGTCAAAATTTTGGCTTAACTAGTTAACCGGTAATACTGACAAAATGTCCCTCGTAACACACTGCATGGTGTATGCCCGTCTTTAATAGCCGGTCGAAGCAGAACAGTAGGACGTAAAGCCTCATTTCATTTCGTTAAGTTTGTCACTATTAACCGTTATAGCCCGAAGGTAAGTTATTCGCCATCTTAACATCTGTATATACGTATGTAGTAAACTCTATGCTCGGGGTTATTTTCCATGGTGAAACAATAAAACCTTTGATCTTGTATCTTTTACGCTTATAAATGACTTGGGTAAAGAAATTGTGACCTGAATTCCCCAGAAATATGTTTATATCAATGGATAGTTTATAAATCTAGTATTTTAAAACACAGGACACGGGCTCTCTGTGTGATCGTTTGTCCCGATTGTATTAAGTGCAAGAAATGGGTGGACCTCAATTTGTCGTACCATCCGAACAACTAGACGTTTTTTCTTATCGGGTCTTCATAGATAACAAACCTCATCTCCCAACCCCCCGTGTTTTGACATAAGAGATGGTCCTATATAGTTCCACGTAACAAAGCCGAACGCGAACCGCATCGGGCATCAGAAAACAAATTGACAATATTTTCATCAAAACAACGACTGATTATTGTTATTTATAATATTTCTGCCAACTACAATCAAACATATAATCCTATATGAAACGGCTATAAATCATCGTATTTAAAATCGAGGCCTTAAGTCGTTACCAAGAACGCCATGTTTTAATGGTATATGTATGACGGTGTGTGCCGGATAAAAACAACGCTTCATTAATTTAAACGCGAATATTTGTGCCACTACATTGGCCTCTGTAAGTTTCATTGGTCATAAAAGTATCAACTTATCTTATTTTTAGGATGTTACTATTGTTACGTGCATTAATAAAGAAACTGAGTTTGCGACTTGGATCTAAAGGCATCCATCCAATCGTAGCTAAAAACAAACACATCAGTATATATCTCAACGTTTTAAGCACAACTGATAACGCTGGAAAATCCCAAACAACTTCCTCGATCAACACCACTTAAAACATTAAAAGAATCGCACATTATAAGTATGAATGCAGGTAGAATGAATCAACATTAACAAATGAATGATACACAGACATATCGTAAATATCAATACGCGGTGAATGAGTCCATGTCTATAAAATGACATAATAAGAGGAGACTGAAGTGGGTAGCGTTATTTGGCCAAGACGAGTCGCTTTATGTATCCGTGATCATACAGCAAATATATTACTATTCATTTAAAAAATAATTCATTCAAAATGTGCATTCAAAATGTACAATATATATTAAATTCTTGGGGAAAACGAATAGTTTGGTGTATAAGGGGTTGGGTCGTTATTGCCAAACATAAGCTGTCTTATATATACAATCACTTAAATACCCATGTCACCTTGTTCTTCCTTGCTTATTATTTCATAGTAATATACCTTTTCAACAGTGAATAACACTTTTACCAACTAATTTAATGTGTAATATACTTTTACTAATAATTACTGTGCATTACTGTATGACTCTTTTGCCAAATAAGTTACTGTGCATTACACTTTTACCAACTAATTTACCGTACGTTACACTTTTACTAAATAATTTACTGTGCATTACACTTTTACCAAATACTTTATTGTACATTACATTTTACCAATATTGTACTGTGCATTACACTTCTAACAGAGAATTTACTGTGTATGACACTTCTACCAGAGAATTTACTGTGAATGGCACTTCTACCAGAGGATTTGTTGTGATTACAATTCTACCAGAGAATTTACCGAGTATCACACTTCAACCAGAGAATTCACCGTGTATTACTGTGTATGACACTTCTATCAGAGAATTTACCGTACAATTCACTTTTACCAATATTTTACCGTACATTACACTTCTTTCAGAGAATTTACCGCGCATTACACTTACATCAATTTGTTTGCTGTGCAATACACTTTTACCAATAGTTCACTGTACATTACTCTTCAACCAGAAATAATTTACTGCGCATTACACTTCTACCAAAGCATATACTGTACATTGCATTTTTACCACATAATTTTACCAAAGAATATCTTGTGAAATCGCATTATTCAGACCAGTTGGTGAACGGATGTAAAGCGATCTTAATACGGGGTTAGAATTCAATGATAAAAATTTAATATCAGACAGTTTATGCTATGTACTGTCAAGGTTTCCTGTATTACAGACTTTATGTAATCGGTCAACTGCTGTACTGAATATTTCATAGTATCACACGTGTATCCAAATATATACTTTATAATAATTAAATGCCACTCTGTAACTGGATTAAGTAAAAACAAAAACGTATACTTTATAAAACTTGATAATTATACTTTTACCGAAGTAAATGGTGTATAATACTTTATAATAATTTACACAATTCTGTTGCCAGTAATCATAACAAGGGCCTATAGATATAATATAGGCCTACATATATAATCTATCCAAAGTAGCAATATTCATGTAATCGTGTAACATTAAGCTTTTATACTATGATATAATTAAGTTCAGCAACGTGATATGACCGTCAAATAAAGAGATAAATCAACGAGCATATATAGTACTCAACTCATTAAAATAACGCAAATAAATGCCAATGAAAAGAAATGGGGTGATGTTTAAAGACACATTATGTAAGATTTAGATACAGGGTCGACAGTTCCCGCTATAATAGTTAAAAAGTAGATAATGGAAAGGGAATATGTTGAAAATTCAAGTCATACTACTTCATTCTGAGCGGAGTTATCGTCGGTTGCAGAACAGTGTATACAGTCTCGATTGTCATAGCTCCCGTTGTTATGATAATAAACAAAATCTCGATTTAAAAAGCAAATCATAAACTGCCAATTGTATTTAAATCTACTGAAAATCAAAACCAGTCGAATATGGGCCTGGGATGTAAATAAATATTGATCTAATTAATGATTTGTGTACCATTTCGGGCCATACGAAAGATTTGCATTAGGCAAATTTAGCTATTGAATAATGTATCTTTAACGTCCAAATTTTCAGCACCAACCAGGCTATTGAAGAAGATCATGCGCCCTTCAGTGGCGCTTTGGCCTACACTTCATTGAGTTACTGTCAACGGTTCTTTTACGTGCACACCAACGTATAATAGGGAGGGGGGTAGGGTGTTGTTTCATTTTGTTTGTTAATAGGAACAGACACAAATGACACAAGTCTTAAAATAACATTGCTTTTCTTCTATCTATGGGGTTAGAGCTGGTGTGGTCAAGTGGTCTTAGCCGTACACTGTTTTTGATCATAATTTCATATTTAGTCAAATGGCGGAGTAGGATTTTTTTTTGTTTTTTTTTAGGTCTCCTCCCAAAGGTAAAATCCAATTATTGAAAACAAACTGAACCATATGTTAGTCCCTAAAATGACCTAGTTTGTGTTGATTGGACGTGAAGCCATAGTTCTCTATCAAACAATGTAAATATATCAATTCGCGTGTATATTCAAATTGATCATAATATAGCCCCAAGCATGTGTGAAAAAAATAGTTTTAAACAACGCATTTTTATATACAATCATAAGGAAACTGTATTAGCTTCATATGATATGAGGGTTAACTACTCATAGAAAATAAGAAATGATATCAGGTGTTCTAGAACGAGTAAGCATCAGAGTAAGTTTACGGCTAGGGATTTAGGGGCTGTAGCGGGCCTCCGGAGATTAAGATTAAATTATTTCAATTGTGAATGATGAATTAGAATCTAATTCTAATTTATAATCTATTTAAAAATCGAATTGATTTAATATAATGTATGTATTTATAGACAATATAATACGGCAAACAGAAACACTGTACTGTACATTTCCTTGGTTTATAACGCTACCCATATTGTGGGCTATGCATACAGTGCCTGCAGCCCACGCCCCAACAAACTAATAACCTGTTCAGGTAATTATGTTCTTCGTGGACAAAACACATTTAAAAAATATTTCAAATGTTCTAAATCTAATTAAACTTACCTATTTGTGAAAACACTATAACAGTAATCCTAGCTGATGTGCCTGCATTAAAAAAATAAAGGCGGGTCCACAAAACGAAATAATGAAACTGCAGCCCTGTCGCGATAAAAGTTTTATATAAACTGTAAACTGAGTTTAGTCTTGTGTGCGATATAATTTCCAAGGAAGCAGACGTTAAATAAAGTTGCTTCAAACACACGTTTAGTCCACTACCTGTCTAATTTACACCTGAAAGGTATCACATATTGTAACCCGACACGAGATGAAAGACGACCGCCAGGTAAAGGGATAAACGTTGAGTGAAGGTATGTATAAAATATGAACATGGAGCATACACATCCACTGTCAATCATATAAGTATTATTAACGCCATGTCATAAACCGGTTCGTCACGCTCCCATAAACATTAATATACATAGAAGACGTTTTGCATACACTTCACCCTGAAGAAGACGAGGTGGTTTATCAAGATAAATACTATCATTTTTATATCGATAGATATTTAATGAACACGGAGTGTATGAAGTGTGGTGGTTTTGGTGCAGGTATTGTAATTTGTATTCCATCGGGGTCATTCGTTGAAATACGTACTCTTTGCTTAATGTACAGGTAGTTATCATTAAATTGAGAAAAAACACATAGTAATATTTGTTTCCTTTTTGTCCTTTTTGCCATGCTTTTATAGTCTCTGTCCACGGATCGACAGCTTATTAAATATGATGGTGGCCAATTGGCATGCCCCTTGTCAGTGGTGCGGGACGGAGGGCCTGGCTGGCAAGGACAGCTGTCTAGTCGTTCGGATGGGACGAAAACCAGGGTCCCAATGAATAGATTGGAGTGCACGTAAAAGATCCCTTGGCAGTTTGAATTCAATATAAGAATCGTAGCCCTACTGTCCGGGTAAAATTTCCCTCATAGCACACTGTATGGCGTACGCCCGTCTTCATTAGCCTAGTCGGAGCAAAACAGAAGACACCTAAGGTTTGTCAAACTTTTAAAAGAAGAGAAATATGTAAAATGAAACGGGGTCTGACACCCGAGGTTTCTACATGAACTGGGATAATGAAGACGAACATCCGCCACACGTAAGTGTGCGTAGAAAGGTTTGGCTGGGTGGTGGCGTATCCAACTACAGTCATATGTTATGTTACGCTCATGCGCTCCTCGCCAGGTCATCCTCCTGTTTCCGAACCGTCTGAAGGACCAGACTCAACTCCTCGCAAGCTTGTCCAATAGAGAGGTACCGGCCTAAAAAAAACCCAGATGAACTTATCAGCCTACATAGGGAATCGAACCGAGGACCTATCGGTTATCTATCACTGAGAAACTAGAATTTCCTGCTTAATGAGTCAGCGCCCTAATCATTGAGCAATTGGGACCTTCCGGTGAAACAATGCCTTACTCATTTCAGCATTTGAAATCTCTTGCTTACTAATGAGCTAGCGTCGTACTCATCGAGCAATTGGAATATCCTGCTTAGAAATGAAGTGTGGTTTTATGGCACGTCAGCACCCACCGGGCTAAATTGCGCCAAAACCACTGCTTACAGGACCAGTCCATATTAAACCACTGAGCAACTGGGACCTCCAGGTGAATCAATACCTTACATGCAAATCAGTATTAGGGGCCTATGGGTGAGTGAACCAGCGTCTTTGGGACGTCAACGATCAGTTGGGACTACCTGGTTAGTCAGCCAGGGCCTTTTTCACTGAGCAATGTTTTGTTCACGCGTGACTAGTTATTTACAATTATAATGTGGAGTTAATGGACTAGAAGGGACAGTTTTTATATTGTCAGACTGTGTATCAACGTCATATGATTTATATCTATGGAGTAACATAAAGTTCATATGGGTGATGGGACTATTTCACGTCTGTAATGACGTTTATGGAGCAGATAAAAAAAAACATGTTCTCTTCAAGGTTATTTTATTTCATTTTTTTTATTATTATATCATGTTTTTTAAATTTGAAATTTTGAGATAGCTGCAAATTACTACGGACAATTTAACTTAAAATTGTCACTTGTTAGACCGCCTGCAGATTTCGCCCATGTCACCAGACTTGGCCTAGATTCGCCATATTAACCTTAAATCGTTAAATGGCGGGCGTGTTTCAATCTGTTTAAATCGTGACCATCCGAAGTTCTAGTTTGATTATTGGCTTGTCATGTGAATAAATGTCTTAATAATGGGTAATAATTTTATAACATTTGAAGTCAAATAAAAGACCTG
Source organism: Patella ulyssiponensis (assembly GCA_963678685.1). Lineage (NCBI taxonomy): Eukaryota > Metazoa > Mollusca > Gastropoda > Patellidae > Patella > Patella ulyssiponensis. The sequence goes on along the minus strand of OY783225.1, from coordinate 30,663,472 downwards.
CAATTCATAATGCATCCTTACCATTCAATTTAGAAATCAAACGCTGAATATCAAGGTTGTCGACCCAGTTAGTTTTAAAAAGACTTTAAGCAAACTTACATGTATAAGCATGGATTGTGTTGACCATATCGTCTGCCATTCTCCTTTTTATCATTATAAATATTGAACGGGGCCATTTTGGGGTTTATAATACTACTAGAGACTCGACGTTCTGGATAAACGCGTTTTGGGATGTAACGAAACCATAATAGTACATTATTTCTTTTATACAAAACCACAACAATAACTTATAGTTGTGGAAAACAATCGTGGCATGTATATACATATAGGTTGCTTGTGTCATTTTCACATTTGTGATTGAAAACGATACGTGAATGCTTTTCGAAACGTGGTGCTATGTATGTCAAGTGATATTATTTATTCCATGTAAATAAAGGTCGCGTTTTGTATTGTGTACAATCTCTAAATGTCAGCAAAGGCCTACATACAAGCAATAAAATGTGCGCATTATAAAAAGATTCGCGGAATTATGTTTATTATGGGTTTTGTTTGGTAGATTGATCTGGAGTCGACTAATCACATCGGTGCATTAAGGGACGCGTCTCATAAAAAGAGTTTATATAGAGCTAGATGAAGTGGGACTAGTAACCGAAAAAAATAAAATGGAATAAAATGTTGACAGAAACTTTAATTAGACTGCAATTTAATCCAAAACTTGACACAACACGTGTCTCTGCCAAGGTTCCTGTTGGGAGATTAAACTTTATTACGATTCTAAATTAGCGCTGGTCGAGCAACCCGCCCGTCGAGGTGTATAAGTGAAAGGGGAGAAAATACCCCCTCCAAATATACATTAAAGACGTATATAATACAAACTATTGTTTAACGTCTTACGTTTCTGTGCCAACCGGGAAAACGAACATGGGTATTAGCCATATAGCCTAATGTGTTTTATAGGGGTTTCATTTACCCTGGTTTAATCGCCCATGATAATTGTTGTTTTCAGTTAAAGTGCTCAGTTTTTCGTCTCATCCGAGAGATTAGACGCTTTTCCTTGGCAGTTCGACCGGAATAAATTACTTCTATTTATCAGCCTTTAATCGTACTATAATATAATTATGCAAACTAGTTTAGAAATTCCAGAAGTTTAAAATCCTCCATATTGAAAATATTACCTGTGTACACATTGTCGTACACGAAAAATAACCCTTGACAGGAGGAAATCGAAATAAGAGCAGACCGTAGCGCCACTGTCCGTGCAAAATCCCCCACATAGAACACTGTATGGCGTAAGTCCGTCTTCATTATCCCAACTGGTGCAGGACAATAAATCTAGAAATAATCTAAAACTTTCTGCCTTAGGTAGGCTAATTATACATAAGACTAAAGTTTTTAACACTATTCTCGGATTAAGTCTAGATTAACGGCAAATTACGACATCAAAGGTGTAGGGAACAGCGTGACAGCCCGGGTTTTTTTTTACACTCGACACACACTACTAGGTCATTTCGGACTAACATAATAATAATATGGTTTAATTTCATTTCAATAATTAGCTTGCGAGGACGCGACCCCACTCCTTGCCACGTACAAGAGTGGAATCGAAACCACACCACTTGACTTTGTAAAAAAATGTTGTAATTTCTAATCAGAAGAGATGTTACTGGGTGTCGATATTTGACTCGGGTGAATTCCATATGGCAGGCTGGGTTTTTTTTTAAATGTCGCCTCCTACTCCCAACATGTTCTACAGGAGGACGCAGCGGTAATTATTTTGGCATTTTGCGGTTTTATTATAATTTTCGCAGTTATCTTCCAGAACATTAATGAAGACTATAAATTACTGTTCTGGCAGAAACGATGTGGGTTTTTTTTTTTTTTCTCTTTCTCTCTCGTTTCTTGTTTTCATTCTGTTACCTATAAGGTCCATGATTCTATTCACAAGGGGGGGGGGGGGTCGCTGTATCATACGGCCTGTCATTGAGTCAAATGGTGTGGTTTCGAATCCCCGGTTGAGCGTGGCAGGGAGTAGGGTCGCCTGTCCAACCTCGTGGATTTTCTCCGGGTACTCCGGTTTCCCCCCACTGCTAAAGACCCTTACGCGCAAGCGAATTATTGAAATAAAATTAAAACAATATATTAGTCCGAAATGACCTAGTTTGTGTCGAGTGGACGTTAACACCCCCCCCTCTCTCTCTCTCTCTCTCTCTCTCTCTCTCTCTTCTATTCACAAATGTAATGCCGTAGTAGTCTATTGGAGACAACTCCATTTAAAAGTTATTCGTTTCGGTAAAGAATATTTCCTTGAATTTTTTTAAACCACACGATGCTTGATTATCCAGTCGTGCTAGTAGCATGTCTGGTAAATAAAAGCTTGTTATTAACTGGCGTTAGAGCTAATAATATGAAACTTTGCAACACGTGTCCATAGGTAACAGTTAAACATCAGATAGTTATGAAGAATATTTATAAATAAATATAGGTGAAATTTTCAGGAGCACTGTTATCCACATGCCGTGTTAATTTAGAACGATATTTTTAGATGTTTCTAATAAATCCTTCATGTGCTCTGCTGTAGACCACCACTATTGTTGACTGTACATGTCAGAATAATGCTGAAAATTGCTATTGGTTGTAGTGTTTAACGTCCACTGCCACCGAAGGTAGCCAAATATCGCCAGACAAATTGCCGTATTTTTGTATTATGAGCGCATGACTGAGCATAGGTCTTTACTCTTTTCTTTGGGAGAAACCGGAGTACCTGGAGTAAACACACAAGGTTACCTGTACAGGAGAGCAGCATTTAGGTTAGGCCTACTCATCATTGATCTCCCATATCAGTCAAGGCCTCTATATTATGTGAACGCCAATGTGTATAGGGGAGAGCGGGGCTCAGTGGGCCATGGGGCACAGTAAGCCAGGCATTGTAATTTTACACTGTTTTGGCAAAATTCAATTGTGACATCACTGAGGAATTGCCCTTTATAGCCCCCATTTGTCCTCCTAAATTCAATAAATTCATGTAAACTGATTGATATTTATCAGCCATTAACCGTTTAAGTTTTTGTGACGCAAAAGTGAATTTTTAGTGGACTGGTTAAACTGCTTGGCTACTCCAGATTTTGTTAGAGCCCACAAACTTGATATTCCAGGTGAAGGAGACAGTGATTGACTCTCATTAGAAATATTTTGTTTCATAAATACTATCACATTTCTTCCTGCCATTTTTCGATTTTCTGTCATGGTTGATGACGGGGCACAGTGGGACACACTTCAGAGGGGCACACTGGGCATAAGCATTTCGAGTTTAGCTAAATATCATCTGTCCATTTTAGAAAGAATCTGGATATTTGAGCTGTTTTTAAAGAAATATTGGTCCTAGGATACGAATCGTTACTGACTTACAAGTCATAGGAATTTTTCGCATAAAGGATCTTTTTTTCTTCTGTTAAAGAATTTTTTATTCAATGTTATGTTGGGATTTTTTAATTTTCAGATGTGCATCTGTGTTCAAGTCTTAAAACAAATTCATATTTTGAACTAAAAGATTAGTTTTTACAAGTCCTTATGAGTTTCAGTCAATTCAGTGTGTTTTCTATGCATTTTTTTTTAAGAAACATACTTGATGGCCAACTGTGTCCCATAGTGTGACCCAGTGTACCCCACATACGGGGCACATTGGGTCCAAAAAAATTTTGGTTTTACAATGATCTACACAAAAATAGTTTCAATTTATTAACTTTTTAACAGCACTATTAAATCAAACATATGACTGGCTTCAACTGAGTACAGTTTGGTTCTCTGTAGGATTTCACTTCTGGTCAATTTACTAAATAAAGAAATCATGCCCACTGTGCCCCGCTCTCCCCTACATATGAGAGGAAAGTTTTTTTTTTTTTCATCCCATTTAAACGACTAGGATGCTGTTCTATGCCATAAATGTGGAGTTCATCTACATGTACTATGAATAATGAATGTTTAGTTTTATATAAGGTAACATTATTGTATTTTTTATTTTTCCGGTGTAGCCAATGGAACGTCTGTACAGCTGCTCATGGGTAATCAACATATTGATGTACAGCAGATGACAAATTTGCAAATAAATATATGATAATATTTGAGGTGTTCAATGGGATAAATAAAGCTGTGAAATCAGTTGTTTCTAGTCAACCATATTTCAACAATACAGTGTTGCAAAAAAACAAAATCGCATATAAAATATGGAGAAAGGTTATTTGAAACTTAATGGGTTTTTTACGAGGTCAACGAAAAGATCTGAGAAATGTATAATAGACTACAGTAAACAGATATAGATGGTTCATTCTCCTTTGGAAATTCAAGGCACTATTAATGACTTCATAAAATGTGATAACATGTTCAAAAGCAGAGATCCCTATAAACAAAATAGACATCCTAAAAACTAAACATGTACAAATGTACAATTATTTAATTTGAAAGCAAATCATGGTCTACTTATCTAGAATTAAGAGAAAGCATAACCTGCATCCGGCACATCCCATAAACAAATTGTTATTTCTGTAGGATGATAGGAGTTGTTGACAGTTTTACAGGATAGGAAGTTGTTGACAGTTGACATTTCCAAAACATTCAGTTAAAAATCACCCGAATCATGTTAAGAGTTAGACGGAGAATGAAGAAAATAATTTTTATGTCAATGGTTGGAATGGTCCTTTGTTTGTTTTTCTTAAATTTGAAACAACTTTCCATTGATTCCAAAGTTAAAATTCAGAAGTTTGTCAAATCAGTCCATAGGTTAAGCAATGATATTCACATTGCAAATTTATGGAGAAATTCAAATAGGAAACAGAGGGATCATTGCGAAATTCCATATTTGAAGAAAATGATTCTACCGGCAATGTCTAACACAAGGCAGAACGTGACATGTCATCGAGTTAAACCACACAGGGATTCATGTCAAATAGCCGATGATTTGTTTAAAAGTAAACCTATTGGTACCTGCGATCATCAGAAAAACTACGAATTCTGTAAAATACAAGTAAGTGTTTGTCGTCTTCTTATTTTTTGTGATTATTATATTATCAGGAGAGTCACTAACCAGGAGCTTGCGGGTTTGTGCCCAGTGTTGGCCGAAAAAGTTCCTCAGGATTAACCTTGTCACTAATGTAGGATGAAGGGCCTGGCAAATAGAATTGTCTAGTCATTCAGATGAGACAAAAAACCAAGGTGACATGTACACCTAAAAAACCCTTGATAGTTGGAATTAGATGAAGGAAATACGGAAGCGCAAGTCTCTTGACAAAACTTCTGGCACAGCACACTGTATGGTGTATGCCTGTCTTTGTTACCCCAGTCGTCACAGAAGGGTGGGGGGAGGGTGGCAAAAGTTCCAATTTAAATAAACGACTTGGAAGGTTTCATGGCTAAGAAATAGACTACAATCAAAATAAGTCATTGCTTCTTAGCTGGGATATGGCATAATTCACATGAAAAGTATAGTACAGGCATTAGTTTTTCGATTTAAGAAGTCTATTGAATGACGAAATGCAGTCTAGAGACTCAAGTTATCCAGTTAACTAGAATTTTATACACACTGTTCTATGTTCATGAGATGAGGGGTTAGTGGAGTAGAATAGAATGAGACCACTGAGGATATCAAGAATGTCTTTCATTTGGTCATGTTTCATAGTAAGCATAGTTTTGAACTAAGAACAGAAAGATCAATAAATATTTTTATCATTTTGTATATTTCAGGGATATGCCCCAGATGTTATGGCTAGTAGAAGATATATAACCTGTTCTATTAATCAGTGTGTTTTACCTGTCTATCTTGGTCAGATTAACAAAAATACAGGTGAAAAAATATGGACACCGTTTACCTCGGATACTGACCTCGTCAATAGTATATATGAATATGAAAAACGAGAGAATTTTGGATTTCTCTACATAAAATGTGTTCTTTCAAATGAAAATGGTGATCTAGACATGAGTAATGCGTTTTTTGATCAAGGCGTTTTCTTTGTGCTGCAGCTCTTACTTTTACCTCCTATGTATATCAACCACACAGAACAAAAGAAAATGGCGGAAGAACAAATTAACGTTAATATCATTTTCATAGACTCAGTATCTAGGCACCATTTTTACCGGTCTTTGCCCAAAACTGTTGAACTATTTTCAAATATTAATACGAATACTAAAACAAAGGTACTAGATTTTCAGTTAACACAATCTGTACGATCGCGAACGTTTGAAACACTGCAGGCCATGTTTTCCGGATATGTTAATCCAGATGAAAAACCTTTTGGTGTTCTTGCCATGCCACCTGTAGCCTTGAAAACAGAGGAATTGTTGGGGAAATTCAAAGAGAAGGGTTATAAAACGCTGTGGTTAGAGGATTTGTGTTACTTGTGGGAATGGGGCATCGTCAAAGATCTCAGAGTCTATGACTCAACGTTAACTCAGACTGAAACATGGACCAAATTAGAAGCAGCATTACTTAAAGCGAATATTGATTCATTGGGCATTACGTTAACTAGTTGCGAAGTGATGCTCTTGAACAATCACAATGATCCATTCCATGACCTTGACACTGTCTGTTTTAATGGTCGACACCATCACAAGTATTTTTTAGAGTATTTGCAAATGTATCAGACACACTTAAACAAGATGAATCGCCCCTTTTTCACATTTTATGAAACGAACGTCGCCCATGAAGACACTGGGCGTAGAATTCAAACACTTGATGTCCACTTAGAAGATTTTCTTAACTTTTCACGGAACCAGCCAAACACGTTGACAGTTGTCATGTCAGACCACGGAAATTCGTATGGTGACTTCCTCCAAAGATCCGAAGAAGGTCAAATTGAACTTTATCACCCTTCCATGTTTTTAATCATTCCTGAAAAAGTTGCATTTTACCTTGGAGACGAAAAAATGAAAAATTTGATAGAAAATCAGAATCGTTTGATTAGTCACCTAGATCTGTTTTACACAATAAACTCATTATTGATTGGGAGAGAGCAAGTCAAAGTAGCCAATAGCAATCAACGTTTCAAAGTCACATCGCAGGGACTTTTTGATCAGATCTCCCCCCATCGAACATGTAGCGATATGCCAATGATTAATCCAAATCTGTGTATTTGTGAAGGTTTTGAATCTACAGTGTCAAACGATGCAGATTATGTTGTTTACGCACATTTTGCTCTCGGTAAAATAAACAATGAGATACAGAGAGAATATCGTGCGCATCACCAACATTCGGTGACAGGAGTCGGCCATTGCCAACAATTACAATTATATCAGTTCACAAACGTCAGAAAAAGTTTACATGTAAGTATTTTGTTTATTCCAGATATCCCAGTGGGAACAGGATAGTAGGACGCTATTATTAAAAATGTCAGTCAGTGTTTTAAAGATGCTGATAATCATTTGAGACATTTTAAATTCCTGGTCAAGTACAATATTTAAATATTAAAGTTCAGTAATTATAATTAAATACAAAATTTGACGTAAAACTGAGGTCCTGTGTACCATTGGCGTGCACATAAAAGAATCCTTGACATTCGGAATTAGAAATGAGAGTGTGGAATAGTACCATAAATTCTCATCATAGCACACTGCATGGTGTATGCAAGTCTTCATTAGCCCAGTCTATTCAAAACAGTAGGATGTTAAACCCCATTTCATTTATTGAATGTTTCACTTTTACAGGACAACCGGATGACCCTGAAGATGAATCTAGAAGTTCAATCAGGTGTTTCCAATAGCAACGAGACAGATACATTTTTTGTTACAATGTCCATAGAAATGGGTAATCATAAAATAACTCTTCAACAAGTTGAACGAATCTCAGGATACAGTCGTTACAAGACATGCGCTGACGAAGGTGTCAGTTTACCATTTTGTGTCTGTGATATCACTTCCCCCCATTCCACCAATCAGAATCATCTGAGGCTTGATGACCTTGAAGAAGACATTTTGTTGATGCAGTCATCCATCCACCATATTGAAAATAAGTGCCTATATTTAGTAAGTGATGATAATCGTGTCGGCCTTGTACTTTATGCAGTGAATATCTGTAAAGATTTATATTTCGACATATCCGTAGAAGTACAACACATTGAATTAGACATTTCCACAAGTTTACCTGTTAAAACTCAAGTTTTCCCAGGAGAGATCCAGTTTCTTACTTCAGGTGTCCGATCTTCACCTGATTCTAAATGGTCGTGGTCTTACACAATTAGTTTTATGGAATTAACTCTAAAATAGAAACGATACAATGTCAATCATAGCCAAGATTGGTTGAAGAGAGTGAACTCTTCTGAAACAAATGGTTGTGATCTTACTCTAAGTGGGCTCTAAGTTAGAGAGCAATGTAGTCAGACATAGCTACACGAAATATTAAGATTGGTTCAAGGAAGACAACTCATATTAAACGAAATGCGTTTTAATATTGATTGTGGTTGTTAAACTGATAGTGCTATCAGGCCCAGAATTCACAAAGCATTCCCAAAATGACATAAAGAATTTTCTCAACTTTCAATCACTGTTGGGGGATCACGGTGGCTAAGTGGGTAAGAAGCTGTCTTGCTAACCTGTTTGATCCCTGCATTCCGGCATGGTTTCCTCCTTGTCAGTGATGCATGACGGATGGCCTGACCAGTACAGCTGTCTAGTCATTTGGATTGGACGAAAAACCAAGGTCCCTTGTACAGATTGGTTCACACCTAAAAGATCCCTTGGCAGTTGGAATTCGATAGAGTAGGTCGTTGCGCTGCTGCCTGGGCAAAATTTCCCTCATAGCACACTGTATGGCATATGCTTATCTTCATTAGCCCAGTTTAGGAGCAGAACAGTAGGACGTTAAATCCCATTTCATTTCAATCATTGTTTATGAGAAATATCTTTGATCCAGAAACACAAAATGTTGCACGTAGTTTCTTATTGATGTATTTAATACATTTTAGTTAAAAAAAGACAAATAATTTTGAGTAAATTCTTAAGTCTGACAATGCTTTGTGAAGCTTATTATCTAGTGCATGAATGATAAAACTATTTTTTTAATTTTGTGCGGCTTACAGGGATCCTTACAAAATGGCTGTATTTGTTGACTATTTTTATGATTTTCATATTTTGAAATGTTGTTTTTAAACAGTACATTTATTTTTATATTAGTATTTATAGTTCATAGTACAAACTTTGAGTATTTATATATTACATGTACATGTACTAACTTTTAAGTAATTTTTTTTTATTACATGTACTTAGTTTAAACATACATTATGCAAGAGCTAAATCTGATTATTGCAAGTCTTTATTTAGGCTTCAGATGTCATAGAAATTATAAATTAGATCTTTATTTAAACAACAAGCATAAAATCAACTCTGTCGACCCACGGCTTGGATTGAGCTTGGATTTAAATAGGATTTCATTGATTGATTTAATTATGAATGGCATCGTGAGAGGAGATAAACAGTTATGTTGACGTCATACTCCTAGATCTAGGCTATTAGGTGTACGAAGCGAGGCCGCTGTTGAGCGAGGTAATTAGGTCAACACGCTGTCGCTCTTTTGTCACTTGCGTTTACAGTAAAATTATGGAAATTTGATAAACATCGCAGCTAACATCAACCAGCAGGATTGCAGCCCCATCGAATCACTTCTTTCTGTTCGCCTGCTTCGGGAGTTATGTAGACCTACCTAAAGTACAAGAATACACGCAGGCAACGGAAGAAGTCGGCTATAGAATTATTTACAATACTGCTTCATTGATTTGGTCCATTCCTTTCAAACTTTAAAATTCTGCTGCCGACTTTCTCTTCTTATCTATATGTTAAAAGTCTTAATTTTAATTTGTAGTAGAAAATAAATGTAATACGAGTTGAATTGCAGCCCAGTCTCAAACCAAATAGGCTAGATGTAGGCATATCCTCAGTCATTGAAAACATTACTTGATAATCGAGATTATGTAGGTGGAGTTAACGCCTGTCAATCAAACAATCGGCTATCGGTGAAGATGGAGTTGTATACCATTTCTATTCATAAATAACAGTGGTGATAACTATATGTTCAGAATAAGTAATTTGACTGAAATTTTCAATATATTCTTCTTTCATCATCTATTTTCAAACTGTTATAGCAAGAATAGCTAATTCCTTATAAAAATCTCCCATGATGTATCTTTAAGTCAAGTATTATTATTACATGTACTAACTTTAAGTCAAGTATGTATAATACAGAGTTTGTCTTGTATGGTTCTGTTTATTTGTGTGGTTCTCCTGTACAAGTCAAGTATTTGTGTGTTTACTTTTTTAAAGAAACATTCCAATTAAATACACAAACAATAAATTTTAAAAACCATAAACTCTTTTGTCATTCAAATTTTTTAGAATGGCGTGTGTTTAAAGGACATTGCCCTTTAGGGATGAGACCACAACAAGCTGTGTTGTGATGTGTGGTCACAACTAGAAATTCATTGGCGAGTCTAGTTGTTGATGAAATCTAGCTCACCTGTAAAATTAGCAGTGCACTTGAAAGATACTTCAAACTTGGAACTCAAAAAAAAGTATGTCTGGACATTATATTTTCCGCTTCCCCCCCCCCCCCACTTAAGCATTTCAGAATCTTCTATTCATATATAGAGCTAATCACAAAATAACACCACTATATATAGGCCTACTCATTATTTAAGTCACTTTCAAACTTTGTAGCCATCCCTCATTTCATTTCACATTTTGTGGCGGGGGGGTGGGGTGGGGGGGCAGGGGTCTAGTGGTTGGACGCATTGGCATGAATCCACAAGGTCTTTCATAGAGTCAGGTGGCTAGTATAGGACAAGGAGTAGGGTAGCCTGTCCAACTTCACGGGTTTTCTCCACGTCCTCCGGTTTTCCTCCCACTGCTAAAGACCCCTACCTGTAAGCGAATTTCTTAAATAAACTGAACCATACGTACATGTAAGTCCCCAAATGACCCTAGTTTGTGTCGAGTGGACATTAAAGCCCATTTCTCTCACTTTTTGTGTGGCTGACTCGTCATTCCAGGCATTGTAATGCAGCCAATTATATTGTCTGCAGACCAAACTTCTCTAATGGTGACTACTATTTACAAACATATTATACCTTTGGTGTGGTGACTTATCATTCCATGACAATCTTTGCAATTTTTAGTAGGGGGCACAGTGGCACGGCGGTGCTGGCTTATAAACTTGTGCAGAATGGTGAGTCTTGCAAGGGACAACGTATTGTGGTTTGAATGGGATGAAAAACCCAGGTCCTTTGTACGAAATGGACTCCAAGTAAAATATCCCTTGGTAGTTGGAATTTAATATGAGAGTTAGAGTAGGCCATAGTGCACAGAAAAGCTTAATATGCACGTTTTCATTAGCCCAATCGAAGCATAACAGTTGGACCCCAATTCATTATACAACCATGTGGGGTTGATCATGGTTTTGGCAAATGAATTCCCTACCTGGTGGGGAAATGTTACTTCTGTCGGTCAAAACTGGAAAAACATGACTGAAAGGGAGGCTCTGCTTCACTCATAACCAAGGAAATAAAGCATGATATATGTTGTCTGATTAGCCCCCCTATCCCCATGTCATTCCACTTGTCAGATATAAAATTTTAAACACACATTTTGTCAGTTCTCCAAATTTATTTTTTAACGAAAAAAAACCAAACAGTTCTACTATACATCTACAGTAATAGTTACAATATCTAGACCTTTTATATACAACTTTATATACAGGCAATTTAAACATAACAGCTTCCCCGGCAATATCAACATTGATGATCTAGGCTGGATTTTGGCACATTTGACCAAATATCTCAAATTGGGCCCCAAATCTAGAAAGGGGCACTGCATCTTTCCAGCTTTACAAAAATCCAGGCAATCTAGCAGCAGGGCTATTTTCAGGTATAAATTGTGAAGTAAAGCATAGTTGACCTTAAATATGAATGAATAAAGGCTTAGTTAAAGTTATTCATATCTTGCAATGTATTCATTTCCCCACATTTTCTACAACTGGGCCTAATACCCTTAGTGAATAAAACTAATTAATTCTGTGTAAAAGATCCCTTGGCAGTTGGAATTACATTTGTAAAGGAAAAGTAGGTGTGAACACCTATATCCTGATCACCTTTCTCTCGTAGCACACTCCAAGTCTTCATAAGCCCAGTCAGTGAAGAAAAGTTGAACGCTACATGTAAACCCCATTTCGTCTCTTCCACGTATACAGTAAATTATAAATATTAATGGGATAATAATCACCACACACAAAATCAACTTAAATATTTAAAATATGACCCACAGTCACAAAAAGTACCGGACTAAAAATAAATTGCATTTAAAAAACTATTTTTTTTTTACAAAAACTTGAAAAATTATTAATGTCAGAGAACCAGATCCTGGACATTGAAATTGTATTAGTCTGGCTTCCATCATCTTACATACAGAACCATATACATGTATAAGCAGGAAGGTCCATATACAGGTATATCCGTATACAGACAGGACAGTCCATATGTAGACAGGGAGGTCCATTACATGTATATATCCATGTACAAATATATATTAGCCAGACACCACTACCAAATTCAGCAGCTCTTTGATAAAGTCACAAAGTGAAATGTTTGTTTCAAATAATAATCAATGAATGAACAATCAGAAATTTACACTAGATAGTCCTTATCTGACTGAACAGTCAACAATTAACACTAGACAGTCCATATGACTGAACAGTAAACAATTAACACAATAGTCCTTATATGACTGAATTTGATAAAAACCTGGGTTGTGTTTAGGGCTGTATTGGGAAATATATCCAGGGGCCGGTTGCTCAAAACTAAGTTATTTTAACGATCCGTTAAACTAACGGATCGTTATTTTTCACGTGTCGTTTGTTAACGGTCCATAAAATTTCTGTTGCTGGAAAGTCAATTTCATTATCCGTTAAAGTTAACAGGGCTTCCAGCAACAACCTTTCTCTCCGTTAAAGTTAATGATCCGTTTACTCCATGTTAACGGATCGTTAAAAGTTAACGGAGCTTTGAGCAACTGGCCCCAGGACAATATGTACCAAGTAATCATATTTACATTCACTAAAGACTGTAAAGAAGTTATCAATAATAAACAATAAAATATCAAAGAAACATACACAGAGTAACTAATATGTAAATTGTATTAGTTGAATAATATGATTTAAAATAATGGAGTTAGTTCTAAATGATTTGATAAGAATAGTGAATAACAATTATCCAGTATGGTAGGGACCATTACTTAATTTCCAACCCTTGTGTCCAAACAATAACCCACAGAACTGGGGGGTGGGGGGTAATAAGTAATCAGCGAACTGGGCAGGTGGTCGAACGAATTCATTGATAGAAAATTTATAAGCCGCAGGACTGGGTAGGTGAGTTGAATGATACCACGAAGAGAAAATGAATAACTTGCGGAACTGGGCAGGAGGGTTAATCGATACAACGGATGAGAAAAAACGGAAAACTCGTGGAATGGTATGTGTAGGTTTAATGACACCGGGGATAGAAAATGATAAATCTAATGTTGAATCATGAAAAGAAATATATCAGCGTTTTCTTACTGGTGTCCATACACATATGTAGGTTATTCGTTTGAACACAAGTATTGAAATTTTGTGATGATCCCTTATTAGGATAATGAATAATGACATAAGTATATAATATATTAAGAGAATAAATTATACAAAAATCTCTTTATCAAAGAGTATAAATATGGGGCTATGAAGACCCTATCTGTATAGGCGTGTTGATGTATTGTGGGGTGTGTATAAATACAGGGCTATGAAGACGCTATTTGTATAGGAGTGTTGATGTATTGAGGAGTGTGTATAAATACAGGGCTATGAAGACGCGATTTGTATAGGCAGATTGATGAAAGAGTATAAACATGGGGCTATGAATGCCCTAAGTCCGGTTGAGACCCTATTTTTGTTCAGATGGGTTAACGTACATGTATATATGCAAGGGTATAATGATAGGGCTATGGAGACCCTACTTAATGGGTTAGACAGGTTGATCTATAGATGCAACAGTATAAGTACATGTACAGGGACATTAAGGCCAACATAAAGCCAAACACATCCAGTCAAGACCCAACCTGGTTCTCGGGTTGATGTATTGATGCAAGAGTATAAAGGGCTATGGAGACCCTACTTAGTTAGATGGGTTGATATATTGATGAATACTGACCAAAGCCTAAAAGCTTATGCTTTTACCTGAAAAAGCTGAGTGTACATATAGCCTGAAAAAGCTGATTATTACTCTCCTGGAACTCCTTCTCACCTAATATGACTATTACTATTATATAAACAAAGAATCTAAGAAGAGAATGTATCAATGAAAAATATTAAACACCTTTCATTACTGACGCTTTTTCAGTTTCTTATCTTATGATGATTTACCATCAGTTACGGGCTACACATTTGTGTCGAAAGTTACATTTGAAAAAAAATGTAAACCTTGCACAAACCTAAGTAACTATTTCAGTCAGAGAAAAACTGTATTTTTATCTTCAGTCACTAATATGAAGTGAAGAAAACTATATGAAGTGACGAAAATAGATTTTCATGAATCCGTTTCAAGATGGCAGACATTTTTGATACTGTCAATCTGTTTCAAGATGGTGACATCTTTGACAATGAAATCTGTTGAGTAACAGGACCACTAAAACTTATAGCTCCATCTAGGATGACCTCACTCAAGGAATAAAAGATCTGAATGATTTTTCCATCCAAGCTGCAATACCGATCCAAGCAGTAAATTTAAAGCACCTCTGCCTTACATGTGAGACTATTCTATTGGTCGATAATCCTAAGCTTGTAAACATTTGACTGGCTGAAACCTCTGATTATTGATGTCAGGAATCAACGTAGATTTCATCATGAAATATTTCTTCTCGTTCTGCTAGATATCTGAAATGGTTTATAATTTTGTTCATTTAATTCAAAATGTTTTGCTAAAACATGCATTATGTAAGATTAGATAAAAGAGCTGGACATTGTAGCTATTATAGATTATGAAAAATGAATATATCAGTTGAATTACTTGTATTCTGAGTGAAATTATTTGAAGATTTGATCAGAATAGTGTAGTCTTGATTTTTATAGCTACCATTGTTGCAATAATAAAGAGAGTCTCCATTATCCATTTTTAAATTAAATCATTAAATATTAATTTAATAGGCAGACTAAGCTCTGGATGAACTTTCTTGGCCAATGCAGGGATTGAAAGCCAACCTCCAGACTAGCGAGTCAGCGTCTAACCCACTTAACCACCGGCTGGGCGTTAAGACAAGCTAATAATAACACAGAGGCTAAATCTAGAACACATGCCTAAGTTTTATTGCTGGCACGCATGGTGTATAATGTTACAATAAAGTGTTGATAAAATATAATTAGTTCTACTTACTGTAAACAACTGTCCACTAACTTCATTAAAATCTGAGTTCTACCTTCATCTAAATTCATATTGTTGACCAGACTAGGAAGTTTTACTGAAACAACCAAAATATTATTGACAAAAATATCTATACAACACATTTAATATCTATACTGACCATGTCACAGGCAAGTTCAGGGATTTGAGCAGCCGGGGGTCTGAGGGGATACAATGTCAAGGTTGCTGTGAGGCTAAATGGTGACAATACATAGCACATTTATTTCTTTGGTGAATGCAGGAGAGAAAATATATGCTCTGCGTTAGCAGGGTGGTTCTGGCCCCCCTTCACCCTCTGAACATGTCTCCGCAATAACTCTGCAGGTACATATATTTAATTGTTATTTTGTCATTTGTGATATTCTATACAAATAAGTACTATCTGCAGACAATACACAGATTATTCCGTTATCCGCATTAAAATAAACAGACTCCATCAAAATAAACAGATAAAAACTCAATTCAACAGACTATTTGATTAGCTAATCCCTCATATCATAATAAGAATTAAATTCCTTCAAAACATGTCAATCATGACATGAAACCAATCTAATTAAAATATAGATCTATATTTCGTTTCGTTTTTTATACTTTCGATGGCCTACACTCATGTAGATCTAACTAGTTATAGTGAACGCTCACGTTCTATGACGTCAGGTATCAAGCACGGGACATTTGACCCGATAACGTCAGTCATTCGATTAACCAATTAGCGATCGCCATGCTTTTCAAAATCCACTTGTGTTTTGTTATGATTTCTATCCGCTGGTGTTAGTATAGACGTCGTTGGCTGGTAATATCTACCCACAGTTCCACGCATGAAAAGGTCAAAGGGTCGATTCGACAGACCATTTGATTGGCTGACCCCTCATTTCAGGTAGAACACCAGTTAAATAACAAGTCCTCCAGATCCAAGAGTAGTGAAGACAAGTAAAAACGAAATTTTGAACTATAAAAAACGAAACGAAATTGGATCTGTGTTTTAATCAGATTGGACATGAAACTTACCAAATAGACGAAGTAAATGATGAACTCCATAGATCTGAGACGGCTTTATCGGTTCTTTCAGCTGAATCTCTGTCGGTAACAGTTGCCATGTCAACAAGCTGTCCATGATGTCTGAGCGTCCATCTTGCATGTTATCATGATTATGATGCACACCATTCCCGTTGCCATTCCGCACAGTCACATGTTTATTAGTGGAAATATCACTGGATAATTGCACGTTTGTATTGAAGCTGATTTCATTATCACTGTTCGGTTCAACTTTGATTTCTAAGTCCCGAGTCACAGGTGTACTTTGAACTCTCCTTGACCTTGGTCCAGGCTTCCGTCCACGGGGAGCTGGTCTGGGTGACTCTTCCGTGATTGACTTCCGCGTGATTCTACGAGGGGTGAGATCTTCAGATGATGAATCAAGGTCTACGTTGTGAGAAAAGCGTTGATGTGGAGAAAGTTTTCTTGGTCTTTTTGTATTTTGATCCGTTGGGGTTAAGACTCTGTAATAGATTTTAAACGTTGAATGAGATCAATAGATTAAACGTATTGATATTTCTACATTCTTTGTTAAAGATACATTATATAACATATAAATAAATAGCTGGCTATTCTTCCTATCATACATCCAAAATAGATAATGTAAAATGATTATATAGAAATGAAATGGGGTTTAACGTCCTACTGTTCTGCTCCTAAACTGGGCTAATGAAGACTGCATACGCCACACAGTGTACTGAGGGAAATTTTGCCCGGACAGCAGCAGTACGGCCTACTCTTATATCAAATTCCAGCTGCCAAGGGATCTTTTAAGTGCACGCCGATGTGTACACGGGACCTTGGTTCTTTCGTCCCATCCAAACGACTAGACAGCTGTACTTGTCAGGCCCTCCGTTCTGCATCACTGTCAAGGGGATCCATGCCGGTTTTAACATTTATTTGGATGTAAAGTATATTGCATATCAAAGTGGCTTTATCAAATTTTGCAATAATGAAATAATAGATAAGCATATAATATTGGAGTACAATTTGATCTGTCTTAAAGATAAATAATGATATATTCTAAAAAGAAAATAAAAAAAATGTCTAAAAACTGTAAACACATAACAATTTACATCAAAACTTTACTTTAAAATTATCTAAAATAGCAAAAGAACTAATAACTAAAACCGCTGTACACTTAACAACTGAACATCAAAAATTTATTTTCAAATTATAAATAGATGTTTAAAACTCCCCACACAACAGCAGTATGAAACCTTATAAAGATCAATAAACCACCTCTCATTTCAAGTCTGTTTTTATACTAATGTTGTGGGGGATTGTTAAATATCTAATAAATGTCTACTCTCCATCGGCATCATCATTTGATCCAGCAGCTGCACAGATCTACCAACTTATCCAGCCTCTGCTACTTTTTTATGGGAGTGTTGCCGCTCCACCCCCTTGTTTAAATAATGAAAATATATAGACATACCTATCTTCTTCTTGTAACATCTGATATGTTATATTGCGTAGAGCATCTTTATACTGATGTCTTTCGTTACCATACAATAATATCATAGGTAATGTAAAATCAAAACAGATTCTTATACCATCCACCATTTCTTTACACAGTGGAATCCTATTCATATAGAAAATATATTTAGTTATTGTAAAATATAAGACGACCAGACAAAAGATAAGGTGGTCAACTTGCGGACACTACGCCCGCTCTGTTACAAAAAATGCCAGACATGGATGTTGACCAAATTTGATAGATCCTGTATTTTTCAAGATACCGTACAGGGCACTGTCAAAGAGCAGAGTTGTTATCCCCTTAGTAGAAAAGCTCAAAAGTTTGTGATACTATTATAGTTATAGAACAGCTATGGGCTTGTGACATACATGTAGAAAAGTTCAAAGTTTGTAACATACCCATAAAATAGCTTTGAACTTGTGGCATACATGTAGAACCGCTCTGAACTTGTGGCAAATGTAAAACACAACTGAACGAGTGGCATACATGCAGAACTTGTGGCATGCATATATAACTGCTCTTAGTTTGTGGCACACAAGTAGAACAACTTAGCTAGTGACACATGTAGTACAGTTCTGATCTTTTAAAGTACACATCTGTCCAACATGAGACAAGAAATAGGGATTTAACATCCACTGGACACAAACACGGTCATTTTGGGCGGGACTAACATATCATTCAATTTTTTTTTTCAATCATTCGCTTGCGTGTAGGGGTCTTTTAGCAGTGGGAGGAGAAGGAATGTTGCTATTAGAAAGTTCACTTACCATCTGCCTGGTGCAAAATGCCAACTATCGGAACTATTACTGCGTGATTTATCTCGTTCTGGCTGATCGTATAAATTATTTAAACAATAACTCTTGACAAATCCTTCCAATATTTCTATAATATTAGGTCTGACTGGTAACTTGACTAACTACAATAAACCAAATACATCATAAATAATAATTGACACGAACCAGATCATTTCCGGACTCGAGAGACAAAATGGGTTGAACGTCCACTCGACACAAACCAGGCCATCATATCACTGTTCAATCTTATTGCAATTAATCACTTACACATAAGTGTCGTTAGTAGTAGCAGGAAACCAGAGGAACAGATGAAAATCCATGATGTTGGAAAGGTAACTCAAACCTGATCAAACGCGCATATGTTAGCCAATCGGCCACCCCAACCCTCGCAATAATTGATATAACACCGAGAATTAAACTCTGCAAGCTGCTCTCAGTTTAGCATTAGATCTAATTCATAACTTGACTAAATATATTAGGTCTGGCTGGTATAATATTGTCACAGATCCATCACAAAACATGAAGCAATCCCTAAATAGAAGGAAAAGAACACCTACCTTTTCCTTATGATTAATGAGAAAGAAATCATCTTCTAATTTTGTTTTTAATATTTCTGGTATTTCAACTTCTACCGGTGAATGGGTAGGCTACAAGAATAAACATATATACTGATAAAATTAATAGCCAATAATAAACTTGGCAGTATATTGCAGAACATCCACACAAGTGTAGGTGTTTTTAGCGATGAGAGGAATCCACGTTGGACAGCCGTCCTTCTCACGTACAAATGGGGAGTCAAAACAATGCAATTTAACTCAATTACAGACCTTATGATCTAATGTGCACATGTAAACCATTCCTCCCACCTCCACACACGCTTAAACAAAATGACCAATGGTTATTCAATTCCATTCTTACTTACTTGTTGTGGCTGTGTTGGATCATTTGAAATTGAATCAGGACTCTAAAAAAAACAAAACAATATCATTACAATGGTTACAAAAATAGAATAAAAAATCACAAACCACTGATGGTTAACAAATAAAATAATATGTGGTTTAACAATGTACTCATTTACACCAACTGGGCAAATACACATTACAGTGTGCTATCAGAGAAATATTACCCAATTGTTCAGGCAGCAGAGTTTCCAACTACTCTTTGTGGAATTACAACTGCCAAGGGATGCCAACATATAGAAGTCTTGATAGTATTCCTTACCAGGCCATCCTACGTGAATCACTAACAAGGTTGGAAAAATCCAGAGGAACTTTTTTGATCAACTCTCCTGGTTAGTGAGTCACTCTGGATTCCGGTAAACAAAATGTGAGAATTTGTTTGGAAGTGGAATACTGCAAGAAATCAACTAATATCCAATCAAATGAAATGGATCTGGGGGCCAGCCGCAAGAGCCGAATGTGCTGTACAATGACATTTATGTGATACAGGCTTCACTCAAAGTGAAAAAATAATTACGACATACAAGAAAGACTTAACAGAGGTAATGCCAGCAACCTTGGTAGTGGATGTTTCTCGAATGGCAATAGTTAGCCAGTTGATGTCATGAGTTAGAATGTTAAACAATTACCTCTTTTGTTTGATTATTCTCATCATCCGTCTTGGAGTCACCCCCCTCCTCCCCATCATCACTGTCTATACCCTTTCTAGATGTAGAACTATCACCATCTGAAGATGATAAATCACCACCATCAAAAGCCCGCTTCAAAATATCATCAATTTTACGCTTACGGTTATCTTTCGTCTGACTGAAATAAAAACAGTTTAAAAGTGGAATTCAGGTTTAGGTATCTCAGGACTAAATGAGAGAAATGGAGTTCAATATCCACTTGATATAAACTAGGTCAATCGGGACTAACATATGGTTCAATTTTATCAAGGGTTTTTAGGTGTGGAAGGAAACGAGGACCTGAAAAAAATCAACACTTGTCACATACAAATGAGGAGTCGAAACCATGCCACTTGACTTCGGGACTAACATATGGTTCAAATTTATTGGGGGTCTTCAGCTATTGAGGGATACTAGAGGACCTGGAGAAAACCCACAAGGTAAGACAGGCAACCCTACAACTTTTCAAACCCATGCCACTTAACTCAATGGCAGACCTTACAATATAACGCTCACATGTTAAGACAGTTTAATCTACCCAATTATTTAACATTTACCAAGGAAAACAATTGCAATAAAAAGAGGCCCATCAAATATATGGTTAAATGAAATGAAATGGGGTTTAACATCCTACTCTTCTGCACCTGATCTGGGCTAATGGAAGACGGGCATACGCCATACAGTGTGCTTTGAGGGAAATTTTGCCCGGGCAGCAGCACTATGGCCTACTCTTATATCGAATTCCAACTGCCAAGGGATCTTTTACGTGCATACCAATGTGTACATGGGACCTCAGTTTTTCGTCCCATCCGAACAACTAGGCAGCCGTCCTTATCAGGCCCTCCTTCTGCATCACTGACAAGGGGAAACCACGCCAGAAAATCGAGATGAACTTTCTCGGCCAATGCAGGGATCGAACACCCGACCTCTCGGCTAGCGAGCCAGCGCCTTGCCCAATTAGCCACCGAGATTATCTATCCAATATATTGACTGTAGTACATGACAAATGTGGAAATATTTTCAGTTTATCATATCCTTTTAAATGAATCATTTTTGGACAGATGATCAGTAATAATTGGAATTTGATTGTCTAAGATTAATTAAGAGAGAGAGAAATGGGGTTCAACGTCCACTCAACACAAACTAGGTCATTTCGGGATTAATAAGATTGATTAAACAAATACAGGTAATCAGATGATAACATTAGCGATTTGATTTACCTAAATTTGTTGCAGATCAAGATAATAACTTTTTCGCCTCTAAATTCTTACCGAACAGACAGACAGGAGTGACATATTCAGATATATTGCTTGAGTTCTTTACGGATTGGACATGATAAAGTTGTTTATTGGGAAGTAGTAATGGTGGAAATGAGGACTTTACCAGCATACATGAAATACATGAAAATCTGACACATGTGGTCCCGTTTCAATGTAAGTGTTTAAAAAAAAAATTACTTTTTTTTGGCAGTTTCTGCAAGCGTTTTCATCAACAGACGATTTTCTTCAGTTCCTTTTAAAATAAACTCTTCACTAACAATTCTATCCCAACTGTAAAAAGAATAACATGAAATAAAATATGAAATAAAGTATGGTTTCTTATCCCAATTTTCCTCAGTGTGTTATGAAGGAAATTTTGCCCTGGCAACAACATTTCTGCATAGTCTTAATCCAATTCCACCCGTAAAGTGTACTTTAACATGCACGCTACAATGTATAGGTTATCAGATATCGATTTTGCCATGTGCGGCTCAGTGAGTAAGACACTGGTCCTGTGTTCGATCCCTGCTTTGACCACAAAAGTTTATTTGGATTTTTCAATAGCCCAGTCGGAGAACAGTCGGAAGTTAACCCCACTTCATTTCATTTCTTCACAGTGCTCTGTCCTGCACCGACAACAATTGGAAAAATCACTGGAAAATCCTGAGGAGCTTTCTCAAGTCAACAAAGGAATCAAACCCCAAACTCCTGGTTAGTGAGGCATTGTCTTACTCATTGTGCAACTGTGGCTCTCAAAATAATAAAACATATGAGCTGTCATAACCATTATTTACAAATTCTATTATCAAATTTATATTTATACATTCAATTTCTGATTAGCAGATAAACTAGTCTGAAAATAAGGCACATGTTATAGACTTTGTCAGTCTTTATCAGGCACAATAAGCCTGTTGTTTGTTATTATCTATTGCAGATTTGTTGGGATTGGGGGCTTTGTTGAAGAAAGAGTTTGGTGAAAATTAATGGTGGTCTGCAACCAAAGACTGAAAAGAGAGTTGTCTCCCTTTAACTTCAGTAACTTCAATTTAAATTGAGTAATTATCTAGCTCCTATAGGCTGAGATAATGTGGGGTGAATCTTCTGTTATAAATGTTGATGAAGTTGAGATATCATTTTAATTACCTGCTATTCCAGCCCTGGAAGTGAATATGATACCCGGGTATTTTCTTTCCATCTTTATCTCTCAAACTCTGTAAATCCAATACCTACAATACACACAATTCACTCCATAAATACACGTTTATTTATCATAATTAAAATAGAAATAAATCTATGGAAGTCAGAATAATTTGTCTATAACCATACTAAAAGTTGAATATTCACATTGAATTAGAAATTCTATTTTTTAAACTCAACTGCATAACCCCAAGAAAAAAGAACTTGTCACAAATAAAAAACACAGACAGTGATGGAATTTTATGCATTGTTCAAAGTTACCGCACTGCATGATTAGGCAAGACTGAACACCTACATTTTTTTCAAAAAAAAATGAACTGACTTTATGATAAATCTCTATCTACCCCATGAATTATAGCTAAAAATAGTAATTCAAAGTAGATAATGGAATAGCTTTAGCTATCATTAAATCAATAATGAAAAAAAATAAAAATTTCAAAGTTGCCCCTGTTTCATGGGATGCTACTTCCATGCATATACATGTAAAATGATAGTTTCTCTTTGTTATTTGTCACAGATGGGTTTATATTATCATTGTTTAAATTTGGAATCCAGTAATACTATACATGTAACTAAATTACTTGTATATTCACATGGTTCTTTTATAATAAGTTATAGACCACTCAGAACAATACAATAGCCCACTTGGACCAAGACCGCAGACCGCTCAGTGCAATGTATTCCAACAGGACTCTTTCCGGCATTAGAAGTTGTTTCTAACTTAATTACATCAATGGATGGACTATAAGTATATCTATATGGACTGGAGAATTTGTTGTTGGTGAATTTTTGATGCCCCAGGAACATTTTCCCCAATAATACTGCAATTATAGGTCATGTCTATATAAATCAAGATCATATCCCCGCCATGACTACCTAACATCTTGTTCTGATTATCATATAATAAGTCTCTATTAGAATTAGACCATATTCACAGTCGGTTCTATTGTTTTGTTTTATTCAATGGTTATTGTTTACCTTTGCATCGTATAAAACTTTGGCTTTGGTTGGATCTGGCTCGAAACATAATACAAACTCGCCTACCATAAAATCATATTTCAAACCACGACTTGACATTTGGTCAAATGCAATTTATACCATTAAAAATGCATTAATTATCACCCTATAAATGGTAAATAAACAAAAGATTTTTGCTGTAAGGTGCGCGCTTTATTTTTATCAGAACGAATTGCGGTTGTCGTTATTTTTGTTTTGACGTGTGACTTGATTATCCAGACATATTGTTATACTGTGCGAATCAATGAGACATGGGGCCGGGTCTTGATTATCGAGAATTTGATAGCGCAATATCAATAGTTATTTTTGCCTAAATATTTACGTAAGCTGGCTTTAAAAACATTCATTTGATCTTGAAAAAATGTTTATGAAAAATTATATGTCCTTACCTGTATCTTTTGACATGTTAATGCAATTAATTTCTTTAATGTGCAATAGATACAGACTCTTTCAACCGGGCAATACCATTTTCCCCCAAAACAATACTATTACATGTCAGGCCCGTAGCCAGGTGGTGGCCCCCCTGAAAAATTGTTTTGTCCCCCCCCCCCTCGAAAGAAAATTTGCCAACCATAACTCTAAAATAACTACTGTAGACTGTAACGGGTGTGCCCCTCCTAAAAACTTCACTGCCCCTCTGAAGCCAGCAAGCTGGCTACGGGCCTGTTACATGTACAGTACTTATTATGATCAAAAACTGACAGAATTAATTTAATATCAATGTCCCATTTCCCAGAAAATGAACCAAAACCAGAGTTAGTTACCACTGACGTGTTCTGGATTAGCCAACGAAACGATCTGTTACGGCGAACTTTGGCGTGAGGTGGACTGATCGGCCAGTATCCACAAGAAACATCAAATGCTGATTGGTTAGGCAAATTTCGAACGTCATAGGGTCAAACGCCTCTTGTAAGACTTCTGGCTCGACCTCTCATAGTACAACTGATCACATCTTCATGTAAAAAAAAGAAAAAAGAAAGGAAATATATCTGTATTTATATCAGATTGATAGAAAGTAGCAGTCCCCGGTTTTTATGGACCAATGTAATATTAAAGTGCGACAGAAGTATGCAAATGAAGCGGTAAAATGTCTGCAAGTTTCAAATCATATAATTGAGGCGTTTGGAAATGATCACCAAATTTACGTAACGGGGTTACGTAGTCCATTTAAGGAAAGCAACGAGGTTGGTCAGTGAGAGACCTTAATCAGGAAGTCTCAGTCGGGTTCTCCCCGGTGTTGGTCAAGATTATGCTGCGTGTGATCCCCTTGTCAGTGGTGCAGAACTGATGGTCTGCATGACAAACAGCGTTTTCGGATAATACGAAAAAACTTTGCATGCACATAAAAGAAACCTTGACAGCAGCAATTCGAAATAGCCCGTCTTCATTAGCCCAGTCGGTACATAAAAGACCCCGACAGTTGGAATTCGGAATCTGTGCCTCAAGAATAGCCCAGTCGGTACATAGACGTGATTAAGGCATTAAACCCCATTATGGAATTCCAATTTGTGGACCATGTAAGTGACTATAACTTCGGCAATAATATGACAGTGGATAGTATGTATCCCACGTTCCCGGAGAAACGCCTGTGAGTTTTACAATTCTGCTTTGATGAGTTATAAGATGTATGCAGTTAAATTTAGATCAAGCCTTCTTTTGAAGATGTAGTTAACCAGACTCTCATACACGGATGGATGCTCACTAATGTATAGCCGAGAACTACCCCACCCATCTGAGAGAGGGAATTCTGAAATCTACATTATTGTGAAGTTAATCCAAAGCAATTAAAATCCAAAATGGTCCTATTCCGTTCTGTATTTACAGAGATACGATGACATGACAATTTCTCAACATTCGGTTCTGGTCACTTCAGACGATTATATACCCATAAAGTGTTGTGTCAAATCTTTTGAAGGGACTCTTCTTATTCCAACTTAATCCAAACCGTGTGGTTATCTTTCATCGATATTTTGGTTTGTTTTCCTAATTAAAGATTCATTGTGTAAGAGCCAAATCTGCATATTACATATCTTTATTTTGGCATCAAATGCTATATAAATTATTATTCCGAAATTCGTTATCATTGCAAGGCTATAATCGGATGGCAGACATTTAAATGGATTAGAACGTCAGTGTGCTATTTAAAATGTTAACGATTAAATGAATAATCGAGATGTAGTCTTGCTTGTCCAGTACCGATGCTACGATATAAAACATTCCGTGCTACATCTTTCAACACTCATAACTTCGGCCCGAAAAAAGTAATTGGAATGAAATTTTTAATATATTTAGTTTTCATTATCTTTTTTGGAAGTATTATAGCAAGAACGTCTAGCTCTTTATCCAAATCTTACATAATGCATCTTTAAAGGTTAAATGATAAGAATAATTATCGCGTAGATAATTAGATACTGTCCGATCTACCCCACTAACCCCTGGGTCCATTCAAGGGGGAGACACATAGTCAAATTATCCGCTTTTGACGATATGCTGTTTTTATAGACTAATTAAAAAAATTCCATAAATGCAACGCGAGTGGGCGAAGGGAATTAACTCGCTTTTTTTTGGGGGGGGGGGCAAAATATTTGTTGTAAGCTTGGTTAGTATATTTTAGGACATGTTTGTGTGCATGTCACGTCTTTGATATTGCATGTCTTGCAAACTTTCTCATAATTGAACGTAGGCCCTACATGCTGCTGTATTGTGGTTAACGCAAACAATGACCCTAAAACTGGTACGTAAACTGTTTTTGATTGATTCGCAGAATTAACCTACGTAGCCAATGTAATCACCAATGGCATATAAATTGAATTTGTGAATACCCTACGATGAGTGGAGTTTATAGTGGAGTAGGACGGAACTATGCCACTGGAGATAACGCTATTGCCATTATGTTGGATACACGTAAGACTTTAGACTTTGGAATCATCCCCTGTAGAAAGTAGTTTGCATTCAAACAAATTTTCATTTTTAACGCCCATTCATTCAAATTTAATACCTTAATCAGAAAATTTATCGACACCGATTTCCGAATAGATTATCACAAATCGTCAAATCACCATGAGGAGCGATGATCACCAAAGTTTTTTCAACAATGTCCAGCCACAAAAATTGTTTACAGGCTAATAAATGGGCGCATTTGATGAACTCACAGAAGTGCTTTGAAATAGACTATACTGTCACAGGACATCTCTACTATTCACTGAGTTACCGGCCCTTGCCGTAAGAGGGAAGTGTCCCAACTGTTAGTTTGTCTGAAACACTTGAGTCGTCAAGTCAAGTTCACGATCTGCTTTAAAATTTCACAAACAGCTTTGAACGGGAAAGTAAACCCTTTTGCAAATAAATTTATGTAGACGTTTTGAGGAAAGGGTTGACCAATATCGTCCCTGATGTAAATATCGAAACTTTGACATAAATTTGGTGATGAACAGGCCAGAGAAAATTTTTGATATAGAAGCTAGAATGGAGGATAATCTAACATAAGATGTCGCGGCTATTCAAATGTTAGACAATAAGATCTGAATGTGAATCTAGAAGGTATAGTAATAGCATATTATACGTATAACACCATGAGTTTGTCGGTATTTGAACGAAGACGCTGATATGGGTCACGCGCGGGTGTCAACACTTGACTTGTATTTAACAGTGGTTAACTGGTAAGGATATTTTGCCAACTTTAACACGGTAATAAATGCCTGTTTGTCTTTATTTATTATTTGGGGGGAGCCTGTTCGGCTTTGTTGTTCTGCAATATAATTATTACATGGAACATCCACTGTGTCGACAAAGTAGTAAAGTGAGTGTTTTTTTTAATAACTTATGTGAGCTATGTTCAACCTTGTTGTTCCGCGATCTAACATGGAACACAAAATAAGGTTGTCTTAATTTATTTCAACTGTGTCGGCAAGTAGCGAAGCGAATGTTTTTCTTTAAAAGGCTCAGCCTTGTTGTTCCGTAATCTAATATGGGACATACACTAAGGTTGATTTAATTTATTTCAGATGTGTCGGCAAGTGAATGTTACGCGAATGTTCAGCCTTGTTGTTCTGCAATCTAACATGGAACATACACTAAGGCTGACCTATTTTTTTAGTATATAAGAGGGTGTGTAGAAGCAAAGTTAAGGGGCTTACCTATGTGGAAGCAAATAGTAATGCGAATGGTTTCTTTAATAATTTTGAAACCTGTCCAGCCTTGTTGTTTCGCAATCTAACATGGAACATACACTAAGGTTGTCCTATTTCTGAGTATATAATAGGGTGTGTGGAAGCAAAATTAAGGGGCTTACCTGTGTGGAAGCAAAGTTAAGGAGTTTACCTGTGTGGAACAAAATAGTAATGCGAATGTTTTCTTTAATGATTTTGGAACCTGTCCAGCCTTGTTGTTCCGCAATCTAAAATGGGACATACACTAAGGCCGTTTTAAATTATTTCTGCTGTGTCGGCAAGTAATACCGTGATTGTTTTTTTTTCTTTAATAATTTTAAGTGAGACTGTTCAGCTTTGTTATCCCACAATCTAACCTGGAACATACGCTAAGGTCAACATTTTTGAGTATATAAGGGGCTTACCTGTGCGTAAGCAAAGTTAAGGGGTGTATCTGTGTATAAGAAAATTAAGGGGGCTTGCCTGTGTGGAAGAAAATTAAAGGGGGCTTACCTGCGTGGGAGCATAGTTTAGATGGAAGCAAATTAAAGTTGGGCTTACCTGTGTGGGGGCATAGTTTAGATGGAAGCCAATTAAAGGGGGCTTGCCTGTGTGGAAGCAAATTAAGGTGCTTACCTGTGTTGGAAGCAAAGTAAGAGGCTTGCCTTTGTGGAAGCAAATTAAGAGGCTTGCCTGTGTTGGAAGCAAAGTAAGTGAGCTTGCCTGTGTGGAAGCAAATCATTATGCTTACTTATGTGGAAGCCAATAAGGGATTACCGGTGTGAAATCAAAGGGGTTTGGGTAGTCATCTATAACACCCACGTATCACTTATCTGCGGCATTAAAGTTAGCTAGAATCATTGGGGTTAATTTATCGGGAATGAACGAATATACTTCAAAGTGGGAACAGAATGTATAAAAGTTCAAAGCCTGTATGTACGGAATAATTTGACCGGGATTACCAAAAATGGGTTAGGAAAATATGTGGTTGGATGAAATGTGTTATGGGGAGAAGTGAAGTGTGTTATGGAGTGAATTGTGTTATGAGGCGAAGTGTGTTATGGGGTGAAGTGTGTTATGGGGTGAAGTGTGTTATGGGGCGAAGTGTGTTGAGTTGGTATTGAATGTTAATAAAGTTAGAATTGTTGTCATTGTCTTAGTTTTGATATTCGTAAACGGATTACGGAGCGGAAGCACTGTGCCTGCAATACTTACATCTATAGGCAAGACGGTAATTCAGAGGAAAGTATACTATTCACTGAGTTACCGGCCCTTGCCGTAAGAGGGAAGTGTCCCAACTGTTAGTTTGTCTGAAACACTGGAGGACAGTATATGTGAAGGGCACGAGTAGTCATAATATGAGGTCGTCCACCTGCCTGTGGCGTAGAATGCAGAGGGTTAAATGCCTTGGTTAAGAATTATCATAATCCCTCCTTCCAGGTAGCCTACATGACAGGTGCAAAGATAATGCCAACGGGATGGGTCATTTGTCAGAAAAGTAAAAAAAAAAAAAAAAAAAAAAAAAAAAAAATATTGTGTTTTGCCTATAGGGCTCCTCACAGTGGAAGCACTGTGCCTGCAATACTTACATCTATAGGCAAGACGGTAATTCAGAGGAAAGTATACTAACGTCTAAGTGATTTAGCTAGTCGATATAAACCGGTCATATTGGGTAAGCCAGTAAATGCTTCCGTTGCTATGCTCACGTCCAGATATTAATCTAAAACATTATTGACGGTTTACACATTATTTAATTTATTGTAAGCTTACTTTGCAGTTCAAGTCTATGATTCACTTTTATTTGTCATTTCAAATATTATACTTTGAGATAAAATAATATAACATATTTATAGTGGCGGCGCCGTAGATGAGGGAAGTATGGGTCTTAAAATTATTGAAAAAATTAATGTGTGTACTTTTCGTTTAAAGCTATGCAGCCGTATCTAAGCTATACCATAACACACCCTGTCCCACCCCTACCTCTTTTGATCGATGCGGTAGAGTCACATATCCAACACATACTGGAAATAATGACTATGCCGATGTAATCTGGGACGGGTGCACCGACTACTTATCTAATAATCTCGAATCCCTTCAGCTTGATGCACTACGCACCATATGTGGGGCAGTTAAAGGCACTAGTCACGCTTCCCTCTACGCGGAAACTGGGTTTATTCCACTCAAAGAACGACGAAATCGGCACAAATTAAAATTACTATACAAAATCATAAATAACCTAACCCCACCCTATCTCAAGAATCTCATAAATCTGGAACCAAAAAATACATATGCATTTCGAAACGAAGATAAAATTAAAGAATTTCAATGTCGTACTGAAATATTTTCAAAATCATTTATCCCATCCAGTATAAAGGAGTGGAATAAACTCAGCCCCCCTGTAAGAAATTCAAGAACTCTTAAAATATTTTCCGATCATCTCTCCAAATCAGATATAAAAATTCCATCTTTTTACTACAACGGTCAGCGGAAATTCCAAATAATCCATAGTAAACTCAGACTCCGATGTTCTGATCTACAGGGTCACAAGTACCTAAGGCATGTTGCTGACAGTCCCGCATGCCTCTGTGGTCACTCCTTTGAAGATCCTGATCACTACCTTTTGCAATGCTCTTTACATTCAAATGCACGAAAGGAAACCATAGACAAATTACAATACAACCATAAAAACATTAACTGTCTCTTGTTCGGATCCACAAATTACAGTACTGATGTAAACAACAATATTTTTAATCAAGTCCACAAGTTTATTTATCTAGCTCATTAGCAGCTTCATTTTATAGTATTAATTTTAATTAACGTGATGATTTAACTTAACCCATCATATATAATATATTATACATTGCTATCTTTCCTATTATATATGTATTATTATATTTAGGTATGTGTTTGCCATTTTAACTCTGTATATACACCCATTTTGTTCCTTTGTTTTAATATTATGTACGTATATTATCTAGGGAGAGGGGTTTTACATAGGCTAAGCCTGTTCCCCAATCCCGTTCAGACATTCTGAATAAAATATTGTTTATAAAAAAAAAAAAATAATTAAAGTTCCATATCGGGAGACCCTAGCAACGCCACTGTAATTACGCAAAAGGGGTGGCGGGCTCGCTCTTTTGTGTCATTTTTTAACGCGACCAATCTATAAAATAGGCATGGAACTTAAATTATTATTCGTCAGTATTGCTACCAAGCAGTATTTTACCCACTAATCCCGATCCACCAGGCATAGCTCTACAACCCATGTGACCAGTTTGACCCGTACACCAGTCACTGTAATCTTTTTGCAGAGGTGAGGTCCGGACTCAATAGAAGATGCTGCACAACAAAGCTAGTAATGGAAGTTCAGATAACGTGGGAGCAGAAATGATTACTTTAATTACAAGGCAAAAATTTACGACCAATCCGGCAAAAATTATTTACTTAATGTATCATGTTATCTGCAGTTTTGGTGGTGTATGGTCCGTGTTGCACTTTGGATCATTCCAGACCCGTACGGTGGTCACTGCAGTAGTCTTAGTTCTGTTGCTGAGGGGAGGTCCGGACTCCTGGACTAAACCACACAATCAGGCTAGAAATTGAACTTTTACATAAACAGGACACAGACATATGTGGAATATTGCAGGAATTACGTGGTACCAATGATTACTTGAATCACAAGCTATTGGTTAATAGTGTCTGTATTTACGACCAATCAGGCAAAACTAATTTCTTTAAAGTATCGTAACCATAGCCAGTCTGGGGTTGTTCATGAGAAGCGTTTATCGACCGAGGATTGTGATGGACTTCCGGTGATGGTTGCTTAATGTAATGATTGAACTTAGGTTGTAAATTACTTTGCTGTACTGCATCTTCATAATCTTGATCATACAACATATCCAGAGAACGTGCACGGCGATGGTTACCTATATTGGGATTGACTTCCTCTTGGAATGGCGGCTGCTGTGCACGGTGAGAGAAAAGTGGCGAGTTACCGTTCGATTTATATTCTCGCTTCAGCCGACCTGAAAACTCCGTTTGATCTGGATCATCTTCTATTGGCTTTTCAGCTCTCTGGAGTGAATATCTCCGAGGTTCCGGTTTCAACCTCTCGTTCCGATACACCGGTAGTGGTTCATTTATACGCGATTGATCCAAAGATTGTTTTCCATTTTTCTCGAAAAATGGCTGTATTAGTTGCACCAGGTTGTCTAACTGCTGTTTAGTTGGTCGGTTCTCTTCCGATAAATCGGTCTGCTGCGATTCATCTTGTGTTGTTTTGTATTCTTTAATGATAACAGTTGAAGGCTTCGGTTCACTTCTGGGAGCTTCATGTGCTTTGGACGCTGGATCATTTTCTTTAACAACCTGTAGAGCGACGGTCTGGATTTGTTTATCAGCGCTCTTTACTAAAAAGTTGGTTTGGACACCTTTTGTCTCGCTTAAAGGTATTTTAAGGTCTGTTTGCGTCGAATCGTCGGCAGTTTCTGTGTGTTTGCCTCCCACCCCATCGTAATCGACGATGGTTAGCGATTCCGCTTGGTCTAATTGGTCAAAAGAACTAGAAGAAGGGAAGGAGGTCACTCCCTCTAAATCTTTCTTGTTCACCAACACATCAACCTGGAAAAGATTATTGATTCATTTTTTAAACAGACATGACCAGAAGAGAAGTTTGCATTTGATAAGATGTGCCAGACCAAGGTGGTCCTTAAGACTGTCCCCTCCTACCATTAAATACCCCCACTCGCGCCATCACACGACAGATAATGCAAAAAGCATATATTGAAAATTTCATTAAAATATTTTATCCTGAGCAAAGTTATCAATGTTTTTTGTTTGATTGGGTTTTTTTTTATCGTATCAACGGAACTGGTAATTCGAGACTTAGTCTCGCTTTTCCATATTTAAATCAAATCATAAAATAGCTAAAGAAGTCTAATCTACTTAAAATCGCAGCCATCCTATGTCCTAGAGAGTTTATTATGGGCTTGTCGTGTTAATATAAATTAAAAATAATCGATATTAATAATTGTGAGTGTCGTTTGTTTGTCTATCTGTTCAGTGTTAGTGACTACACTAAGGATTCCCGAAGCTGAAATTTGGTGTATAGGGGTAGCTCCGACTGGGAAGTAGGATAAGCCAGGAATCAATGGATTAACTACCACTTCCGGTTTCGGAGTTACGCTTTTTCCGGTTCATTCCTATACCTGTGCTACCCCGAGTCAACCAAAATAGGTAGATTCAGCTCTTACAAAATGCATCTTTAATGGCGTTTTCGGAGCAAATAAATAAAGTAAATTGTATCAGGCGTTTTATATCCGTTTGCTGTCCCGAATAAAAAAAAACAGCTATGTTTCAATCTAGTAGTCCAAAGGTGCCGACCAAACAAAGGGCCATTAAGCACGCTACTGTGTAGTGGTTATTTTTAACTTAATTGTTTCCATTGGAATATATACCTGATTAATTTGAGTGGCACGTTTACTCCTCGTAATCTTTCGGTCGGATTTAGTCTGGATTGTAACCAGGGTCGGATTAAGCGTGCATGAGGGCACTGGCTGAAAATATTGTATCCCAAGTTGCCTTATCGACTTATCTCTGAAGATTTTGATCCCCTTTATAACTATACCAAGCCCCTTCCACACACGCCTACTACGCCTTTTGTCTAAAGGCCAATGCCCACAGGGGGAAATATTCAGAAATTTGCGCATGGGTATTACCTGAGACGGATTTGTACTTGAGCAGCAGCAGCAGATAATGGACGCTAGAACAGCAACCATCAGTTGAAACAGACCTAGTACACCCGAAGCTAAAGGTAACAACCAGACCAAAGTATGGGTGTCATTATCAATATCTCGTCTCTACAAATAAAAACATATTTACACGTAAATTATAGTCGAAGGGGGGTGGATGGCCGAATAATTTCATGGGTGCTGCCGTCCTGGGTTCCTCGTGATTAAAGAACAAAACTTAGACCAAGCCGCGTTCTCGCTGACGTGGTCGTAAATGAACCTTTGACAATTGAAATGCGATTAAAATTAGGTGGAAAAGAGACCAGGGAAATGCCCCCATAGCCGTGCTTAACCCCTTTAAGCATTTGGTTCGCGTTCAGTATCATGGTTTTAAATACTATTAAACCATGACAACTAGTGGTGTCAGGTGTTTCGTTAAACGGTAATATTACTAGCACTATCTCCGTTGGTGCAGGGATTCGCGATGGCCCCGTGGGTTAGACGCTGGCTGACTCAACAGGTTTCCCTTTGTCAGGTGCAGGATGGCGAACTTGGCAAAGACCAGTATCTAGTCGTTCGGATGCACGGAGAAGAAACCTAGACAGCTGGAGTTCGATATAATAATAGACCTTAGTAGTAGTACCACCGTCCGCGAAAAAATTCCCGACGTGGCGTATATATGCCAGTTACTATTATTCCAATTGGAGCAGAAAGTAGGACCATAAGCCCTATTTTATTTCACTTCATTTCTACATATTATATCTAATGTTCTTCAACGTTCTTATACCTACTAGATATGCAACAGCCAGAGACACAACACATGCCACAGGACCAAATATAAAACCAGATATAATGTTCATCATAAGATACACAATTTTCTGTAAAAGAAACCACTTCAATATCAATAACTAAATGAAATATTTGGATAAAGTGTAATAATGAAATTGCGGTAAAATACATGTAAAAGTAAAATAGTTCTCAGTAGTGATAGAAATTTAATTAGGACTGGGTACACAACCTGCTAAGGAGTCGATTCTAGCACTTGAGATAAAAAGATCTGTTTCCTATATTCCCTAAATGACCTAGATTCCTCGGTTGTACGTGACAAGGAGTAGGGTCGTCTGTCCAACATTGTGGATATTCTTTTTCGGATCCTCCGGTTTGCTTCCACTGCTAAAGGCCCCTACGCGGAAGGAGTTATTGATATAAAATTGAAACATATATATGTTAGTCCAGAAATTACCCCCCTCTCTCTCCCCCTCTCTCTCTTTCTGACCTAACTATACTGTATAAGTGTTTGTAAAGATATTCCCGAAATATCCAAATGCCGTGTTACCACCCCTACCCCTTCTCTCTGTAATAGACTGTAAAATACGACCATATTTAATAGACAGAAAGATGAGACGACTTTTTACAGACGGCAATGCAATCATATATAAAAATTCTGAACTTACTATAAAATGTAGAGACGAATCCCTTTTACGTCCATTTCCAATACAAGCACCCACGCTTCCTGTAACGAGGAACTAACAAAATAAAAAAAAACACATATAGTTAAACATGCATTATGCAAGAGCTAAATCTGCCTATTGCAGGCCTTTCTTTAGACCTGAAATGTTTTCTAATGTATTTATTAGACATTAATTAAATGACCCAGGCCTTAATCAACTCTCGATGGCATCAGATTTCTCCGATATTAAATAGATTGAAACGGTTCTGCGATACTTTGATTTAATCAAATATGGAGGAACGAGACTTAGCTTCGATCAACCAGGTCGGTGGTTGAAATCATTGCACACGTCTGTCAAACCTTCAAAGGCTAATATCTTCGCTTGCAATAGAGTAATTTGAATGAAATTTTTAAATTATTCACTTTACATTATCTACTTTTGAACTATTATAGCAAGAATAGCTAGTTCTTTATCTAAATCTTACATAATGTATCTTTAAATGAAGGTCCTCGGATAATAATCAGACGGGAAAATTACGAGAGACGTTCTCTTACCTCTCAACAAATACTCCTATAATAAGTGTGCGTGTCATTAAAATGCGTGAAACTACAAGGTCTGTTATTGACTCAAATGGCGTGGTAGCGATTCTCCGCTTGGACGTGACAAGGAGTAGGGTCAGTTTTCCAGCCTCCAGTTTCCTCCCACTTCTATAGACCCCTAAGTACAAGCGAATTATTGAAATAAAATTGAACTAAACGTTAATCCCTAAACATTGCATCCCTTTAAATAACCTAAGATCTTTAATACTAGTCATACAACTAAAAAATAAAAACTCCCATAAAGGTTCGAAATTAGATTAACCATCCCGACATTACAAAAATAGAATTTAATAGAATTTAATAATAAATTTGCTATACGCGCACAGGTCAAACGATTTAATTCAAAATTTATGTTCAAAATCAGACCTGAATTATTGAATCACTCGTCTAAATGTCCTTGTTGAAGATTAATTGATGCAATAAATCCAATAAATCGATTTATTTTTTTCACCTTTTAAAAATATTTCAAATACGATAATCCAATATAATACGATAATAAATCAACGGATGAAATCACCCTCGATAAGCCGATTGTCAGATCAACCGATTAAATCACCCTCGGTAAGCCGATTGTCAAATTGAAATTACTACTCATACAGTATTTATGTGCACGATATATAAAAGCATAGCTCAATTATTCTGTCTTTTAATACATAATATAAAGTAATGAACCTTGTTTATACTTTCAGAATGAAAATATTGAGACCATTATAAGAATTTAATGAAATACCGTTTAACGTCCTACGGGTCTGCTCCTACTGAGCTAATGAAGTTTGTTCGTTCGTTCGTTCGTTCGCAGGGTTTTACACCCGCTTTAACCTTGGTGATAACGCAAGCAAGTGTTCCTTAGAAACTCATCAGAGAAGCCACATTATAATAGGTGCAGTCCAGTCTGGGTAGGTTGTTGCTGTTGTTCTTAGTGCTGAACATCCGCTTCCCCCGAAGGATGATATCGCAGACAATTTTCTTATTTTCATTTTTATTAGCTTAGCGCCGGGGTTTTTCCTGAGTAACCGGAGTAAACCCACGAGGTTGAGAAGGCACCCCTATAACCAAGCCACACACGCTCACACCGGGGTTCGGAACCATAACCGCAAGCCAGAGGTGACCGGTCAGCTAGAGTTCGAAGCGTGACACTCTTGACCACCAGCCCCCACCCCACCCAAGCTGGGTAAGAGACGTGAAATTGATCGGCAGGTCTATTTGATTAAATGAAGACAGAAGTGTAACTTTGAGCTTTTAGTTGGTTTGGATTATGTAGCTGATGAAATTAAATAGTATATCCGGCTGCGTATCATACTAAACTTATGCTGTCTACTATTAGCTGCACTTGAGAACAGACACTCTACTTCACTGGCCTATGAAGGTCCTAGATCCACGATTTTGTCGAAAACACTAAGTATATTCCGAGAATTTTGAGAAGTATATATTCAGCTTTCATTTGATAAAATTGAAAAGTTTTGATAAATCTGTTTGTGTATAACAGATTTGAACAAGATATTAGCAACGCATTACAAAACAGTATACTAATTATTGGATATGATCACCATTTAGGGCAGGGAGAGTTTATAGAAGTAGACAAATTATAGTTCCCTATGTGCCGAATGGGTCTAGATAAATAACCGTTGACAGTCCGATTTTTTTGATGGGCTTTTGATTCTGAGGTTTGTTTAATATTTAACTCTTCAAGACATTGTGGTAGTGGGGGGAACGCATGGTGGAGGAGCGTTGTGAATAAGGGCAAACAATATTTAATATACTTTCAAGTGACTTTCAAATAGTATGTACGACAAATAGCAGGACGTATGATGAGGTGTAGTTACTTACCCACAGTCCACACCAGATCGGTGCACAAGCTATAGTGAGAGTACGGTGACTTAGATACAGATTCGTTTTATTAATTGGTACCGACGACAGAGAAGGTAACGGTGATGGCAATGGAGAAGAATAATGGTAAATAATAACTGGTTTGGTGTCTTCATCGGTTCGATAGAAAAATAACACTAAATCCAGTATTCCTAAAATAACCAATATACACGCCAAAAATATCTGCATTCCTCCAAGTAAGCCTAGACCAAAATATGGAAATTTATCCCATGGTCTTGACAGGATCTTTTTGATTTTTCCTTTCATCTTCTTGGAGAAATCTTAAGAAAAGACCTGGAACTGAAATAAAGAAAGAAAACACCGAATTAATAAAGTAGAAAGATCACCTCACACTGGGATACTTTAAGACACAACACGGACATTGTGAGCAAAAGGCGAATATTGATAAAAAATGATATGAAATGGGGTTTAATGTCCTACTGTTCTGCACCGACTGGGCATTTGAAAACAGGCATATGACATACAGTGTGCTTTGGGGGAAATTTTGCCCGGACAGGGGCACTGAGGCCTACTCTTATTTATATCAAATTCCAACTGTCAAGGGATCGTTTACGTGCAAGTCAAAGTTTTTTCCTTATCGAAATAATGCCATTAAGATATTTATAAATGTTTAGCCTGTTCCCTAACAAACACAAGGAAAGGGCGTTTCTGATAAAGTGATATCACGAAAAAAATTTACCTGTTATATTTTCATGACGTATAATATGAGCATACCGGCGGCACTCCTGTCCTAATATCTCTCTCCTTTTAAACTAAATGAATCAATAAACAAATAGGCCGAAATCTCTCTTTCTTTGAAAAGGAAATACTTTATAATATGTTCTGTCAATAAAATAATATCACGAAGAAAAATGTCGTATATTGATGTTTTCATTGTTTCATAATATATATCTTCACTGTACTATAGTTGTCCTTATTTACTTGTTAAAGACAGGTGAGTCATCGCCCCCTCGTCGAAACGTCGCCAGAAATAAACATTAATTTTAAGTAAACTGTATATTCCATGTTTTAATTGTGTGTTGTGGTATATTTATGGCGTTTACATGAGGATATCTACACCATCGTTCATAGTATCGCTCTCGTATTTAACTAAATAAATGCATAAATCAATACACCAAAATCACTTTCTATGATACTATATAAAACAAATAAAGGTCAAACCTGTTCCTGGTTTATGAAAAAATAATAAAAGGAACTGCGTTAAAACAAAGAGGTTCCTTTTTAATAAAATACTATCATGAGGAAAATGTTATACCGTTATATTTCATTGAACATACTGACACTACCGATTCTAATATATCAAGTCTATTATAGGCCTACTACGCGTACACAAAAATGTAACATTTATATTGAACTTAATTCCAAGCTTTGTGAAATGAGTTCAAAATAAAGTAAAGGCGTTTCTCAATGTTAACGTTATATTTTGACGGTGTTTATAATAAGCATACAAACACTACCGATACTTGAATATTCCAGATTGTTTTACTACATGGTCTTTAATTCTATGTGGACGGAGATGGGATATATTTATTCAAGACACCTGAAAGGGAATGGGAAAAAGGCTTCGACTCACTCTAAATAATATCACACTATCAAATGAAAAAGTTGTGCATTAAACTGATAAAATTAATATCACCAAGAAAAATATTACCGTTATATTCCCGATTCTATATTATCCCTGATATTTTATTACATGTTCCTTATGTCTGTCCTCTGTGTAATATTAATAACATAAATATTACCGTTATATTCCCTGCTAATTGATAACTACACGTTTCTTCTATCCCTAACTTACTACACGTTCCTTCTATCTTTTCTCTGTGACTGTGTAATATATGTTAATAATATAAATATTACCGTTATATTCCCGGTCCTGCTATGTTATCCTTGCTATTTATTTCTCGTTCCTTCTATAGAAATAACAAAACTGTTGTGTTACCGCTATAATAACGTTATATTCCCGGTCCTGCTATTTTACGTTCTTTCTATGTTCTCTGTGTAATAATAAAAGTGTTACCACTATAATATTACCGTTACTCTCTCGGTCCAGCCATTTTTACAGAATAATAGGACGCTAAACCCCATTTCCTTTCATTTACATAATTATGAAAATATTACCGTGATATTCCTGCTATTTTTACTATTTGTTCTCTTCTGTATGTACTATATCAATAATTTAACTGACAGTAGATTATACGTGATAATGTTTGTCTCCAGTGTTCGTCTCTATAAACAAACAGTTATTGATTCTAGTACCCAAGCTATGTTTTTACATTTTGACACCACAAATATAGATAAAGATTAAAGTCACTATGTAACTTTTACATATATCAACGGACTATCTCATTAGGTCTAGTGTCTAAAGACGTGTGTGGTCAAACTGGTTTAAAGCGTCCGCGTTTTTATTGAGTCAAATTGCGTGGTTTCGATTTCGCGCTTGTACGTGGTAATAAGTTGGGCCGCCAGTCTTTCCCGTTTTCTTCGACTAGTAAAGGCCCATAAGCGCAAGCGAATTATGAATTATTGAAATAAAATTGAACCAAATGTTAGCCTCGACCTGGCGAATTTTGTGTTACTAAGGTACATTCCCACTAAGGTAACCTATTTATTGGGTAGTTATTTCCAATTAAAGTATGGCATATTTTTTATAGATGGAAAGCAGAGAAACTCAAATCTAACTAAAATAATACTGCCCCTTCCCACCACTTCAAAAAGAACACACTTGCTTCGATATTTATTGTTAGTGGACAGCTAGTACCGACAAATATAGGCCGAACTGGATTCTCCTTCATTCATGTCGCGGGACGGGTGCTTAAAGAAGAATTTTACGGTTGTGTGAAGTTTTCTTGATATTAAAATGTTTTGAGAGAGATCTGAAGCAAATTGTTGATAGACTAATTTGATTAAATATGTTTTTAAATCCCAGTGTATCACCAAATCACACATGTTGTACTTGTGGCAGGCATGCTAATTGTAGGTGGTTTTGAGAGGTTCGGCAAATTCCGGGGGTTTTAATGGTCGCTTTATATAAATGAGTACTTTGAAGAATACTAACCCTTACCCTAACTCTTTTATTATGAGGGTGCACAGTAAACGGGGCCCAAGTTCAGTCTTCTGAAATGGGTAAGGGTTAGTATTCCCCCTCCCCTATTAGTATTTCCCAATATAGTTTAATAATAAAAAAGGTTGTGGTGCTTTAAACATATTTAAAACATCCAGGACTTAAAACTGCTATCTTCTCTGCAATAACGTGGATCATTTAGATAAATTGATCTTTCAAGTGAAAAATCGTAATCTTGCTTTTAAAATTCGATTTTAAAAGGCTTTACATTTTTGTGTGGGCTACCGTCACTGTCCATGGGCGTTTTTAAATATTGCGACAAGGCTATCTCACGTATACACTGTTAGTTATCTACTACTTGACGACAATTATATTATATGATTGCATTATACCCAAATAAATGATAACAGCTTTGATCTTCCTTCTTGAAATCACTTTATTTAAAGATGCATTAGGTAAGATTTAGATCAAGAGTCGGTCGTTCGTGCTACACTAGTTCAAATATAAATAATAAAACAGGAATATATTTCAGTCAAATTAATTCATTTTTAGAGAGGTTATGACTGTCTGACCATTGCCATTGCTAACGTTGTAGCATTTATTCATTTTTAAATTAATTATTAAATGGGGGTCGTGTTTCAATCCGTTGAAAATCACAATCATCCGATGCTCTAGAGAGTTGATCATGGGATTGTCGTGTGAAAATGTCTAAATAATAGTTTATATAACATTTGAAGTCAAAATAAAGCTCTGCAATTAACATATTTATCTCTGAAATAATTCATCTTTAATGATAGAAAAATAACTGATGGATTATCTTACTCAGAACCAGAGCTGTTATTGACAACGAAAAATACACTTCCATCAGCGTTATCGTGGGATTTTTGTGTGTGTGTGTTTTTTATTTTTATATTGGTTTTTTTTTTTTTTGTGTGTGTAGTTTTTTCTTTGGTTTTCAATTTGTTTGCATCGTGGGGGCGAGGGTTTTTTGTGTATGCGAAAGCGGTTTTTTTTTATTTATTAATTTTTGGTATTGGATTTAGTTTTTATATTAAACAATGTAGTGGAGTAGTTATCATTGTAGAAACCTAAAACGGATTTAGGAGTAATAACTTTATGACTAATAATACCAGGTGAACAATGGTAATATTCAGAGGGCATATTAATACGTTCGGTTTTTTTTTCTTTTTTCAAAAAACGAAATAAAGTGAAAAGATTCCAGGTGTTTGCATGGTACGAATAATGAACGACTGATGTTGACGTGCATGTAACATAACCCTTGGCCTTTGAATTCGAAGAAGATATTTTCAAAATTGCCCTCTAGCATTTACGGAATGGAATGTCAATATATTGAAACTGAACAATGGATTAATGTCCCTTCGGGGAGGTTCATTCCGGCTGTAAGATAAGTTGGAAAGTCACGTGGAGTATATGAGATCTATGTCGCCATATAAGTAATAATATGTATCATAGATCATAGATAATATTTTGATTGATGGCCATAAGATATAGACAATGTATTCAATAATTCACTGAACGTCTCATGTCATTGGACTTTATTTCATGATAATTGTATTAATCTTTCATGGGCACCCCACTGGCAGCGGGCCCTTATGACCATTGAATTAATCTTTCATAATAATTAATACATGATGTTACTAAGATATTCGGGGATTGGGTTCGTGTCAATAAGTCAAGTGTCGTGATTTCTATCCCATAATTGTACGTGACAAGGAGTAAGGGGCACCTGTCTAACCTCGTGGGTTTTCTCCAAGATGTAATGACTACGTGGTCTACGGGCGCGAATATCCGGGCATTTTCATTATTTGTAGTGAAGTTAAATTTCTGGTGTCCGGTGAATGTAGCTTAAGCGATCTAATTGATCGGTTGATTGAAATTCGTGTCGGTGGGCCTGAGTAGTATTTCTGTTGAAACCCCATATAAATAAGACTACAATGGGACCACTTTGAAGTTCTAATACTCCAGAGCCGTCCAATT
This sequence comes from Patella ulyssiponensis, assembly GCA_963678685.1. NCBI lineage: Eukaryota > Metazoa > Mollusca > Gastropoda > Patellidae > Patella > Patella ulyssiponensis. The sequence goes on along the minus strand of OY783225.1, from coordinate 30,620,738 downwards.
CTTCTCCCACAATTTTGACCTAGAAATTGACCCAAATGGGTCGCAACGCATATAATAATGAAATATGATGTATATAAACTGATCGAATGGCAATCTATAACGTCCGGTTATTCCAGTCTACATAGTATTTATTGCACATGCTCTCCAGATAAGAATATGCCGTCACAGTTGGAATGACTTGTGGAATATATCTAGCCTCGTTATTCGAGTCCCTTGTTAAAGGTACCAATGGTAAAATGTTTATTTGTCTAAAATATTGGATATCCGAAGCCCATCTTTTTCCGGTAAGATCACAACGTCAATGTTGATTTAAATTGACAAAAAATTCGTGTTCAGTGTCGAAGACGTTGGATGATATTGAGTTAGAGACTTAGCTACCTTAAAAACTGTGTATAATTTACCGCACGATAACATGCTTCATCATCTCACAATCTTAACTAACGTGTATAAATTTTAAGTCAATCAGATAACAACTTTAGCCTCTATAGCACATACAAGCAATTTCAACCTGGGCGTGACACACGACACTCTTGTAAAGTGGCAACAGGAGTGGGCCGACAATGGACTGACAGATGACAATATACATTGGACATATAACAATAACACTGGTCAATGTTATGATAAATAATGAAACATTTTTACATGTATATACAAGTTAAATACAGCAAGTAGAAAATATAAATACACACACATGTCCGTATAGTATCCCTGACACGCGGATAACACCAAGTCCTAAGATAAATATATACATATATATAAACTGATATTTTATCCCAAATAAATTAAATCAGAATATGTAGTCCCCCATCTGGGTCCTAAATATATTTCATATTGAAAATCTTTTAAAATCGCTATTTTAACAATAGTGTATACACAATTTCCAAAGGGATGGGCTTTAAAGAGGAGCATGGTGGACACAGCACAAACAAACAAGGATAATTTTTAGTTTAATACCCTAAAACAGCATTATTTTGATAATCTTTTATTAGAGGCATTAATCCTTTAGAGGCATTCATTTGACAAACTAGGTCATTTCGGAACTAACATATAGTTCAATAATTTGCTTGCACCTTGGAGGACCCAGAAAAAATCCACATATTACTTATTGTTACACATAAGTGGAGAATCAAAATCTCGCCACTTGATTCAAAGACAAGTGATCTAACCTGCATCTGTTAAACCATTCAGTCACCCAACCCCATAAAACATTTCTTAAACATTAAAGGTCAAATGGAAACAAAAAACTTCAAAACAAATATTCCAGTCAAGAGTACCAAAAATCTCAAAAAGTTTAGACAACGGGTCTCGGATAATTGGGCAATCATTGCACTTCTAGTCCATTGAATAACATATTTTGAACACTAGAGGTTAATTCAAACCAGAACCTTCTAGACTAATATTCCAACCAATAGGACCATGAATCTCAAAATATTGTTAATACTGGTATCCTTTGAAAGTCACTCTTTGGTATATTTAGCTAAATCTGAGTCTGTGTACAAGGCACCAATTCAGGCGAATATATTCAGGTCTTTCGCGCTGCCAAAAAAAATGGGGGCCTAGTCCCATAATGCTTTGTCTGGAGTTCACGTTCATTCGCCTGGTTGTAGATTTCCACTTCATTTTGCAGCACAGTTTAAATTAAAGAGAATAGATTTTAAATTAAGAGACAGGAAAGCGTTTTCATTGCCACAGTTTCGTAATATTTCTTGTAAAATACTGGTAATGGTATAAACTTCAAAATACCTTCTGTTGGATCTGAAACAATATAAAACATCAATGAGAGAATGGGTCATTCCGAGACTAAAATATGGTTATTTCCACTGCCAAGGGGTATTCTTTCGAAATGTAATGAGGTTCGACGTCCTACTTTTCTGAACTGACTTGGCTAATGAAGACAGGCATACGTCTTGCAGTGTGCTATGAGGGAAATTATGCTACAGTGTACTATGATATTGCATTCCAACTGTCAAGGGTCCTCTTACATGCATGCTACTGTGTACTTAGGACATTGGTTTATATTCATTCAAAATAACTAGACAGCTGTCCTGATATAAGATCCTGCGTCCTGCACTACTAACAAGAGAAAACTTAGAAATATTGATACAAAATAATAGGAACAGTACTTCAGTAATTATTACACTAACATGTGCTTACGTTTCCCGAAAAACTTTCAATATCCACAGCTGGGAAATTCTTAATACGCAGCCTATTGTAGGTGTACATAGGATCTTGGTTTATTATCCCATCTGAACAACTAGAGAATTGGTCAGCTCTCAGTTCTGTATCATTGAACATAGAGCAACTGCGCTGGAAATTGGTGCAGGACTGAATCTGATTTAGTAGAATAGAAACCATTAACTATTTCCAAACAACCCAAATTATATACTTACTTGACTTTGGATAGTTTTTGTAGGAGAATACTGAGACAGTCCATGATTCTATGTTCTTGAACTGGTGTACGTAGAACCATCGCAATAGTTCGAAACCAGGCTTCATTACTACAACTCTCTAGAAATGAAGAGGCAAAAGGGGAATCTGTTGACATCTGAATTAAAATATCGACAGCAGGACCCAAAAATACCTGAAAATACATAAAATCTCATTTAACAGGTAACAAGCCAATCATTAATAACTTGATCATTTATCTCTCGTCAAGGTGTTGATGTAATGAAAGTATATGCCAAGGTTTCACCACTCAATTAGAAGCAGAGTCTAATTACTTATCTTCTTAGCCAAAGCAGAAAATGCTTATCATGGAACTCAGTCATCTTATAAATCTAATACTCATCTTTACCAATTGTGAACATTTTACTTCTATCAGAAGCAGCGTTACATCAACAAATCTACTTTCAGAAAATGTTCATCATGATTTAACTCTTGTCAAGACATTCACCTAACGAATATCTATATCAAGTTTGTACATTTTGCCTCAGTTGAAAGGCAATTTTGCATCAGTTAAAGTTTATGTTCTCTAAAATTAAAAAGTTTCACAGACGGACAAATACATTTTAATTCCACCCCTGATTAAAGCTTACCTTATTAATAGGTTTAAGATATGAAGATATAACTGCTGTAGCTTGGTAGTAGAGAAATAATTCTTTTATGACATCAGATTTTAAATCTACTTTTAACGTATCAAATACAATTGCCAACTGATCAGCTGAAAACAACAAACAACACACAGTTTAAACTGGACCTCAGTTTTACTTTCCATTTGAATGACTAGATACATTTTTTTGTAAGGCCCCTTTGTCCTTGGACCATTGACAAGAGCCAAAGGTGGAAACTAAATCCGAAAGAGAGAGAGAGAAATGGGATTTAACGTCTACTCGACACAAACTAGGTCATTTTTGGACTAACATAGGGTTTCAATTTTATTTCAATAATTTGCATGCACGTAGAGGGCTTTAGCAGTGGGAGGAAACCGGAGTGCCTGCCACACCAGGGATCAAAACCACAGCCGCAAGCCAGAGGTGACCGGCCAGTCAGAGGTCGAAGCGCGGCACTCTAGACCACTAAGCCATCCCAACCCCCCAAACTACAAGGAATTTTCACAGGCAACCCTGGGATCAAACTGGGGACTTAATGTTTAGTGAGCCAACTCGTGACACACTGAGCCACCAGGCTTCCCCACTTATGTAATGTAATGATTTGGGGGGGGGGGGGGAGGATGGTTAGCATGTGTCATCGAGTGATGTGGTTGATTCCCCGGTTGTACATGCCAAGGAGTAGGGTTGCCTGTCCATCCTTGTGTGGTCTCGCCAGGTCTATCGGTTTATTCTCACTAAAGACCACTATGCATAAGCCAATTATCGAAATAAAATTGAGAAAAAGAGAGAGAAATGGGGTTTAACATCCACTCGACACAATTAGGTCATTTCGGGACTAACACATGGTTCAATTTAATTTCAATAATTTGCTTGCGCATAGGTGTCTTTAGCAATGGGAAGAAACAGGAGAAATAAAATTGAACCATGTTTTAGTTTCCAAATGACCTAGTTTCTACACAGAACACAAGACTTTCAGGGAAGCGGACCAATGTCTTACTCACTGAGCCTGCATGTCTCCTAACAGATATATTTAGATGTATATAATTAATATAAAACAAACCTTGTGTTAATGTTTTTAAAATAATAAGGGAAGACAGGAAACGTAGATGTGAATTTTGGCTACGGAAGAATAATCCATCTTGTCGTTTCTCGGCACGATAATCACCAGGAACAGGAGGCTCCTGATTGGTCGAATCTGATAATTTATTAAATCGTGGACGATAAACTTCCTCTCCTAATCTACGTAATGTGGATGTCATATTGGCTTTCTGCAAAATGAAAACAAAAAGATGAGACAGATTTTCTTTTAAATGACATCGAGCCAATGCAAGTCAGAATAAATTTGTTAGTATTAATCAGCCTCTAATTATACTGAATGGTTGAATATGTAAACTTTCACATACTGTGGTATCTAACAAATTCATGAATTCAAGTTTCAAATGCTGTATTTGAGAAGTATGGAGATTTTTAAGATTTTCTAAGACAGAAGAGAGAGAGAGTTGGTTGTGATTTATCTCTGTGAATTAACCAGGAGTGGGAGAGAGAGGAGAAGAGAAGAAGATAGACGTACCGGGGTTGGTTGTGATTTATCTATATGAATTAACGACCAGTAAATAAACTGTAAACAGGGAAGGGACACTCGTAGATTCACCAAATTATTTTCTTTTAATAATTCCACTAAAGATGGCAGAACCTGCAAAAATAATAAACAAAATCAAAATATCAGAACTTTGCATACATTTATACGTCATTTGACTATTCTCCACGATTACCCTGACACATATCCCCAACCTCGTCACTTTGAAACCAGGTAACACTAACGTTCTCTCACATCATACAGAGGTAATTAACAACAGCAACAAATAGAATTATGTATAACTCACCCGTACTATTTTTTCCTGGACATATTCTGGTTGTGTGAGTCGTTCCGATGGTTGAGTTGGTTGTTCCGTTAACGTTTGTCGTAGATGAGCATCACAAACCCAATCTAATAAAACTGACATAGTCTCTAAGACTGGACTAGAAACATTTTTACTGGATTTACTGGATTTTTTACTTCCCTCGTCACTCTCTTTAACCTTACCAAGTTTTGCTACAGAGGAGTCTAACACAGGCATTGGCTTATCTCCCTTCTGTCGTTGCTCAAATTCATGCTTACGCTAAAAAATAAAAAAATATTTTGAATGTTTTTTGGGGGGCAGGGTTTAAGTGTGGTAGTCCAAATGGTCTAATCTAAGCACATGCTTTGGATGATAAGGTCTGTAGTATGGTTTTGACTCCACACTCGTACGAGACAAGGAATATGGTATTTATAGTATTTATTAACTTGAAATCAACCAAAGTATAGAACTAGGGAAGGGATATTTATAATAAAAGGAAAGGTTATTTTTAATTTTTATTAAACAATATCTCTACAAGGGTAGGGTTTATTTTTAAAAAATATTTATCAACATAAACTTTACCTGAGTAAGGATGGGGTATTTATAATATTTATTAACGTAAACTCTACAAGAGCCGGGAACTAGGGACTGGGGTGTTTAAAATATAGGGATGAGGTATTTAATAATCCAAAGTGTACAAGGGTAGAGATGGGTATTTAGAATATGTATCAACTGACAGCCTGTTTCTCTAATTACAGACTACTGACAGCCTGTTTCTCTAATTACCTGTAAGTTAACAAGACGAGATTGACTACTGACTGCCTGTTTCTCTAGCTTCTCATAACCTTGTTGCAAAATATCCATCTATAAATATACCAATCAAGACAAAACATCAATAAATGAATGACTACCAATAAAGATGGGCACATGCCATACAGCAGCTCTACAGCTTACACTTAGTTTGAATTATAACTTTTCCTTTACATGCACTACTTAAAAACATCATCATTAAGATGTAATTAATAGCATCGTCACAATAAAAACCATTTAAGAGATTTCGCATATCTTACTTGCAAACTGCCAAACTGTGAAATTAAACCTCTAAAAGGAATATCATCAGTCAAAAATTGATGAGAATGGTTAAATTCCATATAAGTATTTTTAACAATATTATGATGAAATGAAAATTTTGCAACATCTGTCTGCAACTATATAGAACTGGGTGATATTTGTTTTTTTCGATATAAATCCATCACAGAAAAAAAATACATTTAATTACTTTAATCTGAGCGAAGTTATCATTGTTTGGAGTTTTGACAAGATTTGGCATTGTTGTTTTTTATGGAAATAACTGAACTTGTTATTCAAGATTTACATGTAGCCTTGTTTTTCTGTTTTTAAATTAAATCATTAAATTTCGGAAGTGTTCTAATCTACTTAATGGCCATCTAATGGCCAAGAGAGTTAATGTCGTTGGCAAAAAATTTGTCTACTGCTTCGACTCTTCATACTTAATATCTCCATCAAAAACATCCAGAAGACATCTCAAAAATTACGGTGTTAGGCCCTTCGACCGAACATACTGGTAAAAATCGGCTTTCTTCCGAACCCCGCGAAAATCTTCACTTCAGAAAAAGCTGAACATCTACCACATCTGAACTGACAATCAGGAAAATTACGAAAAATCACTGCCTGATGAAAAACGGCGTCGCCACCATGTGGTGTTGGGATCGGTTATTGGGGTGTAGTGTCGATGGTCATGGATTCTTCTAAGTTAGTAACGAATAACGACTAACGTCCATCTTAGCTTCACCTATCACCAGAAGGGTCACAGGTCATTTATTAATGAGAAGATAATTCTTACAAAACAAAAGGGAAATAACTCCAATATTGTTGGAAAGAACTACATGTAATAATAACTATATGACATTAATTATGGGCTTGTCATGTTTATAAATGATGAACCGTAACTTTTAAGTTGATGGACAAAAGGTTTTACTGACCTAAAAATCCCTTCCTACCCATCTGCCTTCTAGATCAGAAAGTTATTTTCTAGACTAATCTTACCTCTTTCCTAAGAGCATCGTTCGCTTGTTTCAAAGTTTCAAAATTATCTTTCAATCTTTTATTTTCCTTTGCTTTCTCTCTTAAACTATGATCTAACTGATTCATTTCCTCTTGATATTTCTGAAATAAAGAATTAACATTAAAGTATCTGTAAGTGATATCATATTAGCAATACACGAATCCCCTGCAAACTAAAATATCATATAAGTTGAAACTCTAAAAAGAATATCAACTCAAAAGAGGCTCCGTTCGTGTTTGTTATTTACAAAAAAATGAAATTTCATCCATCTATGCTGTGGCCCATGTAAATGGTACACAGCCCTCTTTATGTTTTCTGAAATTTAATTGATGGGCATGTTTTAATCAGAGGGAATCCAATCTGGCATTGATATGGTATTTCTATTTCAATGTTTTCTGAAATGTATTGATGGGCATGTTTTAATCAGAGAGAATCCAATCTGGCATTGATATGGTATTTCCATTTCAATACCAGTAATCTGCTTGGAAATAACTACCAATACTTTTGCGGGAATGTATCTTTAAATCTAACCTGTTCTATTTCTTGTAATTTTTGTTTAACTTGATGTTCTGTGATTGTTTTAATATTAGATTGAGATATGACCAATAACCGCTCCCGTTCCTTAACTCTCTCTTCTCGTTCATGTAGAACTTGATTTTCTTTCTGTAAAAAATAGTTATTATATACATAATGACCATACATGTTCACCAAGTTTAAAGATGTCTTAAATAGTACCATAATTGCATGTAAACCACACTTAATACAATACAAAACCGACAAGACAAACTTGTAGAGATGTCCTGGGAATCAAAACCACACCAGTTGAAAGCCCTTACTCTTACCATTTGGCCATCTTACCTCCAAAAAAGATGTAGACAAAAACAAAGTACACAGAAATACATAACAAATATCAAATCAAGCCTGTGTTGATTTGAATCCCTTACAAACTATAAAGGATTATCAAACCAAAACTGGTTAAAACCTGTTCAGTGGCTCCATGAGTAAAGGCGGTTTTTCTCTTGTCAGTGTTTTTTTTGAGTTTTAACAGTGGGAGAAAACTAGACGAAAAACAGGAAATCTTACCTTTAACTTATCACTGATAAGTTGTAACTCTTTATAAATCTCTTTCATATGATCTTCATCTTCATATGGCACATCTGGTAATAATACAACATATACTAATTATACAAAATAACTTATAAATATATAATTTTGAGAGTGAAAGAGAGAGAGAGAAATGGGTTTTAATATCCAATTGACAGACACTAATAAGTCATTTCTGAACCAACACATGTTTTTTTTTCAATAATTCATGTGTGCGTAGGAGTCTTTAACAGTGGGTGGAAACCTTACAGGAATGAAAGGGGTGATGTTTTAATGGTTACAATATTACCTGATTCATCTGAAGGAACACGTCGCCTGTGTCTTGATGCAAAAACTGGAGACTTTCGTTTCGTCAAATCTTTCTTGTGTTTCTGAGTACCACTAGTAGCCCCTTTACTTTTAGCTTTCGATCCATATAATGTTCTTGGTTTGTCTTTCTCGAGAAAGAATAATTCAGAGACACTGTCTGATTCTATCATTTGTCCATGGGTGTGGTTCCTCGAGGTTTCTATTGGTGTTAGGTAGTCATCTTAAAATTACACAGAAAATAAAACAAATTAAATTCCTAATATATTGAAAAAGGGGGGTCCAAACGGTTAACTGCCATTGAGTCAAGTGGTGTGGTTTGGATTCCCCACTTGTGCATGTACGTGAGAAAGAGTAGGGTCACCTGTCCAACCTCGAGGGATTTTTCCAGGTCCTCCAGTTTTCTCCCACTGCTAAAGACAGTTAAAGCACAAGCGATTGATTGAAATAAAATTGAAACACAGGTTGTTCCAAAATGATCTAGCTTGTGTCAAGTGGACATGAAACCCCATTTCTCTCTCTCTCTTTCAATATGTTGAATATGTGCCATATGTCTCGTCAACAGAATACTTTTGCCACTTCAGTAATTTCATTTTTATTAAATTTTAAGGTTACTGGGTACAGGGATTTAAATTAGCTAATTATAGTAATAGTAATTTTGATAATCCTGTAAAAAAAAACCTTGCTGATTTTTCCTAACATGTCCAGTAATGATTATGTGAGATCATTTTAGTCAGAAAGCTGCATTTTTACATTGTTTTAACTTTCCAATTGTCAAAGGTTTGCTTGTGTGTCGACTCATAACAAGATAACAAAACAAATGTTGTCTTTCAACATAGGCTATCTAACGAAACTAGACACTTACCGATATCACTTTCATCTGTTAAATTGCTCAAGTCCATTCTAATGGTATTTAGTATGCCTGCAAAAACCCAATAACGAAATAGGGTTTAAAGTTAAAGTCTTACATTTCTGCACAAAAGAGTTCAAGTAGTCATGGATGATGGATACATCTATTCAAACTGATCCCGCAGTGAATATTCGCTTGGCTGCTACAATCACTGATAAGCATGACATCGACGAGGCTTAACAAGTACAGCATATTAACTTTTTTACTCCGACAAATTAAATTCTCAAACATTTTTTTGAGGTAAAAGAAAAATAAATAAAGACGTTTGAAGTATTTGAAGTTAAAAAATATTTCCTATTTACTGTAAATGGGTATTAAAATGAGTAAAATGCATCATTTTGCCCGAAGCAGTTAGGTGTTAAGTAAACACTGCACGAGCAGTTGAGCCAATGACTGGCGCGGTGAGCAGTCAACGCACGTGCTATGGACACTTATCTGTTACAGAGATAATTCGTAAGTAATTCTCTGTGAAACAGATTGATATCTATTATCTAGTCCACGCTAAGAAGAAGTCAACTAAAGTGGTATTTTAATACGGTATTCAAATTGCAGAGCTGATAGTAGAAATAGAGACGAAAATGAACTGTAATATGACAGTGTCCGACCAGAGAACTACAAGAATTGCAATAATCTACTATTACTTTCGGTTCATCTTACTAAAGTTGATTCGTTGACAAGAGTGGACTTGTCAAAAAAATGTTCTAAAAATAGATTTTAATATCGGAATTTATCCTTATTTATAATTTCGAATCATTATAATAATCTCTTCAAGACAAATTGATATCTGTTATAATATTTCGCAGTTAGCCTTCTCAAAAAAATAATGAAATCAACTTACCAACTCACTAGATGACCACTGACAACTTGTCGTTGTCAATGTTGTCATTGCAAGTTAAAAGAAATCGCCATTTTGAAAAGAGAGCCAAACATTGAGTCACGTGACAATGGTATCGTCTAGATTTAAACCTTTACAGTTCCTTGAAAAAACGGAACGAAATGAATGTGTAGTTTGTCTCCAATCATTAATCAATATTGACATCATTGATTACGAATATTGAACAAGACAATGTCTATTTCTTATGGAAATTGAACGCTTACATCAATGACAATTGATTTTCATCTCCATAATAATAATAAAAAATTCCATATATCCACAAACTCACAAACCCAAAATTTTACAGATTTTTTGTTTCTTGCCCGAGATTTGTACGGATCGAACACTTATCAATCCAATGAATGAATGAAATGGGGTTTAACGTCCTACCCTTCTGCACTGGGCTAATGGAAGACGGGCATACGCCATACAGTGTGCTATGAGGGAAATTTTGCCCGGCAGCGGCGCTACGGCCTACTCTTATATCGAATTCCAACTGCTAAGGGATCTTTTACGTGCACGCAAATGTGTACACGGGACCTCGGTTTTTCGTTTTTCGTCCAATCCGAACGACTAGACAGCTGTACACGTACTCCTTGTCAGGCCCTCCGTTCTGCATCAACTGACAAGGAGAAACCACGCCGGAAAATCGAGATGAACTTTCTCGGCCAATGCAGGGACCGAACACCCGACCTCCAGGCTAGCGAGCCAGCGCCTTACCCACTTAGCCATGGCCAGGTTTAACGCCCTGTTCTGCTCCCAAACTGGGCTAATGAAGACGGGTATACGGCCTATTGAATTCCAACTGCTAAGGGATCTTTTACGTGCACGCCAATGTTTACACGCGTGCTCTGTCTTTCATCCCATCCGAACGATCAGCTATCCGTGTCAATCCCTCCTTCCTGAATCACTGGCGAGGGGAAACCACGTTCTTGGCCAATGCATCGCTAGAACATTCGTCTTCCAGGCTAGCAAACCAGATTCTTACCCACCACCACCAGCACCATTAGAATCCCAGTAATCTTTCGAATTCCTCTCCCGAAATTATAATTGTTTTCATTGGACGTTATGGAAATGAAATTAAATTGAAGAGGAGGAACAATCTAAGTCACTTGATCCATGAACCCCAGTTAACGGCACCATCTGGTAGCAAATCGTATAAGCTTTCTGTGGAACAATCAATTTCCGGTAAAAACGATCGGGGTTACATCGAACCAGGGCCCTTCTGAAATGACCGCCCGCACAAATACAAGTCCATCGTGCCGGTACCCTTTATTTAACCTTAATTTGCCTGAAAAGTTGAAGTCAGTTGTACTGGTAATTATGGTTCGTGTTAAACATCATTGTGAAGTCGTAATTAAACTCACTCATTGTTCTGTTAGCTTCAAACATTATCATCCAATATTTTTTTTCTTGCGTTTCACGCAAAAAGACAAACACGTGACTTAGATCGTGCATCCCCTGGACTCTTCAATTGGGTTTCAAACGCCCCATAATTGTTCTGCTTCTAAACTAGGCTAATGAATACGGGCATACCCCCTAGTGTGTAGGCACTTTGGCTTACTCTTGCATCGAATTCCAACTGTCAGGGGTTCTTTTACGTGCACGCGAATGTGTACATGGTACATCGGTTTTTCGTCCAATCCGAACGACTAGACAGCTTTCCTTGTCAGGCGCCCCGTTCTGCATCACTAATAACGTGGAACCACGCCTTATTTTTTGTGATTTTTATATTATCAGGATTAATAGTCGATTTTGTTCTAAGATTTTTAACTGGTGATCATCGTTGTATTTCTTAACATTGATTCAATTTTAATCACAGGATTAATTAAATTATAATTAAGATTACAAAATATAATTCTTTTTTTATATTTTCTGAGTACGTGAATGTTTGAAACCAGATAAAAAAATTACTACACTGAATTTGAATAAGCAAAAAGCAAACATTTCAAGATATATTAAAGATACAATATTATGTAAGATTTAGATAAAGAGCTATCTGGTCTTGCTATAATAGTTCGAACATTGATTTAACATGATATTTACAATTGGAATGTGCAAATTGAACCAAAAGAAATGAAATAAAACTAGGGGAGAGAGAGAGATAAATGTGTTTAACGTCGGCACAACACAAACCATGTCATTTTCGGACTAACACATGGTTTAATTTTATTTCTATAATTCGCTTGCGCGTATAGGGGTCTTTAGCAGTGGGAGGAAACCGGAGGACCCGGAGAAAACCCACGATGTTGGACAGGCGAGCCCACTCCTTGTCACGTACAACCGGGTAATCGAAACCACGCCAGTTTACTCAATGACAGACCTCGTGATGCAGCGCACGCTGGCCATTCGGCCATTTAACCCCACTAAGTTAAACGAGGTATACTCCTCTGCACCAACCGGGATACTGAAGACAGAATTCTGGACATGTTGATTAAAAACAATAAGCATAAAATTACAAAATATTGAATAATATTGTTATAGTCATAATTCGTATTTAAATCAAGACTTCCCCTTGGAAACATTTATTGTACACTACCAAAGATATTATCCTTCACATACGGCCTGATCCCCGCTTGTCAGTGGTGCATGCAGCAAGCGACAACGTACATTCGTTCGGATGGTACGAAAAAACGGGGTGCCGAGAGCACATTGGCGTATAGGTAAAAAAAACCCTTGGACATTTGGAATTAGATACAAGAGTAGGCCGTATATATGGTATGTTAAACCATATACAGATCTATAATATTATATTAAAGAAAAATTCAAAAGTGTTTTATGACGGAGGTAGGGTCGTGCAAATGATTACTATTTCTAAAGTAAAGTTTCTACATCATCTGGATCGGTAGTACCTGAACTGTGGCACAGAATCCTAAATTGTTCATATATCACCACGGTCGACTGTTTTAAAGGAGCTAAACCCCCAATTCAACATTTCCTATACGGATTTAAAAAACGAATTAGAACTCAATATTCATCCATAGCAATCAATATTGAAAGTAGATTAATTTCCTTTTTGCATATTACATTAAAATGTGCTTTGAGACCAAATTCGTATAGCGTAGGTTTCCAAAGAATAGAGCCATACGCCCCTTAACAATTTTAACAATACTCCGACCCTGTACAAACAGAACAACTTTACACGGAACTATCGATGTGACGTCATAGTTTACCAACATCTATACCAATCAGCGATCTCGTCATTGTATCGTCAGTATGAATTAATAAACGATACTTTCTTACAGGAGATGCAAATGAACCATTATTCACGTGAGCAATAATCGATGTAGTCTTTTAAACAGCCCCATTTCATAGAAATACATTGTAAACTAAAGGAATAATAAAAGTAAATGGTAAATCAGCTTAATAGAAAGAGGACTTCCTTCCGATAATCTGAAGGATTACACGCTGAATGGAATCAAACGATGTTTAAATTTGAGCACTCGTACCTTTTACACGTACTTTTAACATAATTACAAATGAAATATGACCGCGAATAACAACCGAGATTTAAAATATTAACGTTGAATTGACAGAAAACACGATTTGCGAGATTCCGGTGACTTAAGAACTTTACTTTTCGATTCAAATTTTTGCTTAAATTACTTTCACTATGAAAGGGATGATCAAACCTTGAAACAAAAATTGATTTTTTCTTGTTTTTTTTGTTTTATTCCTACAGCTGTAAAGATCAAGAAGCGAATAATTTATTGTGATGAAGATCACCTTGTGTGTTGTAAGCGCATAAAAGATAATCAGTGTATAGAAAGTGTATCAATCGCTACATAAAGTTGCGCCATTATTTACGGATTACGGGAAGTACCGAGTGCTCCCGATGGAACGACTGAATGGAAAAGATTATCCAAGCGAAAGATTTTATTGGTTGTTTCAAATGATCAAAAATGCATAAAGGGTGGATCTGAGCAGAGGTGTATGGTCTTCTTACTCCACGCATCATAAAGTAATAGTAACTTATAAGCAACATAAATACATTGACATAACGACTAAAAACCTCTAAAGAGATAATAGCTTTGTAGTGGTATGATGAGCTGAATCTGCTCAAATGAAAATCACCAATACATCGTGCCCATCCGATTTCGGCAACTAAATATTGTAGGTGTTCCCAAAAACTCGATGAAGAATAATCATATCATAATTTACTTAGTAAACATGCCATGACCCAATCCATCAATGATTGAAAGGTTACGAGGGCGGCAAAAATTCCAAATGGCTAACATACAAATCTACAACATGAGTAAAGTCCCATCACCCACATCTTCTCTGATCCGCATTTCCCCGTGGTTAATATAAGCAAATTGTTGCTGTAATCCGCTCATAAAGTTGTCGATATTATTGGACTAGCAGCTTGTAAAACTGCAATTGGAATACATACCAGTAAAGGCCACAATAAGAACAATTTACAGGAATAGATATTCAGCGTTTTGATTTCCCAACGATTTGGTTATTGAGATCATATATTCTAATGCGCGAATAATGTTTAATTTTAATGGTATTTACATATAGTCAAATAGTAAGTATTTTCAAAACTGATTATTTGAATTACAGAGAGCTTTTCGGAAGGTGATATACTAACTGTTTTAGATAGACCTGATGTTTATATTTAATTGATGTTTAAATGAGTCAAAATATAGTTCGTGTTTGTACGGGAAAACGTTTTATTGACAGAGGATGAAGACATTGTTTTAGACAAGGAATAAGGAATAGAGAGAGAGAGAGAGAAATGGGGTTTAACGTCCACTCAACACAACCAGGTCATTTCGTGACTAACATACGGTTTTTCAACTTTATTTCAATAATTCGCCTGCGCGTAGGGGTCTTTAGCCGTGGGAGGAAACCGGAGTGCCCGGAGGAAACCCACGAGGTTGAGAAGGCGCCCCTATCTCCATGCCACATACGCTCACACCAGGGCTCGAAACCACAGCCGCAAGCCAGAGGTGACCGGCCAGCTAGAGGTCGAAGCGCGGCACTCTAGACCACTAGGCCATCCCAACCCCCCAATAAGGAATAGGACGGATAGATAATGTCTCAAATACAATTTTGTGATTAAGACGTTATACTGTTTTAAACGATTCCTCACAATTTTCTTTCATCTTTTTAAGACTGAAACACTGAAAAGGGAATCATGTGTTTTAAGAAAAATAACTCTTTATTTTGTTTGTCTGTGAATAAGCTAATTTGTTTTGCGGGGCCCAAAAAATGTGTTATGGGATTTTGTTTCTCAGATAACGCTGTATTTTTCTAATAGTTGATGCCACAACCTGCGCTGTTTTAGCTTTACTGTAAATGATTTGCTTTTAGGTGAAGATACAATCTGCGTTATGGACGTTAAACTGTTCTGTGCGGTTCTCATTGTACATGCAGGTAAGTTCAAGACAAAGTATCATAATTCACATCTCTCGGACTACATCATGGTTTAATATACGCTAAAATATACCCCAAACGGATATTTAACAAACATCAACGAATTATAATCTCTCGGCACGGATTCATTCGGCGCTAGTTATCATTATCTGAAGTATATGACGAATGTTAACATCTTTGTAAACACCCTTTTTTTTTAGAAATTGACAGTTTTACTCTTTAAATGCATTCAAAATTGGGCAGTTTTAGGCATATAAGATTTTTATCATATCGTTTTTCCAAGTATTCTGGACTGTAGTGGCCCGTAAGTGAAAAACTTGCGACAATGGACTATCTACTGTATCGAGAAGCACTTGTCAAGGCTCCCAAACAGAATTGGGTGTTTGTTTACTAATTCATTTTCTGTATTCACCCAAACTGCAGACAATTGACACTTAAAATTTGAAATATAAGCAGGGTATCAACTTGGAGAAACAAATCATCTCGTCAAATGTAATTAAATTGACACTTTTATTTTTAACTCCAATCAAAATAACAAGTAACATTTTTTTCAGTTCAGTTATGTGGTGGTGCTGTAAACAACTGTACTGATGATCTAGCAGAGTGTCCTGAACTAGCGGCTAATCATGAATGTTTTTTTCGACCCAACGAAACAACGTGTGCCTGCCACAAATCCTGTATTTCTTCCGATATGTGTACAGGTAAGTCACAATACATGTATATATACCACACCGTCTCCAGCGTGGTCCCATGGATGACTTGGCAATAAACAGCGACCAGTCGTTTGGATGGGACTAGAAACCGAAGAATATTCTTGACATTTGGAATTCGATATCTAGGTGGAAACGCCACTGTCCGGGCCAAATGTACCCTATAGGACACGCCATAGCATAGGACCGTCTTCATTCACCTAGTTGGTACCGAACACTAAGAGATACACATGTACTACCATCGTCGGTTTGTTAAAAACTCTATCTGACAATGACTATTTTGATTTACAGCTAATTTGATTTAGAGAGAGAGAGAGGGGGAAAGGGAGGGAGAGAGAAATGGGATTTAACGTCCACTCGACACAAACTAGGTCATTTCGGGACTAACATATGGTTTAATTTTATTAACGTCCACTCGACACAAACTAGGTCATTTCGGGACTAACATATGGTTTAATTTTATTTCAATAATTCGCTTGCGCATTGGGGTTTTTAGCAATGTGAGGAAACCGGAGTACCATTTGATTTATAGTTCAATGAGTAAGGCACGAGGTGGTTCCGGTTTCGATCTAAGATAGTACCTCTGGTATTTTTCCCGCTTGACAATTGTCCAGAAAAGAGTTTTCAGGCCCTCCGTCCTGCATCACTGACAAGGGGGAAGCACGCCAGAAACTGTGGATAAACTTTCCCGGCCAATGCAAGGATCCATCACCCGACCTCCAGGTTATAGCTACCCATTTAGCCACCGTGACCCCCCTCCATTTGAAATAAAAGAAGACCGTAGGGTACACACCCACGTATAAAAGTAAGACGTTCATTGCATGTATATTATTAAATATTTATATTCATACTATGTCAGTGAAATTCCCCATTGTTCAGTCAATTATAACAATCAACAGAAGATCAATGATCATAATTATTTTAAAACAGATTAATCAATAATTACTAAAACTAAACAATAGATTCAAAATAATCAGTAAAAATAACCACAACAGATTTTATTGTTTGTAAATGCATTGTGAGTAGAATATTGTTTTTTTTATATATTTTGAATAAAACAGCCAATTTAGACAACATACATATAATTCATAGTGAAAAGGGCGAACCGTGCGCTGTAATCAAATAGCATTATGAAAATAGTCATAAAATCTTTCCTTCCTTACAATCATTAACTATAAGCTATGGTCAAAGACATGGTGCCCAAGTATCAGAAGCACTGTATTGATTACTGCGTTAAGCCCATTTTTCATGTACGCGCTCATATACCTGGATTCAAAACATATTCAAACTAATTTATCTATTAAAAGTTTGCCTCAAAATGCTCTAAAAACAATTTAATCGCTAGAATCTACCTCAAACTGTAAAAAGATATTAAGCAACCTTGTCCGTTACGTCACATGGCTGAGGGAGGATCCACTTTTATCTTGTGATATCCTCAGGACACATCGTTTTCAGCAGTTTAAATCTCTCATCGGCCACACAACCGCTAGCTATTCGATCAGTATATACCAAGCGCTCCGTATGTCACGCGAGCAGAAAAGCCAACAACCTTCCAATTTGTAATGATACGCTTACATTTCGCCCTGAGCGCACCTCATAGGTGTATATTTCTAGTATTTGCCATACTTTTAGTGTAAATAACTACCCTACAAATTAATACTTACCGATGATGCCAATGAAATTAATTCTCATTCTTGATTTTCTTTACAATGAAATTAATCTAATCGTCATATAGACTATACAATTTAAATTATAAACAATTTGTAATTTCTATTGTGACGGTTTTATATTTGATAACAATCAGCTTTTTTCTACTTGGGCAATGCTTTAGTATCGTGTCAGACGTGTTATTTATAAATGTCATTCTCTCTATGACAGAAAACCCATCACATCTACCACAGTTTAAAGACAAAAGATGTGATTGTTTGGAGTATGTAAATGAATGTCGTCGTTGTAATCCCCCAGAACCTGGTTGTCCCCTACCAACCTGGGCATCAGAATGCTACAGAACATGTAATCTCTGGATATGTAAGTATAATGACTTTTCTTAGGAATCGAACGAAACGAAATTTAATTTGTTTTTCTGGAGTTTGATGTACGCAAGATTGCATGCTGACAGGGTTGGGGACACATAATGGGTGGTAGCGCCGGATTAAGCCCTGTAATCTTAAACATCCACCATCATCTTCGGCTTTCCCCATTTGTGTTTAAGCAAGTTGAATAGACCAGGACCACTCATCATCTTAATCTGTTTGTGGTGGGAAGGTATCAACTGGAAGTTATGATGGTTGAGGGGGGGGGGGGTGAAATTGAAATGAAATGGGGTTTAACGTCATACTGTTCTGCTCCGACTGGG